>VBSM01003143.1:27552022-27685524 GCA_008086735.1 Cheirogaleus medius
GAGTTAAATTCTGACCTAACGTTATTTTAATAGAGTTTCCAATTTAAGTTTGATCATTAATTTGACATTACACTCTATGCAGTAAAATTGAAATCGCGGAAACCTTTATAAAAACGTGTGAGATCAGGTTGCTAAAACCCTATTAGGGTGTTTGGAAGCACAGTCAAGTTGTGTGCCCCCACAATGGGGCTTATAATGACAATACTGACAAGCCCTTAAATATAATGGCTCTAGAGACTGCCTGAGAATATAAATGACCAGCTTCCTTGCTCTACTGGGCCACATTTCCAAGCTCCTGCTACTTGTTATTTTGCTAGAGAGTTGGGTTTAGATTCCTAATGGGAAAGAGTACAGGAACGCGGACGATGTTTCTGTTGTTGCTGTTTGCAGGTTATAAGGCATATGGACACATTTTTTTTTTCTGTCTGCCTAGCAATGGAGGGTCTCCATGGTATCCTAGCAACCAAAGAACACCAGGCTGCTGTTCTTTCTGCCATCTCCGCTATAGGTGCTGCTGCCCATCCCAAGGAACTGGGCCTGTTGCTAGCATTCCAGACCCTCTGACTTGAACCTTCCGAGCTCAGAGAATGCAAGACAATGTAATAAATAAGCACATGCTGAAAGCAGCATTTACCAGTGTGCTCAACAGCTTATTATGCAGTCACATCTGTGGCATTTTGAATCCTAATCTGAATTGTTGAGCTGGTGCTGTTTGCCACCCCTTCCCTGACAGCCCTTCCTCACACCCAGCCTTCTGCCACTGGTTCTCCTTCCCTCTCACCATCTTCTATAATGACTGCTCTCCTCGGCATCTCCTTAAAATTTATTTTCTGAGAAGTTAAGTATGTGCAGCCTGTTTGAACTCTCTAAGTATAATTTTGTTTGTAAGAGCAGAGGAATGTTCTCCTTCCAAAACTGTCATGTAAATATAAACAATAGCACCCAAACTGTAGCTACACAAAACAGATGTTTTAACACAAGGTGGGACAAATAGCACACTGTCAAAAGTCTCTTATTTCTGAGTGGGTTTTATTGTTATAGGTATTAATAGGAAAAAAGCAGGAAGAGTAGAGTGGGAAGAAGAGACGTGTATGGGGTAAGACAGGAAAGGGCAAAGCAAGATGAATTTTGTTAAAGCTCTGCCATATTTGTAAGGAAGTTGGAAAGGAGTAGTAGACTTTGTGGGTGAATAAATAGGTGATAAGACTGGAACAAAATTTGCAAGTAAGATGGTACTTTGTGGATAAGACAGTCATAGAGAGGAGACACCCAAATTGGAGTATGGGAAAGGTTTGCCTCATCAGGGAGCCATGCTGAAGATGCTTCCCTTTAGACCAATGCTTGTTTTGAATGCTTCATATTGTCACTTTGAGAAATCCCCTAATCTGAAATCTTTGTGCAGTCCACAGTGCAGAGGAAAAGGAATGAGGGTAGCAGGTTAGCATATCATTGTTTCTGAATAATGTGTCAAGAAATGCACTGCCCATCATCATAAGAATGGCTAACATTTGTGGAGCACTCACTATACTAGGTGCTGCTCCTGTGCTTTACATGGTTCATTTCTTTTAACATTCAGACAGCACTGGGAGAAAGATTCTGGATTATCCCCATTTCACAGCATGAGAAACAGAACTTGGAGGCTCAGAAAAACTAAGCAACTTGCCTGAGGCCACACATTTAGTAAAAGGCTGAACTTGAATTTGACCTCAAGAGCATTTCTCCAGCTGTCCTGCTTCCCAAAAGAGTGTGGGGGATTATGTAGTTGCGAGAAAACCTAACAAATAACATATACGCTGCTCTCAGGGGAGTATCTGTTCACCAATAATTAAACAGGAAGCAGAAGTACTTTGGGAAAAGTGGAAGAAATAAGATAGGAAAGTGGTTCCCAAACTTTGCTGAATCACCTGGGAAACTTTAAAAGCATTCAATGCCTCGGTTTTACCCCCAACCAATAAAAATCATAATGTTTGGAAGTGGAAGCTAGGTTTCAGCATTTTAAAATGATTCTCCAGGTAACTCCAATGTGTAGCAAAATTAGGGCATCACTCTGATAGGAAGATGACAGGGTGTATATGTATGTGTGTGTGTGTTTGTGTGTCTGTTTGTATGTGATATTAAACAAAAGACCAGGATAAATTTTCATCTAGAGTTAAATGTCTCTATTGTTTAAAACGTTTAAGCACTAGGGTCTTGTAAAATCAGTAATGATTTTTGACCAAATTATAGGTGTATACTGGTTAGTTAATGTTTTATTGTTTATTTTCTCAAATAAGTAATCATTACCCTACCTAGCCCATTGCTTCTCAACCCTAGCTGTATATTATAATCACCTAGGAGCTTTAAAAAATATCTTTGCTGGGGTACCACCTCAGGAGCCTCCAAGTTAATTTTTCTGGGGTGGACCTGAGGTATAGCTTTATTATTTTAGCTTCCAAGGTGATTCTAATATGCATTCAGGATTGAGAACCTCTAGGATAGCCTATTAAATGTTGGTGGTTACAGATTACTTAAATTCCCATTCTGTGGGGAAGCACCTTTCTTGTTTTCTTGTGTCCAACCCAAATCCCATTCTTGCAGTGGAGCGTGGCAGCTCCAGCTCCTCAATTCTCATAAGCATCTGGACCTGTCAGTTTCACTGTGATCTCTGGGGTTACCTGCTATGGACCTGGGATACACAATGTGGCTACAGCTCTGTTAAATGGGTAAGTATGTTTCCTCTTTCCTGCCAGCTGTGAGTCCTGGCCGCTGTCCAAATGTGACATACATTAGGATCAGCCATCACCCCAAGTTTGTTTTCTATTCTCACTGAGGGCAGCTGCCTCATTAGCCGGTAAGACTGCTTCCTTGGGTCCCAGTTACTGCTAGACAATGTTAAGTTAATGGAGGTGAAACAATGATGAGTGCCTCTTGGAAGAGTAGTACTGGGCTTGTAGCGCCTCTCCTTCTGGTATGTGATGTCTCTGCAGCCAGCTACAGTTTTTTTTCCCTACAGATATTTTATCCTTTTAAGGCAAACAGCCTGAGCTCAGGCTGAGGAGTACTTTCCAAGGCTTCAGGGAAAGCAGAACTAACATATCAACCTCTCAACCCCCTTTCCAGGCTGTTTGGTTTAAATGGACAGATCTGGGCATTGCTGGCAGGTGAGAGGTCTGAGAGGATACCTGCAATAAGAGATCTTGGTGTGTCCCTCAGGAAGAATTCTGGGGGAGATGAGAATTCCTAAACCCTGTGGTCAGATCTCACTGCTGCCCCTATTGCCAGCTCTTTGTGTCACTTTCTTGCCTTCTTTCCTCTTATATCATTAAAAACTCCTTAAGCTGTTCCTAATGCTCTCTGATAGGAGCCTATTTACATTTGTAATTTAATCATTGTCTTCTCAGGTGAAGATCAGCCAATATAGCACTTTATATAAGCAATGAAAATAGCTAATATAATTGCAAATACTTTTTTGGTAAAAATGATCTTAGAATCAGAGTCAGTGAGGCGCTTTCTGGTCTCTTTCTCCCTCCTTCTAAAATATGAAAATGTATTCCACTGACAGATAGCATGTTAAAGCAGAGTAGATGTAATAAGGCTGCCCAGAGGATTGGGGACATTAATTATGCAGGGAAGTTAATTATAAGTAAAGTAAACACTTTCATTATGAATCCAGCTTCATGTAGTGCATTTAGTTATTGGACCTAAATGGGAGGGATAAGAGGAATTAGCAACAATACAGAACATGACCAAAAGCATGTGTTCACTTATTATGGCTTAGCAGTCAGAAGCAGAATGATGGGGAAGAGCTGGTGGTAGAATACTGGGAACATGCCTATGTCTCTGGGTTCTTTTATTCTAAGATATGAAAGGATGGGAGTTAGTATAGAAAAAGAAATTAGTGACAATTTAGTGCCAACATAACACTACTTTCACCTGCATCAAAAATTCAATAATGTTAATTACTTTTGCCTGTCTACAGATCATAAATGCAAATTAAACTTCATCAGATTGGCTTTAAGATGGATGTAATTGTATTAACTTCTATATAGAGGTGGGGTCACTTAGGCCCAGCCAAAGCATAAGTAAATAGCTTAAATTATTTTTATGGGATTATAATATGTGTCAAAAGCAGATCTCTTGATGTTATTGACTGTCTAATGTTTAGTTTCATTTTCTCACTTCTAGACCATACCGGCTCTTAAAAAGTAGCACTATACTTCTTTGAACATGAAGTAATTATAGTATCAGCCAGTCAGTTTAATTCGGTTAATTGTATTGAATGTCAGTGATGACAAATATGCTCTAGTTAAGCAAAATACTTGTGCTATTTCTGAAACAATTGTATTATGGTAATATCAAGCTTTCACCAGATCTAGGCCAAGGAATAATGAGATAATGTGCGGGAAAAATATCTTTTCTGGATATATTGTACATCATCTTAATGGTCCAGTTTTATCAATAAATTATGGTTTTGACAGTGCTTCTAAGTCTGGAATGAGAGGGAAAAAAGAATTCTCATGACAATAAAAGAAAAATGGGAATTCTGAGTTTTGCCCCTCTGGACTTATTGTTACAGACAGACTAGAGGGTGGGCTGGTCATTTGCTACTACACCTGCAGGTGGCTGGCAAACACGCTGTAAAAGGAAGCATAACTCCCTACTTCCATCTTCATAATAACCGCATTGCCTAAATCATTGGAGAATGAGCAACACATTTTGTATTATAGCAAGTCAGAGAAGATGACCTTAGATTAGACCTTTGCTGGTTTGACAGGGTGTCACCATATCCTTCACAAAGGAATATTAAACATCTAAAAGTGACAGGTACCTTTTTGCCAAGCCTGTGATGGCAAACCATTATTTCACTGGGTGGAGAGAAATGATAAAGTATGCTTTAGAATGCAAACTGCATGCAGTATCAGGCTATGGAACTTTATGTGAGCAATGGTCTTCATTCTAGGTAATTGTTACTCTCTTTTTATGGAACTCTCTGAGGATACCAAAGCTTAGAAAATGCCCAAAGACACTTACATAAGTAAGAGTAGTGTTTTTGGCTGGAAGATCCATTAAGTGAGTTCCTTTTCATTTTGAGCAAATGTATTTTACTTAATAGAACTTTTTCAGTTTTGAATTGTTAGAGCCCCCATAGCGTATAGTATAGTGCAAAATGAAAGAATAGTTCAAAGTTTCTAGTCATTCATTTAATACCTAGCTTGATATAATAAAAGTGTACTGCTGAACTCCATCATACATTTGTATGAGCAATGCTTCTTGTTATAGATCTGAAAAGCTTTAAAAATAATGTGAAAGAAACTATGCTATGACTTTTTCTTAAATAGCTTTAACCTTGGTCAGGAAATAGTCATTTTTCTTTACTTAAAATTTCACTTCAGATTTTTTATTCTTCATAAAAGGAAAATATGACATGAAAAATTATAACTTGTTTGATTCTGCCTCCCAGATGTTTTAGCATTATTTAGCGTGGAGACCTATATATACTCTGTTGTTGGAAAAAAAAAAGAAACAAACAATAACTAAATAATTCCTTGTTTATGTAGTACTGAATGCCATAGAACTAAATGGATGTTACTTTGAAACAGTCCTCATGGAAAGGAATGACAAATAAATAAAATAACAAGCTCACTCTGAATGGATTATCTTTTATTAACTTGATACCTTTTTACATACTTTATGAATTTATCTAGCCTTTGTCTTTTTGTTGCTTTGCTTAAAGCATTAATATATTTGTTTTCCTCTCCTTTTGACTTTTGGTGGGAAATGCCTATTCTAAAAAAAGTGTTTTCTTTTTGAAAACAGCTAAAAGAGTATATAGCCCATGCCCTTTCCCATAAAAATAAGTAAAGAAGAAACTTGCAGAAATAGAGAATCTAGGCACTTAGAAGCATTTAATACACACACACACACACATACATATATATTTATATTTGGGCATTTGTTTACATGTTTACGAATAATTGTAAGAAATAATTTCAGAAAATTCTAATTTTTGGAGAGTATCCTATTATTTCCATCAAAAGTTATGTTCCATTTATAATATCATGATTATTTTAAACAGCTTCTATAACCTCAGAAATGAAGAGATCAAAAGAACCAATATTGAAATATTTTAGTGAAGATCAAATTTGGTGTGCAGACAAGTGAATCAAGTTGAACAAATGCATTGCTAACAGCTTCGCCCTAAGCAGGGGTCCTCAAACTTTTTAAACAGGGGGCCAGTTCACTGTCCCTCAGACCGTTGGAGGGCCGGACTATAGTTTTTAAAAAAACTATGAACAAATTCCTATGCACACTGCACATATCTTATTTTGAAGTAAAAAAACAAACGGGCAAAAACACCCTCATGTGGCCCGTGGGCCGTAGTTTGAGGATGCCTGCCCTAAAGTATAAAGCAAAAACACGGCTCATCACAGAGGAGGCTACTCTTCTCGGGTGACCCTTTCTCTTCTGTGGTTTGTTTTGACTTTTGGTGCTACCACTGAAGTCCTGTGCCATGTAAATAATCTATCATAATAGAGCAGTGCTCCATCTTCTGGATTCCTAAGGGTTACTGTCAGTGTGATGGATGGAAAATGACTCAAGTATCCATTTATTTGTCTTTTCAAGAGTGGGATTCTCTGCTAGACTGACTCAGAGGTTATTAAATAATATCTAGGGGAACCCTTGCTAGTGAGTTTTTAAATCATTTATGACAGGATTTTCCCCCTCATTCTTAACTCCCATTAGTAGATTTCAACACTTCTTTTTGTGTTCAATCCATTGCTTTATCATCAAGAAGGGGAAGAACATAATAATAACTTTTCTTGCTCAAATTTGTCTCACCTTTTTTCTGCCCCCTGGACATAGAAGCAATTTTTCTCTTCTCCACAGAAATCCTTTCTAAAGTTAAGGCAATAGTTGTTACTTTTTAGCCTTGTCTTTACTGATCAACTTTTGATGGTGATGACGATAATTACTAAAAATATTTGTCTTACTATATATGCCATCTCACTTAATTCTCACAGCAATCTGATAAAGTGGGTACTGTTACCATCCCAGTTTTTTTTCAAATGGAGAAAATGAGGCACAGAGAAGTTAAACAACTTGCCCAAGATAAAGCAATGGGCTGAAGCACTCAAATGCAGGTTCGTGTGACCCCAGAGCTCATGCTAACTCTCCATATGCTATATTGTTTAATTATTTATTCTAACAACTCATTTTTTAGCAGATGTCCCTTGTGTCATTTCGATCCTTTTATATGGTTATTTGGCCATTTTTTAATATACCACATATCCACTTATCCATGATGGTCATAGGTGCATACTCTTATAGAGACTAGCACACCTTAGTATCGTGATAGTTCTTCTTAACAATAATACTGTATTGCTGCTCTATTCAATTTTTTTCAATCAAATATAACTATACATATTTAAAGCATTTTTTACTGTTTCATACTTGGAAAGTTTTCCCCAGCTTGTATTTGTGTTTTTTTGGTTTAACATTTTTATGTAGCCTATGCTTGTCCCTATTGAATCAAATTTCTATTTTGAAGGAACATTCCCTCAATTTGCCAATGATTCATTTACTTACTTATTTCCCCCCCAGTATTGATGCCTTCAATTTGAGTATTCTTAGAAAGTTTATCAAACACTTTTGGTTCTTTATTCTGATAATTAATTAAAGTTTCTATAGATTGGTTTTTGGTTATTTGTTTGTTTTCTCAGTCATTTCCCAAATATTTATTAAGGAACTACTATAGGTGAGGACTATACTAGATATATCTTCTTCTCACTCACAAATCATTTAATAGCTGAAATTGGTGACTATAGAGTATAAGCTAAAAAAGATACTGCCTTATTCTTCCAACATAGATTGGGCCCAGCATACCTGGGCTGGAGTCATGTTTCCACTTCTCAGTGTTTGACTTTGTAATGCTGTATAATTTTCCTTCATAATATCCATCAAAGTTTGAACTTCTATATTTTAGTCATTATTTGATTAACATTTACTTCCCCTAAAAGATGTAAGCGAAAACAAGGCCAGTGTCTCTGTTGCTCCATGGAGCCAGAACAGGGCTGGCATATAGCAGATGCTTAATAATTCGTTGTCAAATGAAGGACAAGATGAAGGCTTTTCCTGTTTCTAGCCCTGGGGCACTTTGTCTTTTAAATTTAAAATTTGGAAAATTGGAAAGCTATGTCACTGAGCTCAGTAGAGCTTTCAGACATGTTTGGTTTGGCCAGAAAAGTGTTTTATAAACTTTCGAATTTGAATGCTTTGGCATGGATTGCCTGTGCCCCACAAGTTTATCCAGGCCCTGCCACTCCATGCTGTCTTTATCTAGCCCATACCCCTTGTTTATATTATTTGCCTAGCCTCTGAAAGCATTTCATTTTTTATCTCTGGGATTACAAAGTCTTGAAAAGTCTCTAATAGTTTGAAAAATCTGTGATTGTAAAGTGTCTTTCCAAGGAAGCATACTTGTCCTCCAACTCTAATAAATGTCTAGTGAAGTCTCAAGCTCTGCAACATAAAAACTCATAAATTGCTTAGCTTTGAAAAGTAGATGGGTTGATTGCTAAGAAATAAAGGTGTGGGATTAGAAGAAATAGTTACAGGAGAATCTTTTCTTAATTCTTAATTTTTAATTCCTTTTGTAGATGTAACCACAACTTTCACTAACAAAGTCCTTTCAGGTTTAGAATAATAGTTTATTAATTCTGATTATCCAAAAATTCTCATAGATCTTAATATTTTGAAATGGTAAAGACCATTAAACTCATGGTGAAATGCTTTTTAATTAGGTGCTTGCCTTAACATTAGCCAAAATATAAACAAGAAATATTTAAAGGCTGATTTTGTTTGCATATTGTCTCTTAGCTCTTCAGGATGGAACCTGGGAACAACCATTCCTATAAAAACCTTTTTCACCTCATCTGATTCTGTGCTTCTATGAGTACCTGAGGTTATTCTTCTAGAGGGCCTATGCACCAATGCAACTATAGATTTTGTATATGGTAAGAGTGAGGTTTGATAACAACTTATATTCATTGGCTAGAAAAATGAGTATGTGTATGATTTTATTTGTGCCTCATAATATCTGAGCGAATAAAGGACCAATCATCACCATTGTACAGATGAGAAAATTAAGGACCAAAGAGGTGAGGTAATATAAACCAAATCCAATAGTTCTTAAGTGACAGAACTGTAAATCTAGTAGGTCATCAGACTCAGCTCAACCCCCTTTCCATGCACTTTATGGCATTAATGCATTCATGAGCTTGCCTTGAGAGTACACTGAGTCCTGTGGTGCAGCAGTGCATTTATGGAAATTACCAGCAAGTGTGCTCAGAACACAGCTTATACAATGGATAAGAGCACGGGCTCTAATTTAATTGCTACTTCACCATTAACTAGGTATGTAGCATTGAGTCTGTCTGAGCTTCCATTTCCTCATTATAAATAAGGATTATAACATATACCATGATTAGAAATAATGTTTTTATGTTCCCTCAACACAGAGCTTAAAACAGTATGGGCTCAATAAATGGTTGCTGTTGAGGTTATAGTAATATCATCTTTTTTATTGATTTATTAAACCAACTTTTCTATTATTAAAGTGCTATGAACATCTCTAAACCAAACTGAAAAGCATGAGATGGAAAGACAGGTTCAGTAATGACAAGGTCCTGGAACAGAGCCCAATGCAACCCAGCTTGGCTTTGCTGGGTATGACTCAGAGGAAGATTGAGTGACAGCAAGAATCCTACGTGACTTCTGTGTGGGCTAACTGTAGGCAAGAAAGGTTGAACATAGGCAAACTTGAAGTTCCATAATGTAATTTATTTCAATGAGCAGTCATAGGCCTACAGAGAAGTCAAGGATGGATTGGCTAAGTTTGAAATGAGTGCCATGTAGTTAAGTTATGTTACACAAAATTATAGTGAAAATAGTTGTAGTATCTATCTCAAGGGCAAGCTGTGCTCTAAAGACAGAAAGATTGTATAGTGATCATTCTGTGCAGATGCATTTATGTGAAATTGTAGTAATATTGTTCTTAGCATTCCTTTTAACACATAGGCCCATTGTAAATGTAAACTATGATATCACTGCTCTAGAGTAGTTTTAAAGACCCACTGCTTTAATTATTTGATTTCAATCCATCAAAAGTATTTAGAGCTAAGTGGCTTTTCTGTTTCCTGAAATGTTTGCATAGAAGTTGTTCAGTGATAATGGATTTCTATTTGAAAACCATTCATTCCCAACTTGAATATTTGCTGTCCAGACTGAGAGGCTATCAGATGCAGAACATAATCTTAGCCTATAAATGCTTTCTGTTAATGACCTTGGTACTGCATCTCAAGATATCTTTTCAAAAACAACATGATTGTGGATAAAAGCTGTGATAACAGCCCTGTTAGCCTGTGGAGGAATACATTAATGCTCTTAGACAAATTCTTGACGGTCATGATGATGAGCTGATAATGGAAAGCTTTGGAATAAAAATAAAAATACTAGTTTATTTTGAAATGTGTCATGTAATACAAGAAAGATTATTTTTAACAGTTTTATTGAAGTATAATTTACATACCACAAAATTCACCCACTATACATGTATAGTAAAAGGACTTTTAGTAAATTTATAGAATTGTGCAACTATCACCACAATCCAGTTTTAGAACATTTTCAAACCCCTCCAAATTACCTAGGGCCCACTTACAGTCAGTCCTTGCTCTACCCCCAGCCCGAGGCAACCCCTGATTTGCTTTCTTTCTTTGTAAATTGCCTTTTTTGCACATTTCATATATATAGGCTTCTTATTTTAAAAACAACAATTTACTTGAATGACTATGTGACATCAATTTATGGTTTATTCAGTGAAGTTTAGAATGTTTTTAGACCCAAGGTATTTGTTGCTACATTAAACATTAAATCCCATTAGTGTCAGAAAAGTTCAACTGGCCTATTTTTGTTGGTTTTGGAGTAATGGAAAATTTAGTTTTGTACTTAGATCTGGTATATTAGTGTGATAATGACCTGATTAACAATAACAACAATAATAGTGGCAGATTGTCATTTATAGAATACTTACTGTGTTAGGCATTATACAGGAGGATTAAAATGAATTTTTCCCTAATCTTTGTAAGAATTCTAAAGGATAGTATTTGCTCCATTTTAGAGACAACAAAAGTAAAGCAAACTCAGAGAAGTTAAGTAATTTGCCCAAGACCACTCGGTGTTGCTGCATCCAAAGCCTATGCTTCTGGCTGCTACACTAAGAGTTATTTGTCTTGATATACTGTGGTAAGCAAACCATTGGGATTATTATACCTTTCTACAACTTTACGATTGTTTTCATTTTCTCAGCACTAAGATACATCCCTGAGCTGAATATAGAATTGATCAGGGAGCTGTTTGTGAAATGATTGAGGGAAGGACAGAGAAGAGATTTGAATCGTGAAATAAAGGAAGGGACAAGTGTACATGAGAGAAATGTAAGACAATAGAACTTTACAAGGTCTGAGGGAAAGGGAGAAATTTCAGTTCTGTAGATGTGCCTGAGGTGGTGATTTCATGAAGCAGTGGAGGTTTCAATTAAAACTCTCTTTAGGGTAGAAACCATTTTAAAGGAAGAATCCTAATGGGTTCATGTGCCAGTGGGGCTGAAACAGCTGAAAAAGACTCACTGGCCTCTAATGCAGGTGGTCCCAACCCCAGTGGGACATAACTGTGACTTAGGTGGCTGTAGCTGACTCCACTTTGTCTCACTACAGATCCTAGCTTGCTACCTGGCTGGCTGTATTCCCCAGAAGCCTTTGCTCTGATGCCAGTCAATCCTGCCTGGTGCAAAGGCTTCTGGGTTACTAGCCAACTGGGGATGCTGCCAAATCTGTTGCTTATTCAGGAGTGAAATGAGGTGGCACTGTTAGCTTTCTTTCTTATTGTGCAGGTACCAGGAATGAAGTTTCAGTTTGAGAGAATAAAGAATAATCTTACTTTGAAGATTCACTGGGGATTGATAAAAGGCATTTCAGAGACAATAAACTACTCCATGTGTTTGCAGTATGCTGCAGATTTAAGCTCCAGTTATACAAGTAGTTGGAAAACTTAAATTTCATTGATCAAATTTGGATTTTCATATTTAAATAAGAAATAGTGAGCAAAAGTGAATGATGTTTGTTTGTGGTCACCAATTTTATAACTATATAGATATAAGGTAATTAGGAATTCAAAATATGAAAGTTATACATATATGCACACATATACAAAGAATTCTGAGCAGTTTCATAAAAATGCAACAAAATTTTCAAAAACACACCATAAATTATTTTGCAGCCTGAAACTGTTGTTTCTATGTGTTTTGTTTATTTGCAGAATGCAGAATGTAGGCAGAACATAATAGATCAGAGTCTATGTGGTTCTCAAAAGTGTGGGCCCTGGACTGGCAGCATTAGCATCTCCTGGGAACTTATTAGAAATGCAGATTCTCAGATATCTCCCAAACTCTTTCAATCAGAAACTCTGGGCTGGGCCCAGTAATCTGTATTTTAATAACCCCTCTAGCTGATTCTGATTTGCCCTAAAGTTTGAGAACCCCTAGCATCATATAGGATGGGAATTTAGAACTAAATATAGCAGACCATGCCACAGACACTGTTGAAGGCAGTTCATCCCAGTTCCCAGGACAATGGAGCAGAGACTCATCATTAGGAGCTGTCTCCGCTTGCACTCTGCTATGATTTGGCATGTCCCCTCCTATTCAAGGCCTATCTGCCTTTCATTTCTGGGAGGCCTTCCCTGCCCACACCAGTCAGAAATGCTTTCTCTTTTGGGATACCTATAGGTTTGGGTTCCTATAGGTCTAACATTCTTTTGGTATTTAATATTAAGTCATTTGTTGCTTATTTTATGTATTTATTTTTTTGTATACTTATATGAAGATATACACACACACACACACACACTCAAGTATCACCTCTTCAAAGATACCTCTGAATAGGACTACAGAGTCACTTTTATCCCATGCATTGTTTATTGCATTACCTTACCTTGGTTTCTTCATAGTACTTCATTACCTAAAATTATTTATTTATGTGTTTCCTGGTTTGTTGTATGTCCAGGGAGCTCTGTGGGAGGTCACCTTTGTTGATCCAGGGCCCAGGCCTCAGGACAGTGCCAGGTGCGTGGTAGGGTGCAATGAACAATGAGTAATATTTGTCTATCATGATCTAGACTGCAAATTACCAGGGGACAGAGCTTGTGTCTCTACCTTAATTTAGAAATACGTATGTAAAGACCCTAGCATAGTATCGAGGGCACAGAAAACGCTCCTGTAATATAATTTTTTTTATATTTTTTTCCCTTTCATTGTTCTTGTATTTCTTAGCTTCTAACTGTTCTTTGCACTGAGACTGTACTTGGGGATAGATGAACATAACAACTGAGATAAGAGTGTTAAGTTTAGTATTAGCAATTAGAAAACAAAATGGAACATATCAGTGTTATCCATGTTTTGATTTTGTACAAATTATTTATTGAACTGGTGTTTGGTTTTGAGCTGCAAGGGAAAGAAATTCTAAAATTTGAAATGCATGCTAAATAATTAAAATCTGTGACATAATATAGGTTTATAATTCTTACCTGAAACCTTTGGATTCCAATGTGCTTTAGAATTCAGATATTTTTTTTTCATATTTTTGAAAGATAGCATGAGAGAATCTCATAGAATAGATTGTGTAACACCCCCTGGAGTGTCTCAGGAAGAACTTCATAAGCAAACATATCTGCATTTCTTCAGCAAAACATATAGATATTTACCGAAATAGGGAAAATAAAAGCTACAGAAGGCCTCTTGGTTAGCTCACGTCAGGTTTTGTGATCAACTAAGTTCTCAGCAAACTTATAAGACTTTGGTTTTTCAAGTTTTTCGATTTTGATTTTGTACATAAGAGCTTATGGGCCTTATGGCCTATAAGGGGAACTAACATTCACATTTTAGATTATTTTTGTCTTCAAAAAAATATTATTAATAGTCCATAATTAACATTTGAGGCACTTGCTGCTCAGAGAGATTACACAACTTGATCAAAGTCACAGTGTTGCATATAAATGAAATCTGAATATGAACCCATATCTGGCTAAATCCACACCCCTTACTCTTTTCACTACACAGCACTGTCCCTTAAAGTCACATGTTAGAGATAAGAAAGGCCATAATGGTTGGTAAGTGTACCACCGTCATTATACATTTAGTGAGAAAGAGGTATAGAGAGTTTGTGGTCTACAGTAGCATCACTGCTAAGGGGCACAGCCCAGAACCCAGGAATCTTAATATCTATTTCTGTGCTGTCTCATTTTCCATGTTGACTTCTAGTTTCTAGATGTTTCTAAATTATTGTTTTCAGAAATCATAGTGTTGGAGATGTAAAGGCAGTTTTCTTATATTTTCTGTCTCCTATATCAGCTCCCAAAATGTTTTGGTCAAATTGTTTGGTTCTCTGTGTTTTTGTAATCAAATACCTAAGTGCTGATAATGCACATTTTCCCAGGTTCAAGCCCTGGGCTTTGTTTACTTGGGCACAGCTAGAGTGTATTGTAATTCCCTGCTTCCTTAGTGCCTTCAAGAGTAAAATAAGCAATTCCATTTAAAATTAATAGCCCAATCTTTTTTTTTTTTGCCTTATTCACTTAGGAAAACCTTATAGTTAACTGCAATTTCAGTTATTTTCAGCACAATTTCAAGGGAATCCTTTGATAGCAGCCAGCCAATGTGCCCTGCTTTGCTGCTTTTAGACAAATTCATGTATTGGAGCAGTGTGGTACTCAATACTCAGGGAACTGCATTTTGAATCAAAGCAAATTACCTTGCTGTCTGCTTGAGCACTTTACAGATTCACACACCTTCACAATAAGCTTTGTAGATATAAAGTTTTTGTAAATCAAGAGTTTGAAGCATACTAGAGACATTCACTAGATATTCATACTAGAGACATTTAAAGTAGAAATAGGATTCTTCATTTACGGAAGGCAAATGATTCAGGAAAAGGAAATTGAGGGTTTTTAGCAGACTAGAAGGATCTAGAAAACTTTAGATGTATTGTTTTTACCTTTTTTTCCCAGAGATAATGAGGTTTTTATTTAATTGTGAGGCTTTTATGATTTGTTTGTGCCTGGATTTATATGTTAACTACTTCCACAAAGGATATGTATGTGATGTCATTATATAAGAATTAGAAATAGGCAATACATTTTTTATTTAATAAATTTAGTAGATTTTTTAAAGGCAAATAAAATTAAAGCATAGCAGCTTAAAGAGAGAGAATTGGATGGAAAAGGAAAGAGGAGAAAGGCAAAAGAAGAAAAGATGGGGATTTTAAACAGTTCCAGTGCTTTGTGTAATGAGCTCTTGATTCCTTATCCCCCATCTCTCTAATCATTGAAGATAGAAATTAACCTTAGACTGCACTTGCCCATGGACTTAAGACTGAACCTGTGCTTACACTGATTAATTTTTAGGTCAGTAGCCTACCTGGCAATCCAGCTGGCCTCACTCTCACAGAAACAAGTGGATCAGAAGATCATGGTGGTTTAGTACTTGGGCTCTGGAGTCAGAGAAACCTGAGTTGAAATTTGAAGTTTGCTGAGGACTGTGTCCTTTACCTCGCTGTGCCTTAAATTTCACATCTATAAAATGAAAGGCAGCATAGTGTACTGAGTAAGAACATGGTCTGTGAAGTAGACCTCAGCTGGAATCTCAGGTCTGCCAATTCAATGCTGTGTTACTTTAGGCAAGTTGCTTGACATCTCTGTGTCTTAGGTCCTCCATCTGTAAAATAGGGATAATAATAGTGTCCATCTCGTATCTCTGTTAGGAGAATTAAACAAAATCATATTTGTAAAACACTTTGAACTGTGCCTGGCAGATAGAAAGCACTCAGCAGTTGCTAGGCCTCCTCAGCCATCATTCCACAAACCCAGTAGCTCTCATTTGGGAGTGACTTTTGGCAATGTCTGGAGGCATTTTATTTGTCACAATTGAGGGAAGGGTAGATGCTGCTAAATATCCTACAATGCATACAACAGTGCTCACAACAGGAAATTTATCTATCCCCAATGTCAGTAGTGCATTAATCTATTTGTCAACCTAGTTCCATTAGGTTTAGGATGCTACCCCACTTTCTCCACCCCAGTCTGGACTCTACTCAGGCTCCATAACTGTCCCTCTGATACTTATAGTGGGTCTTCCCTTGATGTCAGTTCTCAGCCTAGGTGGATCTTTAGCTGCTGCTAGATGCTAGATTGTCTGGTTTCTGTTCTGGTCAGCTCACATCCTGCCATGAATACACACCATGCTGGCTGGCCATCTCAGTGATGACTTTCCTGAGGCAAGGATCCTTGTTGGAGGAAAACAAACAGGCTGCAACCTAAGCCCTTTTTTTAAAAATGCATATTAGGGCTGGTGGTGTCAGAGAGTGTGTGGCTATCTGGCAGACTGACTCTCAACCCCACTTCCTTTTACTCTCACATTTATCTCCTTTCTGTAGGGTTTTGCTCTTTGTTCAAAGTTCTCTTTCTTCCCCTAAGCACGGCAGTGCCCACCCTCCTTCAAAGTAGCTTATCTTTCAGGAACTTTTGATGCAGACCACCCTCTTGGTGGACATAGAACTTGGGTTAAATACTGCATTCAGTCTTCTGGAAGGTCCACAGGCAGGAAGAGAAAAAGGCCACTGTCTTCTCTCTGAGAGCTTTTTATCTCTTAACTCTCAATGTTTTAATTCTCTCTTGGATCCTGGTATGAGTCCTGAGAAATGGGTCTTTGGTTAGCTCCTCTAGATCTCCTCCATCCCAAGTTATCTGGGAAAAAGCCAAATTTCTTTACATGAGAAGTATCATGGGAGGAGCATGGGCTTTGGAGTCCTCTGAATTGTGTTCAAGTTCTCATTGTGCCCCTTATTGGTTATGTAGATATGGATGAATTATCGTTAATCTCTCTGACATTAATTTCTTCTTTTGCAAAATATTGCTAATAATACCCATCTCAGAGATTGTTAGGAGAGGCAGTGTTCATAGTGGTTATAAGCATGGTTCCTGCAGCCCAACTCTCTTTGAATTCATGCTCTACCACTCTGGTTGTATGTTCTTGGGAAAGTTACTTAAATTATCTGTGCCTCAATTTCCACATCTATAAAATGGGTCTAGTACTGATCTCATAGTGTGGTTGGGAGGATTAAATGAGGACTTACAGAAGAGTCCTTTCATGTACCCATTCCTTCACCTTTCCAGTGTCCCTGAGGTCCTGAATAGGAGAGACTATGTGATGGGTTATGAGTGGCAGAGAGGACATGCCAAGCCTGGTTTGGGTGGGGCAAGGTGGACTGCAATGGAAGCCAAGTGATTTAGTGCAGATCCTCCTCATGGAGCTGGGTCCCTGGACATGGTAGGAGGAGGATGTATAATGAGAAAATATGAGCCTGTGTCAGCCTTCATGAGAAGCACTGAGGCTTTGGTATAAGAAGGTGTCACCATATGCTTAGGCAGTGTACCTACCTTTTGAGATAGTTTAGGGAAAATAAACCCTTAAACACTTAGCTTTTTGAAACTGCCAAGTTGTCTAAGAAGGATTCATTACAATTTTTAAAAGACACTCCTGTTCTCTACCCAGATCCTCTTGGTTCCCTTTTACAATCTCTGCATGCCTTTCCCATTTTAAATTCACTTTTGCTTCTAATGACCTGAATTTGCTGCTCCCCTTAGTGGACTTTCTTTGGGCAGCTGGCTGATTTTCAGGTGTCAGCAGATAGTTGGAAGGATCTGGGTGTTTCCAACAACCCAGGTCAAACTTTGCAGTGACTGACAGGCATGGGAGCATAAAAGCTGCCTTCTCTGCCTCAGAGAGGGGTAATTTTTCCTCCCAAGTTCCCTTGCTTTGCTCTGTGAAACACTCTCTATGGAACTTTGCCCGAAGTTGCACATTGCTTGGCTTTTTTTCCCAGAGAGCACTTCCTTAATAAATTTCTTGCACAGGAATCCTTGTCTCAGGGTTTGCTTCTGGGGACCCAACCTAGAGGAGTCCTTCTTTGAGGCTCACCCCATATATGAGATGTACACCAACATGAATCCTCATTCCTAAGGGAGATCATCCTAGGGTGAGGATCAGCAATGGGAAAAGAATTGAGGAAGGGGCCAGGTATGGTGGCTCACCCCTGTAATCTTAGCACTTTGAAAGTCCGAGGCGGGAAGATTGCTTGAGCTCAGGAGTTTGAGACCAGCCTGAGCAAGAGCGAGACCCCGTCTCTACTAAAAATAGAAAGAAATTAGCCAAACGACTAAAAATAGAAAAAATTAGCCAGCCATGGTGGCATGTGCCTGTAGTCCCAGCTACTGGGGAGGCTGAGGCAGGAGGATCGCTTGAGCCCAGGAATTTGAGGTTGCTGTGAGCTAGGCTGATGCCACAACACTCTAGCCCAGGCAAGAGAGTGAGACTCTGTCTCAAGAAAAAAAAAAAAAAAAAAAAGGAATTGAGGAAGTTATTTCTACACATTATATGGTAAGGAAAAAGCACCTGTTTTATACTTCGACATGAGTGTATGTGGTTATATTAAATTGGCTTTGTCTTAGATACCAGCATTTAGGACACACATACATACACACACACATTTCATTTTAATAACTAGCACTGCAACAATGTGGGTATTTTTTCCCTAGTTCTTAATACATAATGTTTTAGTTACATAAATATTAAGGAGGTGTGTGTGGACACTCTTGGGAATCTAACTATGCTTTATGTTGTTCGTCCTCTGTGGAAAATGTGTTCTTAACTCAAAATACTTGACCTGAGGGAAATAGCTTAGTAATATAATAGAGATAGATGACCTATATTGAAGTATTTTTTAACCTAGGACTCTGTGGAATAAAGTTAGTGAGAAATTCATTTATTTTATTTATTTATTTTGAGACAGGGTCACACACTGTCACCCTGGCTAAAGTGCCGTGGCATCATCATAGCTCACTGCAACCTCAAACTCCTGGGCTCAAGCAATCCTCCTGCCTCAGTCTCTCAGGTAGCTGGGACTATAGGTGCATACCACCACACTTGGCTAACTTTTTTCTTTCTATTTTTAGTAGAGACAGGGTCTCGCTCTTACTCAGGCTGGTCTTGAACTCTTGAGTTCAGGCAATCCTCCTGCCTTGGCCTTCCAGAGTGCTAGGATTACAGGCGTATATCACTGTGCCTAGGCAGGAATTCATTTATATTGCAAACATTTATGTGCCCACTATGGGCCAGGCACTTTGCTAGATACTGCTAATAAAGAGGCTGTCATTAGAATATGTTCTTCTCTTTGAAAATGTGTAGGATTTTCTTTTTGTCCCCTGTAGACTAACATTTTTATTTTTTATCATACACCTTTCCGTGAGTATAATTCCATTCATTGTGTTAGGCTCATAACTGGCCCTTTACCTAAGAAAACTTATACCTTATGTTCTGTGATTTTTAAAAAATTACTTAACATGTTTGAGTACATAAAATAGGGAGGAATTAGGAAGGTGAAAATAGAAAATGTCAAGTCTAGCCTTGAAATGGATGCTGTAGACCTTTGAAATTTATAAGGGAGTATTCTAGAAAACTTACAAAATATCTAATGTTTCAAATATGGTAATGACTTGAAAAATCATACTCAGCCACTTAAATGTAAGTTCCGGAAGCTATCTATTTCTTGTTTTGTTCACTGCTAAATCTCCTGCATTTTTCAGTCCAAATCCTACAATTTCTCCAATGTGTCATACCGAATGAAATACAGATACCTCATTGGTTGATGAAATACCAAGATTTCTGCAAATGCTACAGCCGTGACTGTCAGTAAATGTAGCCCTTAATTAATATGTATGTACCTATAAAACAAAATGTATTCCTTAAAATAATCACACTTCACCAAATACTAACAGGTTAAGAAGCCTTTCAGACTTTGAGGATTAGGAACAAAGTAACTGATGCAGAAAGTGGTGATGGCTTTGTTACCCAAACTGTGGGAGGCAAGACAGGAATGTAGAGTCCTGAAGGAAGATGGAGACAATAACTAAGAATTATAAGGAGTTGTTACAAATGTTGCAAGCAAGAAAATCTATGCTCCCTGGACATTAGCCCAAATGCTGAGGCATCACCTACACAAGCTCCTAGGCTGTGTACAAAGGGTGATTCTGAGTCTATTTACTCTTATTTCTGTGATCGTAGTCACAAAGACAAAGTGGTTTTGACCCAACGTAAAGATGAAGAGTTTTTGGCCAATGGAGTAGCTACTGGCTTAGTTCTATAGTTTGATCCCTTTCCCAAGGCACTAGGGAAAGATGGAAAACTACTTTCCTGTTAGTGAATGTTTGTGTGCCCCCCAACACAGAAGTCATAGTTGAAGCCATAGCTCTCCCACCCCTTATGCAACTGAATTTGGAGATAGGGTCTGTAAGGAGGTTATTAAGATTAAATGAGGTCATAAAGGTGAGGTGCTAATACAACAGAATTAGTGTCCTTATAATAAGAGACACCAAAACATTTGTACCCCCTAATATGCTGAAATAAAAAAAATTTTAAAAAGAGATACCAGAGAGCTCTCTTGCTCTTTTTCCCTCTACCATGTGAGGGCATAGCAAGAAGGTGGCCACCTACAAGCCAGGAAGAAAGGCCTCACCAGAAGCTGAATTGACTAGCACCTTGATTTTGGACTTAGCAACCTCCAGAATTATGAGAAATAAATTTCTGTTATTTAAACCATTCAGTATATGGCATTTTGTTATGGCAGCCTAGGTGGAGACTAATACACTCCCAAATACAGACTCCAGATTTCTTATGTTTCAAGAACTTTGTATTCTGCTTTCAGAAGTTAAAATCCTATCATTTTAGTATACTGCATAATATCTAGTTAAATAAAGATGAAAGATCAAACAGATGCATATATTTCTACTCCTTCCCAATGCATCACTGAAACAACAGTAAGAGTAGTTTTTAAAAAATGCTCAATTCTACAAGGACAAAGAAAACAGAATTGAAGATCACAGTGACAACATTTTGGAAGCTGAAAAGGGATGGGAGAAAGACTCTTCATTTATTGGATCAAAGAACACTGAAATTGCTGAGACACAATTGGATTTTTGTTGTTGAATTTCAGAAAGTGTAGGGGCCATGGGCACTAGTTACCTTTGAGTCTAGGGTAAATATGGGACCAAAAAGAGATGAATTATTTAAAATGTGTTTAAGAAGTAGTAAAATTCAGATCCTCTCCCTGACTTTGAGAAATTGGGCATCTGCCCAGTGGTGTGCTGGCAAATGTTTAACAACCAGTTCTCAAAAACAAAAAGTTGTGATTTATAGTGTTTGCCAGTTTCTGTGGTATAAATACTACCATCATGGCCAATGTCAAGTTACTAACATGACATCACTGAATGCAGAGTTGGGAAGAAATATGAGTAGCATACATTTATGTTGTTTTGCCTTCATACAAATACAATCTGCAAATTACTTCAAGAGCATAGACAATAGTACAATGACTAGTAGATGATGGGGATTTTTGTATTTATTATATTTGTTTTAATAGAATTTATTTAATTGCATATTTATATAATTTACTTTTTTATAGTGACTGTGTTTAACAGCCAAAATGACAATTTCTGAAAATTTAACAATCTGCTCTTATGAGGTAGGACAAGTTGACTCCTGTAAACTACTGCAATAGCAGCCCCATCTTCTTTCTGGCAGAAGGAGAAAGGAAATGTAAGTTTAAAATAAAGAGTCTGTTGACTTGGAAAAACTAGGCAGAGTTAAAGGTAAGGACCTTGAACCTAAAACAGTGTAATTAAATGGGAGTCTATGACTGAATTTAGAAATCTACTAGTTCTTATTTCCCTTCCAGCTCCTAGTACATTGGTAGTGAGATCTGTTCCTTCCTGGTAGGAAACTAGAAGCATCTGGAAGAATCTTTTCTGGGCAAATTGACCAACTAAAGGGGTGAGAGCCAAACCCTAAAGATTTTGACATTGAGATTCCACAAGGAAACATACTAGATAGATCACCCTGTGGAAAGTACCATAGTTAACAAGCCCTATCTATGGGCACAGAGATTCTAATTAGCATTTTTAATGACACATACTTAAACATCAGTCAAGGTTCACAAGATATTTGAGCAAAGCATATAGTGTGAAAGAGAAACACATATACACACTCACATACGCATACAAAAAAACCCAGAAAATAGCTGCTTACCGGAGACAGAAACTGCACAGAGAGGAAATTTTTAAAAAACAATCATCTATCATAAATAATTTCAAGAGATAAGAGAAAATATTATATGAACAAGAAGAGGATACTGCTAAAAGAGAAAGAAAAAATGGAAGAGCACAAAACCAGCTCTTGAAAATGAAATGAAGAATATTATAGCAAAGTGAAAACTCAATTAAGAGTTGGAATTGAGAAAATCTTCTAGAAAATTGAAAAATGGCAAAAAATTGGAAAGTAGAAAAAAACTGAAAAATCAGAGAATCCATCCAGGAGATACAATAGAAAGAGAGAAGATGCATGGGCGGAGGATTCATTAAAGAAAAATTCAAGAAAATTTCCTAGAATTGAAGGACATAGTTTCTAGATTGTAAAGGCACATTAGGAGCTCAGTGTAGTGAAGAATTAGACGCACTAATTGAGTGCATTTGATCATTAAATTTTAGAATACTGGGCAGACCTCAAGAGGAAATAGATTTCTATTCAAGGAATCAAGAAGCAAAATGACTTTGGTTTTGTTTTTTTTTTCTTTGAGCTAAAAGAAGTTGAGTAGTGCCTTCAAATTCTGGGGGAAAATGATTTCTCAACATAGAATTCTGGACCTGATAAAGTCGTTATTGATTGTAATGATAGACTGAAGACATTTCAGACAGTCTAGTTCTGAAAAAATTTACCTACTACACATCCCTTCTCTGGAGGATAATAGAGGATGTGCTTCACCAAAAAAGAGAGAAAAGATCAAGAAAGTGGGATCCAGGAGAGGAAAAGCAAGAGTGAGGTGATAAGAATTCCCAGGTTGATGGGCAAGAGATGCTGTGACTAACTGAGCATTATGCTTCAAGAGCTCCTGATCCTGACTGCAGCAGGGCCAGTGTCTTTGGGATTGACTTCACGCACATAAACTTGATAGCGTTCCTAATATGTATGGCTGTGTTGAGAGGTGATTTACATATCTGTGGAAGAGTCTGGGGTAAGTACATGAAAAACTACCTAAAAAGGGAAATGAACACAGAAAACAACAGCTATTAAAAACCAGAGAACAAAATGTCCTTCAGGAAAGGACAATTACTCATGAAGTACTGCATGGATCAACCACGAGGAGCATTTATATGGTCATAGCAATGTAAGCATTTGGTAATGATCTGACCCAACTTAATATTTTCTAGTAGTGGGAGAGAGAGGAAGAGGGGAGAGTGTGTGTGTGTGTGTGTGTGTGTGTGTGTGTAGTGGGAGTGGCAGGAAGGAGAAAGAGGGCTGAATTATTTTCCTCCGTAGTATGAAATGAATAGATAATTCCTAAACAAAAAACAAACAGTAGCAATATAAATATGTTAGTTAGGTATATGGAAGGGGAAAAAATATCTAAAAAGACTTTAAAAGTCATTGTTTTTAGCATGCAGAATTTGGATCCATAGTGGGAAACTGTGATTGTATCAAGCCTTCTGGAATGGTTTTACTCTTTAAATCATCTTCATGTATAGCTTCACTAAAAATAAAAACCAAATTAAACTATATCATAATATTGAAGGGCATTGCTGGAAAAATAATGAGTGACAAGAGATAGTTGCACAAGTACAATGAGACACTGAGAAGAAGTGAAAGCCTTTGGAACATATTTTTGTTGCTTCCGAATAAAGCTACACCCTTTCCTTTCATTTTGAAAAAAAACATGTGTTTTATTTAATTAAAATTTATTCAATGGTAATTTATGGATAAATATGAAAAACATTGTGGAGTGAATAAAGATGTTGTGAAAGGATATGTACAATGTGACATCATTTATGTAAAATCTCCAAACACAAAATGATACTATTTATTGGTTCTGCAGTACAATTATAAAAATCTCCATATGAATGATCACCAACCTCAGATATGTGGTATTATTTGATGAAGGTTGGAGGTAATAGGTGTGAGAAGTGAGGCATTAGCTATGTCAAATTCTTTGTGATTCAGAGAGAGAGAAAGAGAAGGGAGAAAAGAGCACTGAATAAAATATTACAAAATGTTAAGATCTACTAAAATTGAATAGTGGCTACATTGATGTCTGTTATATTAATTTATGTAATTTTATGCATTATTGAAATGCTTCATAAGTTAAAAAGGAAATGAATGAAATGAACACTGGTAATCAACAGAACATCATCCTAAATCTGGAGATTGAGGACAAATAGACATTTTAAATATTTTTCCCTTTTATATAGAAAAAAATTTAAAGGATTTGTTCTGAATCTGACAACTTAAAATTACTAGGTCAATCAGTTTTATTGAAAATGTTAGTAAGTTTTGCCATCTTACTGTTTTTGTGAAGACACAACACCAAACATTAACTAAACTACGAATAGGGATATTCAAGATTTAGTGTCCTATGGCAGTGGTGTCCAACCTTTTTGGAACCAGAGACTGGTTTCATGGAAGAGAATTTCCACAGACTGTGTGCAGGAGGGAGATGGTGAACAATGGGGAGCGCCTATAAATACAGATGAAGCTTTGCTCACTTGCCCACCACTCACCTCCTGCTGTGTGGCATGGTTCCTTTCAGGCCACAGACTGGAATCGGTACGATCCAGGGCTTGGGGACCATAGTCTTATGGCACTTATCTTACAGACAAATGAGAACAAAACTAATGAATATATGATTTGATGTAATAGCCAATTCAATTCAGTAAATATTTACTGAAATTCTACTTTATGGGAGACATGAGAGGCAAATAGCAATGAATAAGTCAGGGTCCTGTCCCCCAAAATGATTTCTATTATGAGAAAAGATGCAGTAGAAAGTAATGGTTAGCTCAGGGCACTGGAGTTAGATAACTGTGTTGGGTCTAGCTCTATCAAGGTTAAACATTTATTGAGTTTTAGATGAGTTATTAAACTTCTCTGAGTCTCAGTGTCCTCATTATAAAATGGCAACGATAATGCTACACACTTCACAGGATTGTTGTGAATAAATTAGTGAATTCAGGTTAAAACACATGTTATTGTGCCTGGCACTTATAGTAAATTCTCAGTAAATGTTAGTGTGATTGAAAATTGTGAATAGATTAGAATTATAGCTCTCGAGAGAATATATCATTCGAGATAGGATGGTTCAGCTAGAGAAAAAGATATATACAGCTTTACATGGCTGAGCATTTTTTGCTGGACAGAGAAATTCTAAGAAACTCCCTCATAAAATTGCAGCTTGGAATAACAACCTAGCTTCATGAACAAGCAATTTCTTAACAAATCAGCACCTTTCCTGGAAGAGGGAAAGCCTGTGCCAGCCTTGCTTAGATTCACTCAAGTCTTAAGCAGCAGAGACAGATAAAGTTCCACTGTGGGGCCAGCCATAAAATAAATGAGCTTGAATCTTCCGATAAAGGCCTTGAAGGACCTATAGAGTGAAGCCGGGAATTACAAAAAAAAAATCGTAGTTTGAATTTATCACTGAAATGTTACTGGGATAACAAACCTTAATGGTGGCGACATCAGAGAAATTAATTTTATAGTATCTGGACATTCATTCATTCACCAAGTGTTTATCGAGCATTTACTATGTGATTCCCAATGGCCACAGTTTTGGGAACACACCAGTAAATAGACAAAAAGTATTTTAGTTTTCAGTAAGCTAACAGACACCAGACAGATAGACAAAAAACAAAGACAAAACAGATAGTAGAGAAGGGAATAAACAGGCTACTGTATTAATGACTGAGAGTGTCAGGTGGTGGGCTACTTTAGATTGGAGAGTCTAGGTGGGCCTTTATTAGATCTGAGATTGCAACTGAAAAGGAGGCAACTATGAGAAGATCTGAGAGAAAAGTTTCAGGGAGAAGAGTGAGTACAAAGGCCCTAAGGCAGGAACAAGTTTGGCATGTGTGAGTGCTGGCAGGGCTGGAGCATAGAGGGTGAGTGGGAAGGCATGGGAGACAGGCTCAGAGGCAGGTAGAGGCTGGGTAAGGAGCTTGGATATTTACCAATGCAACAGTGAATGTTAGGAGGATTTTATAGTGGGTATGACATCATATGATTTACAAGTTTAAAAGGATTATTTTTCATTTTAAGAAACTATTAATAGAAAAATGAGAGCAAATTAAACCCAATGTAAGCAGAATAGAGAAACTAATAAAGATCAGATTAGAAATCAATGAAATAGAAAACAGTAAAAACAATAGAAAAAAATCAATGAAGCCAAAAGTTAGTTCTTTGATCAGATCAATGAAAATGATGAATCTCTAGCCAGACTTAATCAGGAAAGTAAAGAGGGAGAAGATGCAACTTACCAATGTTAGGAAAGAGGGGGAAGCATTTTATAAATTTTACAGATGTTAAAAGGATAATAATAAGGAATTTTTGAACAACTTTATGCCAATAAATTTTACAATTTACTTGAAATTGACGGATTACTTAAAAGATGCATACTACCAAAGCTCACTTAAGATGAAATAGTTAACCTGAATAGCAGTATATCTATTAAAGAAATTAAATTTGTAGTTAAAAACCTCCCCACAAAGGAAACTATGAGCCCAAAGGGCTTCACTGGTGCATTCTACCAAACATTCAAGGAAGAAACTATGACAGTTCTCTATACACTCTTCGGAAGACTGAAAAGGAAGACATATTTTTCACGTCAATTTATGAAGTCAGCATTACTTGATATGAAATGAGAAAGAGAAACTAGAAGAAAACTATAGACAAATATTAGCATGAAAATTAATGCAAAAATTCTAAACAAAATTTTAGCAAATGGAATTTAACAAAATAGAAAAAGGATAATTCATCATGACCAACTGGCATTTATCCCATGAATGTAAGGTTAGTTTACCATTTGAAAGTAAATCAGTGTAATTTACGAAATTAACAACCCCCCCCAAGAAAAACCCAAACAAAAATCCTATATGATCATTTCGATGGGCACAGATAAAGCATTGAAAAAAGTCAATCTCCATTCCTGATAAAAGCTGTCATCGGAAATAGGAGGGAACTTTCTTAACCTGATGAAGGCAGGTACAAAAGGTACAAAAACCCCACAGCTAACATCATACTTGATGAAAGATTGAATATTTTTCCCCTGAGATCAGAGGCAAGATGAGGATCCTTCTCTCTACTGTTCAACACTGTACTGGAGGTTCTAGCTAGTGCAGTAAGCAAGGAAAAAAAAATGGTATTCAGATTAAAAAGTTGAAATATAAATGGATTTATTCACAGGTGATATTATCATTTAAGTAGAAAATCTGATGGAATCTACAGAAAAGCCATTAGAACTAAAAAGTGAGTTAAGTAAGGTGCAGGGTACATCAATATAGAAAATATATTGGATTTCTGTATGTATAATCAGAAATCAAAATAAAATACCTTTTAAAATACCATAAAACTGTGAAATACTTAGGGATAAATATGATAAAAGATATGAAAGACCTGTAAACTGAAAACTACAAGTCATTACTGAGAGAAATAAAATACTTAATTATTATATTATTAATTAGTAATTAATAAGTAATATATATTAATAATGAGAGAGATGTAATACATTCATATTCCTTTAATAATAATATTGTTAATTCTCCAAAAGCTGATCTTTAGTTTTAGAGCAATCCTAATCAAAATTCCAGCAGGCGTATTTGTAGAAATTGACAAATTAATTTTAAAATTCATATGGAAATGCAAAGGATCTCATAATAGCCAAAAGATATTAAAGAGAACAAGTTGGATGACTACTGCTACTTAAGATTTATCATTAAGCTACAAAAGCAAAGCAGTGTATTGTTGGCATAAATATAGACAGAATAATGGAACAAATTTGAGAGTCCAGAAACACACACACAGACACACACGGACAAATAATTTTTGACAGAAGTGGAAAAGCAATTCAGTGTAAAGGGGATACTCTTTTCTACAAATGGTGCTGGAACTAATGGATATCCACCTGCAAAAACATAAGCCATACCTCACACAATAAATAAAAACTCCACGTGGACCATATACTTAAATGTAAAACCTAAACCTATAAATGTTTTACATATCAAATAACTATCTTTTAGAAGAATACATAATATAAAAACTTTGCACCCTTGAGTTAGATTAGGCAGTGATTTCTTAGATGTGACACCAAAGGCACATTTTATAATGAGAACAAATTGATAAATTTGATTTTATAAAATTAAAGACTTCTGTATTTAAAAGAGAATTAAAAGGGAAGTAACAAACTAGGAGAATATATTTGTAAATAACATATCTGCTAGGAGATTGATCTGGAGCTATTTGTAGGATGGTCTAGCAGGCATCCTCAAACTACTGCCCGAGGGCCACATGCGGCCCACCGAGGATATTTATCCTGCCCGCCGGGTGTTTTTGTCCATTTTGTTTTTTTATTTCAAAATAAGATATGTGCAGTGTGCATAGGAATTTGTTCATAGTTTTTTTTTAAAACTATAGTCTGGCCCTCCAACGGTCTGAGGGACAGTGAACTGGCCCCCTGTTTAAAAAGTTTGAGGACCCCTGGCTAGAGTTTGGGGGATGTTTTTGGCAGGGAGACAAGGTAGGGAAAGCTAATGAAGTCTTAGCTTGGAACTGTTGAAATAAAGGTGGCAAGATGATTGATAAGACATGGATTGCCTATTGGGCTTGTGGGCTAATACTGATTGGTTGGTGGATGAGAAGTTGGGCAAATGACAGGATGCTTGTAACACTAGCTGAAATCCAATAATGTTGTGAATTTCTAAGGGACTTGACTCCCCACTAAGTTATTGTTTGATTTATATGTGCATTTTCTAAAAAGATATTTGCAAAGCTCTCTGATACAGGTATAGCATGAAGAAACTGAAGTTCAGAGAAGTTACACTTTTTACCCAAAGGTAGAAAACTGCAGAACCAAGAGCAGAGACCAGTTCTTTTTTTCCTCATGATCTGAAGATCTTTCTTGTAAAGCCACACTACATGTCAGAAGTGAGCTACAGTAAGGGTGTTTCTCTTGCCGTGCCACTCACTACACACACCTACAGAGCCAAACTGAATTGCTGTGGCTTTCTTTACTTTGAGCTGAAAGTCTTTTGTTTTATGGATACAGTGTAATGCAGGAAATAGATTAAGTACAGTGGTATATGTGTTTTATGTGTAAAACTAGTAAAAGACCTTTCACACATAGTAATTGATCATGTCTTACATTTCCTGGGTGAAGGGGGTTCTGGCTGTGGAGGTCTCAAATCATCATTGTATCACAGTGGTAAGCACTAGACTTCTCACATTTGATACTTTAAAAACATTTACTGTTTCCTAGGAAACAATGCCTTGACTACTGTATAACCAAACTTTATCATAGATACTAGTTATACAATTTCTCAGCAGAAAAAGGATTTTGGGTTTTAAAACAGAAATAAAAATGTAGGTTGTTGGAATAGTATATGCTGCTTTTTCTAGTTCAACAAAGGAGACTAAAAAACCACAACCTCAAAATAGATCCTTCCACTAAAAATAAATATATAAAATACAGATCTTGCCAGATTTTATCATCCTCATGAGTTTCTGAATCTGGATTCCCTTTTTTTGCTTTTCATTAGATTCATAAACACATTTGCCAGAGATGTTGCTAGTTAAAATCTACAAAACTATTGTGACATATAAGGCTTGAACCAGATCTGGATGTATTATGGAAATAGATCTGATAATTAAAGTACCAGACCAGCTTGTTTTGTTCAGATATTTAATTTTTATTGTAAATTAGGAAAATTGGGATGGAGTGGTATTAGAGAATTAAATGTAATATTTCAAATGTTCCATCTTCTTTAGTTTATTCTTAAATATATTTCTATCCACAATATGAATTTAATATCAATCAAGTTAACCTAATTTCCATTTTTCCGAATTCATATGAATGCTATATACTAGCTTAACGTGGTACATGGGTAGATTTTTTGAAAACATTGTTAGCATATTATGGTGTTATTTAATATATCCCAGGTTGTATTCAACAGAATTTGGAATGAAAAATTAGAAAAGCTCTATGGGCTTCAACTTGGCAGTGGAAGAGCTTAATTTTGATTTTAGCTACCAAAATCCCTCATTAATTGATGACATGGAACAATGATTTTAGACCTCTGTGCCAATTTTCCTTTGTTGTGTGTTTTTTTTTATTTATTTTTTTTTTTTGCATAAAGTACCAGACACCCATAGGCTTTGCTTTTCCTAATTTAAACTATGATATGCAGAGCAATGTGCATTTGGCTTTGCAGTAACACAGGCATGGAAACTGATTGAGTCACTAGTGAGTGAAATACAGAGAAGTTAAGTGACTAACCTAAAAACGAACAGCTAGTCAATGGCACAGATAGAAAAAGGAGCTTGTTTTTATGGCTCTTCAGTAATGCTAGTGCAGTACCTACTATATTTTTATTTCTTTATGTTCTCTCAGAGTTTTTCAATTGAGCATAAGGGTGGCAGTGTGTTATGCAGGGTGTTAGCTGTGAATAGCTATTATCCCACCAATAAAACCAACCAGAGCTCTTTTCCTGTCTTCCCTTCCTACATCCTTACTACTCTCTCAACATGTAATTTTGTTCCTCAGAGGAAAGAAAAATTATCAAGTAAAAACTGTTAGTTAGTTAAATGTGTTTTTTTTTAAATCTGTATTCATACATGCATAGAGAGCAATGGGTTTTTATAAGTGAGATCTGATTTAAAATACAAAACAATTAAAATTTGCAATTTGCATAGTCAAATTACATTAGCATGTTATAAGTAGAAAGGAACTGTTTTAAGCATAAACCAGCCACAGCAGTAGGAATATTTTGAACATTCTATTTTTAAAAAACTAAAAAAAGAAGAAAACTGAAAGCCTCAATAAAAAAAATGTCATTTTTGCCAAACATAACTCAATTCCATTGAAAGTAGCTATTTCTGTAGTAGCAGTTGGTGTTGCACCTATGAGCTTCACACTCAGAACACGAGATGCATTCAGGGAAGGGGGATTTCTAGTGGAGCATTTCAGAAAAAGTCAGTCTATATATAGAGTTAAAATACTGCTTTGATCATTTTAACTAAAACTATGTCTCTTTTCTGCCTCATACTCACAGTTTAATTAATTGATTTTCTTAGCTCAGAACAGTCTAGAATTTAACATCCTCTAGTATTTAGCTTCACTTCATTTATTTAACTCTTTTCCCCACTATCTTTCAACATGAAGGTTGTGCTTTAGTTAAAACTCCCTTAAATACTGCATTACTCCTATACAGCATGATTTAGGTTAGGTATGCGAAAGAACATACTGATATGAAAATTTAGGAGACTGTGGAAACTCTTTCTGGGGAGCTTTTTAGGAGGAAGGGAAATGGATTTTTTTTTCTCTGCAATAAAGACTAGAAATAGTCTCATTGATTTTTTTGGGGGGTGGGGTGGTGCTTCCCAACTCTATGATTTCTTAAAGAGAGGCAGTCAACAATTTGTCAGTTGTATTGATTAGCTGCTGCCAATGAGTGTGTGTGTGTTTGTGTGTGTTTGGAACAGAGTGTTTGAGGAGCTGGGAGAAGGAGGGAGGGGAGATAAGAGAAATATAAATGGCCCTCTTCCTTTTACAGCTATTCCTTAGTGGCCCCAAAACATTTTTTAAAATGTACTAGAAGCAATCAAACAGATAACACCAACTAAGATGGGTGCAACTGGTATTCTAGGTGGTCATTAAATGTTTTTTTCTCCCCGATTAGTCTAGTCTTTCCAACTGGACAGTGACTGAAGCAGATTGAGGGGTTAGATAATGTGCATACTCAGACATTTTATTGGTTTCCACAAATGACTTGGAGCCAGGTGGGTGGGCCATTAAATTTAGCATTTTAAGAATGTACTGATAAAAGGGTATTTTCTTCTGAAAATGTGTTTATTACTGCTGGATTAATGTAAACTAAAACTTACTTGAATATTTGTTTTGACTCATTCAATGAGTATTTGCTGATATATTATGTGCAAAGTACAGAGAAGCAAAACTTTGAAGAATGAGAGATGTTATAATAAATGTTACTTTAAAAAATTATAAAAAACAAAATGGAGAGAGAGAAAGAGATCATCGGCAAGATTGTTCTTTCCAGCCAAATTTGGAAGGAGTTGGGGTGAGGTGCTGGATCACAATAAATTAATGTGTGGGATTAATTTGTAAGAAAAATAAAGAAGAGCTGCCAAAATTCCCTTTTAAGAATTGCCATAGTGCAAATGTAGAGATGAAAGTTGGGGAAGTGTGTAACAATGGAAAGTCAAGGCAAGCTTGTTGGGGGTAGAGGAGACGGAGTCCAGCTATAGGCTGGGGGAGGGGAGAGCTTCACTGTGGGGAGGCAGCTCTGCTGTAGTGCGGGAAAAGTACTGGGCTTGTGCTCAACAGATCTAGAGTTCTTTCTCCTCTCTGCCAATTGGTAGCTAATTGGGACAGGTGGGTGATTTACTTAATTTGTTTGAGGCTCAAATTAAATAACAAAAGTAAGGTCAATTTGAGAATGGTAAAATGCTGTATGAATATGCCACACCATCCACGATAGATTGGCAGGGCATGCAAGCACTCTGTCCCTCTGAATTATTTCAAGCTTGTATTACCCCCACTCTTGCAGAAGAGAAACAAAACAGAGGACACCGGGATGATTTTCACCTCACTTGGAGAGAATAGAATGTAATTATAAACCATTCAGAGAACTGGACCTCTTCAGTCCCTCAAGTCACGGCTTGTTGGGCTTGTGTATGAGATGAAGGGCATGAGCTAATTCTGAAAGGACATTCCAGTAAATTTGGGATAAACAATATTCATGCATCATGGGGATTAAAACCATTTGAAAGTGACATACAGGGAGGTGAATGGTAACATGATGCAAACAGAATACAGAAAAGCTGAAGGTGAGGAAGTGACCAGTAAAAGGTGTATGCAGGAATTCTTGTAGGAATTGAATTCTGAGCTACAGGTGGAAGAGTAAAAGCAGGAACTGGGGGGGGGGTTGATGGTAGGAAGCAATTTCACCGAACTCCCTGGAGGTGGGTGAATTCAAGAAGTAGTTAATAGACCAGTGGGGGATGATGGAAAAGGACCAAGATGAGTTCTGATAAGATAAGCAATATGGACCCATGGGGAAAATTTCTGAGCAAGACAATGGCATTGCTATCTGAGGAAGATTGTTCTACCATCTAGCATCTATCTCCATGCAGGATGAGTAGGGACAGGAGGCTGGAGAATCAGATAGGAGGCTATTGAAGGCATGAGATAGAAGGGTGGATGGAGGCAGGGAACCCTAAAAGCAAAGGAGTAGGGACATCGGAGACACAGTAGAGAAGCATATTTGACATGGTATTTCTGTTTTTAGTTAACTTGCGTGTGACCATTTGTTCTGCTCCCCTATTCTTGTGGAGCAAGGTTTGAAGAAGTAATGTTTCTGTATTGTAATGAACGGAGAAATACTTCATGGAAATTTCACAATTTCCGTTACTCTGTATCCTAATTATAGACAACATGGACTCTCAAACATAGTGAGGTCTTTAACTCTGTTATAGAGTAATCATAGATCTGTCTGCTCATGCTGTGAGTCCCATCAAGCTTCTGTTTTCACAACAGAGTGAAGTTTTCCTTCTTACCAGGAAAGTCTGTGATGGTGCTACCTTCTTATATATACAGCATTTTAACCCATTCTCTTTCTCTTCTTCATGTGTTAGCAGTTGTCAAGCTATATTTTTTGACAGGTGATAATTGAGATCTTAAATAATGAAACAAGTGGCCTAATGAGTAATAATCACATTTTGAGAATGTGTAGTATGAGCTAAGCATATTGCTAGGCACATGGGCATTTTTTTTATGCTTGCTACCATTTGTTGAATGCTTACTATGTGCCTGGTACTGTGTGCTAAGCACATCGTGTGGATAATCTCATGTAATTTCCCCAACAATTAGAAAGTAGCTGGAGTTATTCCTTCCATTTTTTAGATATGCGAGACAAGACAGTTCTCCCTTGGAGGCATTGGAGGCATTGCTTTACTACAGTAGAACCAATTCTTGATATCTTTGTAAGAGGACTATGCTCATATAACCCACCTTATTGATTCCTTAAATAAAATACATTATGTAACAGCTCTCAATGGAGTAAAGATGAGATATGGCTGAGCTTTTAAGTTATTTTCTTAGACATAATTGCAGTTCTATGTTTAAAAATAAGTCAAGAACATCTGCTTCTTTCTATGGAGATATTTGGTGGCTTCTTTACAACTGCTCTAATTTTTGTGACTGTCTGAAAGTAAGCTGTGTCTTGAGGTAGTGATGTCTTTATCACTAGGGGGTTTTCACTAAAAGCTCAATGATGACTCATTGCAGATGTTGTAGATGTTGGATGAAGGGAAGGAAAGTTGAATTAAACGGCATTTGAGATCCTTCCTAACCCTGAGATTCTGTGAGAATCTAAGTTCCATTAAACTTATTTCAGGACAGAGTTAAGACCAGGGCAGGAATCTTTAGGTCAGTGTTTTATAGCTTTTGGCCAAAGGCCATTCAAAAGTTAATGGAGCAAAGAGAAGTGGATATAATGGGATTTGGAAAAAAATAAAAATATTGGAGTAACTTTCTGTGCAAAAGTAGGTAATTTAAAGGGTAAACTGCAGAAAAGAAATCCTCAGATCAATATAGTGCTATGCCATTTTAATTATAGAAAGCAAATTAACCTCTGGTTAATTTAAAGACAGTTAAAAAATGGTTCTAAAATTGATGTTTAAATTCTGTGAATTTTGAAAGTAGCTTAAATTCTCAAGCATTAAAAATGATAATAACTGTTTATTATCATTAGTAGAAAGCTTTTTTAGAGCCCTTTTATCTGTGCTGAACACTGTATTAAATGTTTCACATGGGTTTTCTCCATAAAAATTTTTACACTAACCTCATGAGATAAGTAATATTATTAGTATCAGTTTTCAAATGAGTACTTCGAGGCTCAGGAAAGTAAAGAAACTTGCCTAAAGGCAATTTCTTGATTAGAACCCAGCTCTAATTCCTGTATCTTCCCTCTATAAAATACCATTATTCTCATTGTCTCTGCAGAATATTCTATTTTATCTACAATAAATGACTACACCTGTTGTGTTTATTTATGGTTTAGCTTGCCATAGAATAAAAGCATTCTTGCTTGGATAAGCTAGGTTAATTGAAGGGAGAAACAACAGCATATTGGTTCTGAATGTTAAGCTCCAAATTATTTTGGAACCTGGTCTCTTAGTAATTGATATGTAACTGTTACATTTTAGATAAACTAAAAAGGAAATCATGTGAGATACTAAGCCATATCTTAGAACTGAATATGGGTTGCTTTGGTCAATAAATAGCTGCCCTTAGAAGAATTCTTCATTTCTTTCTTTGCTCCAAAAACACAATAAACTTACTGTGTTGGTAGTTTGAAAATGTAGTCTTCCTAATGTTCACCTGCAAAATCCACATTATTTTTAACATATAGTCTATAGTGTTGCTATTCATTAGCATGGTTCAGTTGTACCACATTCATCTTAGGTTAAATAAATTAAAATTTCAGTGAGTGATGAAAAATGAAAGAAAATATTCACTATCTTTGAGTTATTGATCTTTTTAATTTTCACTCCTTTATACTTTTGCCTGAAAATATTAACACATTTTATAAATCTTAATTCTCTCGATATTTAGAAAAATCTTTCTGATTGTCTAGAATGAACAACTGAATTTTGAAGAAAAATCTGGAGTATCAAAAATATAAATTTTAGACTCATGGTACAGATGTGTACAGTTAAATATGCTTATCAAGGAAAATGAATCATGCCTTAGTCTCAGAAAGATTATATTTTGATAGAGAATTTTTGGCAAAACAAAAATATATAAAACCATTTTCTACTGTAATTAAATGACCCTGTTCATTTCCTGTTTTGATTTTGGACATTATTCCAAGACTATCTCTCTAGAGAGTGTTAAAATTCATGGCCTAAAAATATAATGACAATTTTAACCTCACCACAAGGCAAATCTTTCCATTTTTTGGTAAGATCATGTTGATATATATTAAAATAAAATGATACAGAATTAAGTTTAGAGGTTTTAGAGTTTTAAATAATATATTATTGGATTCATATAAAAATAATTTACTGATTTATTTTTTAGTCAACAATTTAGAAAAGCTATAATTTATGCCCATCAGTTGAGAAGTTAGTATCTATTTGCAAATAGAAAACTAATCTTTCCTATAGTGAGAAGAAGTAGTCATCACAAACTTGGACATGAAAATTTGCAAATGATCACAAGATCCAAGTATCAGCAGGTTCTCAATATATCAATGTCAATAAGATTTTACTTTAAAAATTGTGGTCTGGGCTTAGAATGCGCCTGTAATCCCAGCAATTTGGGAGGTCGAGGTGAGAGGATTGCTTGAGCCCAGGAGTTTGAGACCAACCTGGACAACACAGCAAGTCCCCATCTCTACAAAAAATTTAAAAAGTAGCTTGGCATGGTGGTGCATGCCTATAGTCCCACCTACTTGGGAGGCTGAGGCAGGACCATCACTTGAGCCCAGGAATTTGAGGTTACAGTGAACTATGACTGGTCACTGCACTCTGGCCTGTGTGGTAGAACAAGACCGTGTCTCAAAAAAATAAAAATTGCCCTTTTGCATTTATAATCTTTGGAATGTTTATCGAGAAATTTTTTTTCCATCTTTTAAGAAAAACTTTTGAAACATTTTATTACTTTATGAAAGACAGTGGTGGAACAGGGTAGTAGAACTTGCTCTCTAGAATTTAGAAGCTTAGTTATATCTAAATATAAATAATACAGAGCCAAGTATGCTCACTTCTAAGATTATTTCCATTTTAATGGAGAAAATTACCTTTAGCTAAATAATGATGAGCAGTATAAATATTTGGAAGGACAAGATTTTGGGGGTTGTTGATTTAGTATTTTTTGGTATTGCTAAAATCACAGCAAAGTATGAGGCCCAGCATGAAGAGAGAAAAGGAGTTCAAAGGAATGTTTAAGGTCCTAAAGTCAATCTTTACATGTATCACTATATTCTGTAGGTCTAGTATGCAATTTTTCTCTCTGTCCTCCTTCGGAACATATTCAAATACTTTTCTAGTGCATTTTCCGGCCCCCGTTTTTGAGCAGTTTGCCAGCTCTGTCAAATTCAAGGAATTTCCTGGGCATACCTAGAGGAGTTTGTATTAGATGGTTTGCAGTGCCCATCCAGACATGACATTCTATGGTTTAGGTTTCTGTAATGAACTTGATACATTTGACTTAGATACATAATAGACCAGGCAGAATCTTCAGTAAATTGTTATCATTGCTTCCTGTTAGCATGTATGCTAAACATGTACTAAATGTCCCTCAGTTATTTTGCAAATATAATTTAATAAAGCCAAGAGGCATTGTATTAATTTCCTATTGCTGCTGTGACAAATTATCACACATTTAGTGACTTAAAATAGCACACATTTTTATTGTGTAGTTTTGTAAGTCAGAAGTCTAATCAGTGTTTCTGTGGGCTAAGATTGAGGTGTCAGCAAGGCTGTTGTTGTTGTTCCTTTCTGGAAATTCTAGGGGAGAATCCGTTTCTTTGTCTTTTCCAGCTTTTAGAAACTACCCACATTCTTAGCTCTGGGCTCCATTCTACCTTCAAAGCTAGCCATGCCTGGTCTAGGTTTAGGTCCAGGCTTTCTCGTATAGCATTACTCAGATCATCTCTTCTGCCTTTCTCTCTCAGTGTAATCACAAGAATCCTTGTGATTACACAAGGGGACATCTCATTCTGCTTTCCACAGTCATGAAGAGATTTTATTGTATGAAAAGTGTCTGTGATGGAGGGACGTATTATATACATTTTTGCTGGTACATTTAAGCATAATTTCGGGCCCATGACTTTTTGGTTCTCCACATTCTACATTGTTTGGGATATATTCAAACTATCTCTAATTAAATAACTACAGTAATGAAGAAGCTTAATACCAATAATAATAGATAACTTTCACTGAGTACTATACTCAGAGCTGAGAACTTTTTATGTCTTATCTTACTTGATCCTCATAACAGCCCTCTGCAGAAGGTATCGTTTTTCTCCCATTTTATAAGTGACAAAACTGAGGATTTGAAATTTTAAATGATTTCCCCAAAGCCACTCAGCTCATAAGTGACAACCATAAGAACACAGGTAATGTGACACCAAGACTGGTGTCAAAATTCCTTGAGGCTAGGGATATTTATTTGAAAATGTCATCATCACCCATTAGCACAAAAATGGGCACCCATTAAATTTATGAATGGTCTTGCACAATGATATACTCCATTAATTTTCTGCCTGGCACATTTAGTGGGTGAGATAAATATGGGCTTAATGGCACAGTATTGAGGAACACTGCTACACTGATTGTACTCAGTGTTCTCCATGGTGGTGATTATTGGCACCAGCCACAAGAGCAGGCCCCCATCATTGCCAGCCCTCTGCTTCTCGTATTGTACATACATCTGTTGTACCTTCTGTTGTACCTCTAGCATCATCTCCCCACTTAACATTTTGGCAGAAACTTTAGAAACATCTGTTGCCTTCACCCAAGTACAGACTAGCCGCTCCCTATCAAACGAGGATGGCACTTGGCGGTTCATGCTTTAGTCTTCTTCAGGAGTCTCTTTGGTGCAAAGCAAAGGGACTAACATCCCACGTGGGTAACAAATGACAAAACCCATGTGAAAGACGTATGGTAAAACAAATCACAATTATGCAGCACAACCTTCTCCCAAACACTGTTGAGGCATCCATCTTACTGGGATTCCACTTGTAGACAATTTCAGCGTAGCACCAATAAGCTTTTGTTCAAACACTGTTTTCAATCCCAGCTCTTCCAAATATCAGCTAGGTAATGTCAGCCAAGTTCCTTAACCTCTTTGGGGTTATGAAAATCTAACTCATCTGGGTTGCCTCTTGTGGATGCACACATATGATTAAGATTTGGTCTCTGGTCCCTAAGGAAACCATAATTTCCTGAGGGAAAACTCACATATAAAAACATAATTCATGTAAATAAAAATTACAAGCTATAGATAATCATTATTAGACATATTCTTCTTGGTTTTCTTCTAAGAAAGAAAAAAGCAACTGGTGACATCCAGGAACTGATCTGATGATCATAGCTAGACCTCAAAATTATTGCAAACTCATTTGACACTTACATTTAAGCCATGTGTTCTCCTGTTGAACATAAACAATCTCATAGACCACCCACTTCAGACTGGGTCACCGTGCAAAGCAAAAAATAGACCAGATATCTCCTTCTCTCACTAAACCAGGTATCTTCCTCTATCTCTAATTTCAATTTTAGGTTTGCTCTAGCCTCCCCTCTCTATACATAAGATTTATTGAGATATCCACTCACAGAATTGCCTCTACTTTTTGACAATACTCAGTCTAGAGTGAACCTCAACTTCCTTAGAACCTCCTCCGAATAACCCAACAAAAACCAAATTCTATAATAGGTTCCTTCTAACACCGTTTTACTGAGATGCCTCATAGTTAGTTCCCTGTGGTATATGCATTCTCCCTCTCTGCAATGAGTAACAAACCCAACTTGTTCCACCATAGCTTGTGATCTTTTGCTGATGGGCATTAACTCTTCCACAAACTAATTCTATCAATGACTGAAGTCAGATAGTTGTGTAAAATCATGTAATTTTATAAGTCTTAATTAACTTTGTTCTTTAAAAATTATTTCTTTTATCCATACATATGTTTTAAAAAATCAGCAAGAATAAAGGAGCTTACAATGAAGCTCAATATGTCCTTGCAGGCTCTTACCATCCCCAATCTCAAGAAGAAGCATGATAGGGAGGTCAATAAACTCATTTTGATCTGAAGCTTCACTACTGTACATAATTTTCAAAAACTCCTTCTTCCCTATTCTTTCTTCATTGCATTCTCTTAGACCTTTGTCAATGCACTATCCTCTTGACATTCTCTCCTGTGGACACAAATTTGATGTCATCATGGTTTTTATTATTAATATTATTTTAAGTCATTTTCTTGTCCCTGAAATATCATGTGTGAATGTATGTGTCTTGCTCTTTCACTTTTGTTTTATAGAGGTGACCTTGATTGCCTGTTCACATTAAGGAGAATGAGAATTTGTTCTAGGAAAGTTGACCCATGTTATAGGACTGGGACTTGATACCATGGGAAGGGAGATACCCTTCAAACTTTTGATACTTAAAGACCAGATGCTAAAGGTTTTGTTCCTATTTACAAATTTTTAATTCTGTGCTAATTGGAAGCAGTCATATATGAAGGTTTTTATGTATGAAAGATTTTATGTGTGAAATTTATTTTTAGATTAATGATAATATAGCTTTAACCTGTAAAAACAGCATAGCTTTAACCCTGATTGTCCTATAATCTTTTTGTTTGCTTACAGAAAAAAAAAAAATAGGGGAAACTCCAAAAAAGCTCGATGAAAGATTTTCTTTAAGTTGCTATTTAGTGGCCAATCCAGTTTGCATATCATGTTTCTTCTCTTTGACTCCTTGGGCAGAACTGCTCACAAACAACCTATTATTGTGCTCATCTATAGTTCCACCACAAAGAAGCTCACCATGGGGCTTAAATCTGACTTACAAGGTTCTAAGTACTTTACATATTTTAACTCATTTAATTCTCACTTCAACTTTTATGAGTCAACTTACATATTCTCCATAAGGCTTTTAAAAGACTGGTATTTAAAATTTTTCTTTTGCTTTAAGAAATGAGAGATTTTTTATGATGCTTAAAAAAAACTACCCTGGTTAGAATTGAGTATAGATATTAGTGCCCTGTCTCATTTAGTTGAACCCAGAGTTGCACATATGCCCAACTGTTTTCAAATATGAATTTGAACTCTAAGTCACTCTATTTGCATGGATATTAAGATCTATTCTAATATTTTAAAAATAGTTTAGTTATTTTTGTCAATATTTTTATGGGGGCATTAAAATTATCTGAATTTCTGTTTATTCTCTATTGTCATAAGTTGTTCCATTTATTATATCTGTGACTTTGCTTTGGAAAGCTAATGTCCTCTAAGCTTTTGCCTCCTAATTTGCAAAGTAAAGGAAAAAATAAACAATATGGAAAATTTATGGCAGCAGCATGACTCCTAAGCTGAACAGATTCCAAGCTGAAATGTCCAGTGTCTGTCTTTACTTAAAAGGAGGGAACATGGTATTGCAAATCAATGCATTTAGTTTTCTAGGGTCTAATAAACAGCCTTTTGTAGAATATTACTTTTAATTACCAAAGACTATGTTATACATTTGCAGTAATTGAAATTAAATACTTGGTAATTACAAGTTAGGTTTTATTGCTTATGTAATAAGAAAGGATAAGACATAATACTTTAAAAAAGAGTAAAAATTCAATATTCATGTCTCAAGCTTAGTGCTAATAGGCATTGATTTAGCAGCAAAGACTTTAATTTAATGAAAGCTTATGCTAATGGAATGAAAACAAATATATTTTAAAGACAGTTATTTTTAGTTACTGGTAATGATGGCCTGCAAGAATCACCTTGACTTCAAAGTTTTAATATGACCCTAGTCTTGTCTCTTGGCTATCTGGAGAGCCTTAGTCAATTTTTCAGGTGATCTCATGAGGATGATGATATTGACATATTATGTTTGTAAGTACTCTGTGACTCTCGACATGCTTTTATATGCATCATCTCATTATCTTTACCACGACCTCCAGGTTTTTCAAAGCAAGAAAACACAGTAGAAAATATAAACAGAAATATTCCCAACTATCTGGCTGCAAAAGCCTTGAAGTCTAATTTGGGGACAAATTTCTTCCTCTTATAGTTACTCAGTAAGGTAGAGTCAGGTGAGAAAGTCAGGTACATCCTCAAGGAAAGAGTCTCATGAAGTCTTTAGGAATTTATGCTTGCATATGACACAGAGTGGAGATCTACAAGTCAGATTTGAACCATACATCTATTTTATTTTGCTAGCAAGGCATTCTGTAAGTTTTTAATTTGATGTATTTTGGTAGCAAAGTTGCTCCAATCCCTTCCAATTCACATTCTCACTGGTGATGACCTCCCTACCCCTGAAGGAAGGCCATCTTGCTCCCTAACTCTAAGAGGCTCCAGCCCTATCATATTATATATAAATAGGGTTCCCAGGTACATCAAAGCATAGCACTTTCTGAAGACACTGAAGTTTCCTACTGCTGGAATGGAGGTAGTAAGACCCTGTCTCATTGGGTGCAAGCAGGAAAGACTGGTGACTTCTAAGATGGGCCTTCAAGAATGGACTTCATTCTAAGAATTTTGTTTAGATAGGCTGACTCATAGGAAACAACTAGAAAATTGAGGACCTGGTTTGCTTAAAACTCGAGTAAATCAAGTCTTGTATTTATACCACTTAGCCACTAATCCAATTGTTTAGTCATTTTGACTTGATGACATGCCTGTGAGTCATCTTAATGAACCTCTTCTCTCCTCCACCTCATATAGCTGTTAGAGACTTCTCTGGCTTCCCTTTGTAAGTATTTCCCCAATATACTTTCCATTCTCCATCCTTGCAGAACTTCTCATAGTCCAGACTCCAATCATTTCATGACAAGTGATCCATCTCTCTATGAGACCCCCTGCCTAAGTGTCTCCAATGCCTCTCTATAGCCTTCATAATAAAGAGAAAGATCCTTGGCATGATGTAAAGAGTTCAACAGGACTTCACTCCTCCATCTCCTCTCCATCATTATCTCTTGATATACACATTCACTATCAAACTGTTTATAATTCCCTGAATACATTATTCTATATTCTATACCTTTTGTTATATTATTCCCTATGTCTGGCATTCTTTAGTCTGAAACAACCTTTTCCCACTTGGCTGGCAATGTATTCCTTTCTTCCTTTTAAGGCCTACATCGAGCATTGCCTCCTCCTTTCCGTGGTTCTCCTGTATTGGTGGTCTCCAACAGAGACACAGTGGGGAAACTCCAGGATTTCCTGAGAGTATCAGACATGTCTTGTGCCCATCTTCCATACTCTCAGCCCACCTTTTTGCTTTAGCCACTGTTGCAACAACCAACTGCACACAGGTGTACCCTGATAGCGCGATACCACAACTGTACCTCACTTTTCTTTCTCTTGCTCACCCCACTTCTGATGTTTGCCTACATTATGAACCTAAAAGGAAATGGGCATTGACACCTCATGGGGTACCACAGTACAATGGGAGATGGGTGCGAGTATATACTCTCCTCTTCTGTGTCTCCCACAAACAATCCTGAGACACATTTTACTGGGCTCTGTGGAGGGTCCCTAGTGGCATTAAGCCCCACTTGCCCACAGCAGTCACTAACTCAATGACTGCTTGGATTGCGTCTCCCTCCTGTCCTGCGCACTCTTCCTGTTTCTTAGGACCACTTCCTTAAAGAAACTGCCTCCACAAAAGCCCTTTTCTCACACTCTGTTTTCTGGGAGATCCCAGGCTAAGACAAAAAAATACAAGAGCATAGATACATGTAAAGAAATCAATTTTCTGACTCTCCAATTCCATATATATTATTTTCTAAAATCAACCTATTGGAGAATGTATGCGAAAGGGTGATATGTCAATAAAAGACTTTCACACATAAAGAATATTTTACATTCTATGGTGGAAATAGCATAGAAATATTGGTTCATCAAAACCAAAAGGGAATGATAGAAAATTTCTAAGGTTTAAGAAGTGTTTATCCATGTACCTTTAAAAATGGATGGTAGTGGACGATCAAAGAATGATACAACAGATTTATTTTAAAATGTCAATATTTATTCTGGCCAGATATTACATTCTTTGCAAGTATTTAAACTTGTGATGAAAACATTTTACATGCCAACTTAAAAATATACTTGAGGCCACATATTTAAAAAAATTTTTGAGGGAAAATGTGAGCAAAAATCTGAAAATCCTTTTCTTAGACTAGGGGTTCTCAACCATGGTTCACATTGAAACTGTCTAGGGCAGTGGTTGCTAACCTTTTTGGGACCAAGGACCAGTTTCATGGGAGACAATTTTTCCATGGATTGGGGGTGGGTGGGCAATAAATGGTTTTTAAATTAATACATAGCTTAAAAGGACTCACTCCCACCCACCACCCACCTTAGCCCAAGAAATAAACAAAAATTAAAATTTATGGCAAACTTCATGCATGGGTTTGAAGTAAAAAAAAAATAAATTGAGCTGAAACTGTCTTACGTAGAGGGATATTAGAAATAGGTCTTTCTATAATCAAGGACAGAACCTCTACCATTTCTCCTTATTTCCACTTTTTATTCATCTGGGTTTGGGTTTGATTGGGCTGGACAGCTAGTTGACTGTTGTCTGCCTCAGGCTATTTGCCTTGATGGGGAGAAATTCCTGGTTCTCAGAGTCACCAGGCAGAATGATTTGTAATTATGTATTACTGTATCCCATTTATTTATTTATCTATTTATTTATTTATTAAAATTTTGGTTGCATTTTATATCTTTGCCTCTCCCTAGCAAGGGTTAGAGGCATGCCCTTCCCCTCCACAGTGCTTACCATATCCCTCAGATGTGGTTCTACCCCCCGACCCCTGAATCCCTGGTGAACACCACCACCATTTGAGCACCATAGTGTTAATCAGTCAGTACCAATTTGATGGCAAGTACATGTGGAACCCATTTTTCTGTTCTTGTGTCACCTCACTTTGGATAATGGGCTTAAGCTTAATCCAGGATAATATAAGCAGTGCTAGCTCACTGTCATTTCTTAGAATTGAGTAATATTCCATTGTGAACATATACCAAATTTTAATAATCCACTCATGAATTGACGGGCACTTGGGTTGTTTCCACATCCTTCCAATAGTGAATTGTGCTGCCATAAACATTCGGGTGCAGATGTCTTTATAATAGAATGTCTTATGCTCTTTTGGGTAGATGCCTAATAATGCTATTGCTGAATCTAAAGGTATTTCTATATTTAGCTCTTTGAGGTATCTCCAAATTATTTTCCACAAAGGTTGCACTAATTTGCAGTCCCACCAGCAGTGTAAGAGTGTTCCTGTCTCTCCACATCCTCGCCAGCATTTGTTGTTTTGGGATTTTTTAATACAGGCCAATCTCACTGGGGTTAGGTGATATCTCATTATGGTTTTGATTTGCATTTCTCTAATGATTAGAGATGTTGAGCAGTTTTTTATATGTTTGCTGGCCATTGTTCTGTCTTCTTTGGAAAAGTTTCTGTTCATTTCCGTTGCCCATTTCTTAATGGGGCTGTTTGATTTTTTCTTGTTAATTCTTTTGAGTTCTAGACAGATTCTTTTTATCAGACCTTTATCAGAAGTGTAGAGAGCAAATATTTTCTCCCATTCTGTAGGGTGTCTATTTGATCTAATGTTGAGACAATTTACAATGAAAGATATCTGTTTTGTAAGATTAGTAAAAGAGACATTGAAAAACATAGCAGTCAACATCTTACATGTTACAAATTTTTGTCATCATAAGGCTATTTCTTATGTCTACCCTCCATAAAATTCAAAGTTTATTATCAAGGTATTATTATTATTAGTTTTTTGAAGACTTTTCATTGGGAAAGCAAGAGTAACTCTGAGAGACAGACTCTCTGCTGGTCCGACTTAATATAAAGACAGAGACTAGAGAATCTATTATATTAATAGAATAGTATTTCTCCAAGTGTGATTCACGGACATCAGTATATGTGTATATGTGTGTATGTGTGTGTGTGTGTATCATACATGTTATATACATTATATATATAATTTAAGGTACTTAGTAAAAAGGCAGATGGTAAAACGGTGAATTAAATTTCAGATATCTTACCATAAAAATGATAGGTAAAAAAAAAAAAGATAGGTAAATGAGGTGATGGACCTGTTATTAATAATCAGCTTGATTTAATCATGTCATATTTTATACATGTATCAAAATATAACATTGTATCTATAAATATATATCACTATTATTTGGCAAAAATAATATTAATTATAAAAATGCATATGGCTGAGTACTAACCCAGATCTACTGAGTCTGAATCTCTGCATTGGAGCCTTGGTGTCTATATTTTAACCTGTCCAGATGAAGTTTGCAATAAAACTTGACACATAGATGAGTGGATGGTTAGATGTACCCTCAGTGATTGTTGTCTTATGTGGACAATCCTTTCCTAAGAGAGAACCCAGGTGATGGGGGCCAGAGTGCAAATGTTCTTGGTTATCTGAAAGGGACTCTGCATGTAGATGGCAAAACCAACATTCTGCTGCCACCAGTTTCACAGGCTTGCTAGCCACACATGCCAACTATAGCAGCTGGGCCTCGCCAGATGCCTTGCTTACACTACAACTGTGCCACTCTTGCAAAGTAGGGTGTCTTTTCTCTCCCTGGCCTTGCCTGCTGGTCTTGCAACTTGATGATAACTATCATCAGTTTTGCACTTATCACTTCCAGGCACCTAAGCCATTATCCTATTTACTGTAGTGCAGTCTTCACAACAACTTTAGAGATAAGTGTTTTTTTAATGCTTATTTTATAGAGGAGATGACTGAGGCTCAGTCAAACTATGGAATCTTGGCCAAACAGTGAGGAAATAGCAGAAGAGAGACTCAAATCTGAGTTTTTCTGAAGCCACTCTGCTGGCTGCTGTCATGCAAACATTTGCTGCCTGGCTTTCTGGACAAAAGCATGGGAGCTTTGATTTCTAAAACCGTAGCACAGCTAATATGAAAAAGAGATGGCCTAGTTCTTTATTTACTTATCCCCTACAAGCTTTTAAACATGATTTTAATATCAAAGGGAGGATATTAAATCTCACTCATGTGAATTATGATGAACACTAATTCACAGACTAAAAAATATCTACTGTGTAAATGGGTAGATAAGATATATATTGTCTAACTTTCGTGAAAAAATATTACCATTAAAAAGATAAATAGGACAGGTGCCAGTGATATAGACAGTACATTGTTAAAGCATTAACTTGAACCAAAAAAAAAAAAACCTCAATAGCATTATAGCTCTTCTCTTCTTAATGAATTTATTCCTGGAACTTTACATAAAACTTTCTATGACTTTCATCTCCCTACTCCCTTATTTGAAGTGAACTCATAAGAAAAAAATACTTAAGAACTCAAAGTCTTAAAAATAGTTAAATATCTCAAACCTGAATTCAGAATTTTAAATTTATTCAGTTGATTTTTTTCTTTTTTTTTTTAGAGATAGGGTCTTTCTCTGCTGCCCAGGCTGGAGTACAGTGACCAGATCCTAGCTACTGCAACCTCCAATCCTGAGCTCAAGCAATCCTCCTGCCTCAGCCTCCTGAGTGGCTGGAGACTATAGGTGTATGCTACCATGCCCAGCTAATTTTTTTTATTTTTTGTAGAGACAGGGTCTTGCTATGTTGTCCAGGCCGGACTTGAACTCCTGGCCTCAAGCAATCCTCCCACCTTGGCCTCCAAAGTGCTGGGATTACAGGTGTGAGCCACCACGCCTAACCTCAGTTCATTCTTATATCTGCCATCATCAGAAATCTGAATTGCATTCTTGTTGCTTCCAAATTTAGAGATTTAACAATTTGTTTGTACTTTTAAAGACTTCAATAAAAAGGAACCGAGGACTTAATATGCCAGATGGAAATTTTTGCAAATTAATGTACTTATTGGGATTCCTAAAATCTGTGTGCAAATGCAGGCAGTTTTGTCATTAGACTTGAGGCAACCTGTATTCTAATCATGGTTGTAGCACCAATTGACTCGGTTCTCATTAGCGTTCCCATTTTTAAAACCAGAGATTGAATCAGATGGTCTCTGATGATTTTTTATAGATCCGATATCTTTTGATCCTTTGAAAAATGTAATGCTCATTGTGATATTCCTGTAGTAAACCTGGAAATGCTTTTGAAGGATGCTAAGCACTTTGTATTACTGTAAACTGCACCAGGAATGTGGAAAGTTGAGCACATATGGCAGGATAATAGTGGAGAAAATAATAGTGAATGGCAAACTTTTGTAGTTCCACTTTTATCATATACTTAATGGACTATGAGTCTATAGACTTCCTGTAGAGCTATTTCTGGAATAGAAATATATATTTTAATTCTTCCTCTTTATTAGATATTTAAATAACATCATAATTGTATCTCTAAACTGCACTGTGGCCTAATTTAACATCTGGAATGAGATATCACTTTCCTCAGAGTGTAAACCCTAAAATATTGGTTTGTAAACTACTCTCAAAAATATTGCTAAATACAGAAAAGTAAAATGTCACACAATATACCAATGTATTAATATATACAGTCCAGAGACTCTTTTGGGAAGTGATGAAATGGTTGAAGAATTTGGAGTTTAGCAGCAACTTGCACAAGTCATTCACTCATTTACTCAACAAATATTTTCTTACCAGACATTTATTCCCTGTTTGTGTTGGATTTATGGTATAAGGGGAGATATTGAACAAGAAATTTCTAGTATCATGAATTTTACAAAAGGAGAAGTCCAGGGAGCTGTGGGAACTTAAAAGAGGAGTTAATTCGTCTAGTTTGAAGGGATGAGTTAGTGGAGGATGTCTGGCAAACCTTTACTGATGAAAGGAGTTTTAGCAGAGATCTGAAAACACAGGCAGATAATAAGCTAAGGAAAGATTTGGGGGAAACTGTTTTAGACAGAGGGAACAGCATGGTTTATCTGAAGTTTTTAAGGCAAGAGACAGAGTGTCCTTTTTGGGAAACTGAAAGAAGACTAGTACAATTGTAGTACAAATCCAAGAAGGGAAATGAAGCATGTGGTAGACTAGAACTTAAATGAGTTTGAAAGTCATTGTAACGATAGTGGCCTTATTTAAGGGCACTCAGAAGTTATTTAAGGGTTTTAAGAAGAGGTGGGGGAAAAAAGCAGAGATTATAATCAGAGCTGTATTTTCTTAAATAACTTTTTATTTTGAAATAGTTTAAGGCTCATGAGAATTTGCAAAAACAGTTTAGAGGGTATTTTTGCACCTTTCACCCAGTTTTCCCAACAATAATATATAACCATAGTATGGTGCCAAAATCCAGAAATTTATGTTGGCACAATGTAGTTTGTAGTTTTTACATGTAGAATTTGTTTTGTTTTATTTGTTTGGTTTTTGAGTTTAAAAGTTTACTATAATGTATAGAGAGGACTGGAAAGGATTAAGTGTGGATTCAGGGTACCAGTTTGGAGATTAAGAAGCAAGGAACAGTTGATATATGAAGGTATCTTAACCTAGAAGTGGCATGGATTTAAGAAATATTTAGGAGGTAGAAATGATCAATGACTCTTGGTGACTGGATATGGAATGTGAGAGAGGAGATAAGACATTTATGGATCAGCACTCATGTGCACATATGGTGGTAAAATTCAGTGGAAATCAAGCAGGTAGGAAGGAGGAGGAGGGGCTCGGTAAATTCATACCGAACGAGTACAATCCACACTACATGGGTGATGGACACACTTGTAACTTTGACACAAACTGTACAAAAGGAATTCATGTAACTAAAACGTTTGAACCTCCTTAATATTCTGAAATAAAATAAAAATAAAAACAAAGATAATTTATAGATTTCTATTTTGGGTAACTGGGTAGGTGGTGATGTTTCTAGTTGAGGTTGAAAGTCCTAGAGGATAAGCAGATTTTTGTGGGGGGAAGAATATCATTAAGTTGCGACCATGGTGAGCTTCAGGTACCTGTATAGGCAAGCACCATTTCTGTTTGGAGCTCTGGGAAGAGATCAGGTGTGAGATATAGATTTAGGCATTGTCAGCATATAGATAGTAATTTCAGCAAGATTATCTAAGGAGAATATGCTAAACAGAAAAAAGATTTAGAATAGAGCCCCAGAAACTGTAAATATTAAATAGGTTGGCAAGAAAGGAGGAGCTGGAAAAAAGACTGAGAGGGAACAGCAGAGAAAGACAGAGGAGAGAATCAGAGAGAGAGAGAGGGAGAGAAACGAGAGAGATGAGGAGACAAAGAGACAAGAGAGATATGGGAAATAAGAAAATTTATATCATATAAGCCAAGGGAAGAGAATATTTTGGAGAATAAATATCTTAGTTAGCTCTGTCTTCAGAGTTTTGACTTCATGTGAAGTCATTATGGAAAGATTTCTTGTGGTTCTCTATGTATACGACAGTACATATACCAACGCCTGGGCCATACCCAAGGCCAATTGAAATCAAATTTTCCCCATAGATCCCAGGTGTCTGTATTTACAAAAAAATCTCCCCAATTCACTGATGCTCAGTGTGGATGGAGAATGATTGGAACATGTAAATACCCTGATAATCTTAGGAGTAGTCAGAGGATTTACCCAGTGACTTGAAGAAAGATATGACTAAATAGAAACCTTATTGATACCAATATAAGGAAGGACATGCCAAATAAATTTTCCTGAAAGAAAAGAGGCATTAGGTAAAGAAATAGAGGACAAGAAATTTGGAGTTGACCCACTGAAGAGCGAAGTTAGCATAGCAAATCCTAAAGGGGATTGGAGGTTGGTGTTAGTGAGGAAGGGGTTTGATTTATAGTAGATTTATGCTATGATAAACTGAGTGACAAGTTCAGAATGACAAGCTGAAATAATATGTCTCAAGACCATTTGTATTAGATGGGGGGAAAAGGTTATATCAGTTTAAGTAAGAGATAACTGAAGGCTGAACTACAGCTTTAGTTAAAGGAATGATGCAAGAAAAGGTTGATGATTAAACATTGTGGGAAGAAACACATTTGAATTTTGCTAGACATATGACTGGGGATGATAATAAGTTAAAAGTTACTTTGGGGACTTCCACTAGGAAAAAAGGTTACATATTGGTGGTTCCCATAATGTACTGTGGAAGCTTATCATTGGGTGTATCAGGGAGAAGAAAGCTATATGACCAATTGAGTTTAATTTAGCAATGGAACACCTGATTCCATGGTATTCAGGCAGAATTCCAGGTGAGCCTGAACTGAGTATGAATAAACAGGTGGCTGAACATGCCATCATTTTCCAAAAAATAGATTATTAATTAAAAGTATTTACTATTTACTTATGTATTTACTCCCCATCATGTTTTCAAAATAATTTGAGGTAGCCAAGAAGCTGGTTTTTAGTAGCTAAAATTATCCATGAACATATGAAATAGATAATAAACATGAATAATGGTAACTTCAAGAGTCAAAAGTGAAATGAGATATTCATTTTATTAAGTATGAGCAAAAGCTGTGCTTTACTGACATTTAGAACTCCAAAATATCATATTCAGCACAGAAATCTTAATGATCCTCATGGTACAGTCATTTCTCTGAATGGTGTCATTTACAATACAATTCTAAACTTAGGAAATAAATGGAGGGGAGGGTAATGAGGCTTATGTGATGTTGAGTGAGTCAATGTATGATTAATATTGAGTCACTTTCATGTTCTCTATTGCCTGCCTTTCTGCATAATGGTTTCTTATCTGCAGCAACTTGGCATGAGAATCAAATCTGTTAAATAAGTTTCTTGTATGGATTATCCTGTCAGTTTGCTAACAAGTGTATTTCGTCAACATTAAGGAATTCTTCTCACTACAAAGATAGCAGTCTAATTTTGATTTACTTAAGGTTGATTGCCATTTTCCCCTGATAAATGAGGAAGAATCCAGGCTGTTTGGACATTCAGGATTTTTCTTAACAGGTGACATGACCTCCTCTTCATGTGAAGTTACCATAATAATAAACTTTGCAGACTTTATATCTATTTAGTATGGTATGTATGTGTTTGTGTATAGTTTTTTAAATGTGGAAAATGATAATAAGTAGTATTGGCCTTCTTTTAAAGTAATTGTTTCCAAGCAAGTTTCAGTTGTTGTGATACCCTGAGGCTTAAAGTGATTCGAGGAATAAAACCATAGTAAATGTATTTTTAAGTGATTTTTAAAAATTAGCACAGTGTAGAGTGGTGCTTATTGTTGCTAGACTAAAGCACAATATTAATTTTATAATGAATGATTGAATAATGTCAAAGCTAGAAAGACCAATGATTAAAAACTAACTATATCAGAAACTACAGCTCTGGCAGGAATCAAAAGAAAAGTTAGCCATTCCTTCTCTTGGAAACGCTTCCTTCCCTCTACATCCCTGATGTCCAGTGCCCTGGCCATCTTTCCATATCTCTGGTCTTTCTCATTTTCCTCTGTGGAATCCTCTCCTTCCACCCCACCTTTAGGTTTATTTGGTCCTCAGGAACCAGTATCTTCTCCAAGACTAGCCCATCTCAGTAAACAGCATATTGTATATTTAGTGGCTTAAGCTGGAAACAAGGGCTGTTTCCTTTCCCTCATCCCCACATTAATTCTCTCATTAAGTCCTATTTCTTCTACTTGCAATATATACTTCCGGGTTATTCACACTTCTGCCCATCTCTACTGTCACCATCCTAATCTAGGCCACAATTATGTCTTGCTTGAAAATAGTGCAATAGCATCCTTTCTAAACTCTCCTTTCCCTATCTTTTTACCTGCAACTGCTGCAGTTCATTCACTGAAATCCTGGTGATCTTTTAAAAATAAGTATAAATCACACCATGTTACTCATTATCCTGTTTCATTCTTTTAATAGCTTCCCATTTCATTAAGAATCCAATTCTTTCCCACATCCTGCAAGGTCCTGTCTAAATGTCTAAACCAGCCTCTGCTTATGTCTCCAGATTTGTCTCCAACTGGCCTTTCTCTTGATCAAAGGGCTCTAGCTCATGGGCTTCCTTCTCCAAACTTGAGCCAGAAAATATTCTGTTCCTTCTGCTTTCAGTGCCTTTCCCTTAGATCTCCTGTAGGGTGGCTCTTCTTATCCTTAAATCTTAGCCTAAGTGCTTCATTTTCAGAAAGATCTTTATTTTAGATCTCAAATAGATCTTCCCTTTTATTCTGCATTCAGCACCCTTTCTGTAACTTTCCAAACACTTTCTCTATTTTAATATGTTTGTTTACCTCTGTGTTAACAAGAGGTACTACTAGAATTTTAGCTCTAAGAAGATGAGGACTGTTTATTTCACTTATCCCTGTGCACAGCTGCCTAGCACTATGTCACATATGAGGCACTGAATGAATGAAAAAATGATTGAATGAACAGTATAAGTGTCAGGCTGAGCAGACCACTGTGTGAAGGCTAACTGATACACCTGAAACAGTGTGGTCTTCAGGAAGGGCTCTAGGTGGAAGTTAACTGATGGATTAACCATTTTTCTAACTAGCATGACTGATTTGTTTCTGTAAATTTTTATTGGGAGGATAAGGTGAGATAACATGTACAAAAGCACTTAAAATAAAATATTGTACTCAAAAGTCTGTCTCCTACACAGCTCTTCTTGTACCTAGACACTATCCACAAGGAGAGTAAGAGTGTCCTCAGAGATTCCCTCCCCTTTTCACATTCCTTCATCCCTTTCCCTGCTCTCCTTATCATTCCAGAAAGTGACAAAGAGTAGAGACTGTGACAGGGCTGTGCAGTGTGTGTCCAGCAATGCCTGCACCTTTAATAGCATATTCCTACCTGTGGGTAGGTGATAACCCCATCACTCCATGAGAGAGTCCTCTGAAGTCCTAGGAACCACTGCCTCAGGAATATTCAGCAAGTGCTACCTCTTGTCTGCCCTCTGAATCCTTTTGTTCTGTCTAGCTGCCTTAGGTTGGAGAACCAATGTCTTGGGCTTAGTTTTAATATCTCTGCCTGAAATCCTTTTGGATTAATTATTTAAGCTGTTCATCTCTAGACCCTACTTTTGCTCAGTGCCTCACAACCTCAGGGACCATCTCTCCTCCTTCTCTTGCCTGTCCCTGACTTCTGGAAACTTGGCCTGGCCAAATCCTCAGGTTCCACCTTTGACTAGCTGGAAGCTTTCACACACTGTTAGATCACGTACCTGCAAATGTTAATATGTTGTTTGCAATTCTAGCATATTGTGTGTTATGAACCCCGTGTCTTCTGCATTTATTTATTATACTCACTTCCTTGTCTTCATGGCCTGCCTAAAATTTTTAATGGCTTCTCTGTTTCTTTTTGTCCTTCTGTCAGTGATGGTTGTGACCTTATTTTCACAAAGGATACATTTTTAGGAGTGGTTTTTCAGATTTGTAGGTAGGACTTACTTCCATAAATACTGTACTGATGTCAGCAGCAACTCTAGGTCACTCTTTAAATCACTTTGTGGATGATTATGGTTGTGTGTTAAACCCATCAGTCACTATTGCCTGTATTTACTTGCAGTGGCTGATTTTGAACCTGAAATTGTTGTTTTGGAAATATAATAAATATTAACTGTTTGCCATTGAAAGGGACAAACCTTTAAAGGACAGCATGATACATGATGAATAGTAGATTCAAGTTATAAAATCACTTTTATTATCTTCCTTCCTCCCTGCCTCCCTTTCTTCCTACCCTTTCTGTCTTCTTCAGTGAAAATTTAAGGTAGCTAACTCAGAGTATAGAGTACAAACCATATGACTAATACATTTTAAGTTTATAAATCTTAAGGTTATAAATATTAGATTTCTATTGTAAAAATACTTATATGGAAAACATTAATGTTTAGTAACTTATCAGACTTCTCTGAATTATAGCTCCAAGATATTAGTTACATTAATTATAAAATGCTGACATTTTGCAGTTTTTTGAATATTATGTATTTTTTGCTTCTATACTTTATTATTCTTTAATTTTTTTATTTGAGAATATTACAGGGTTACAAACATTTTGGTAACATAAATTGCTTTTGTAGAGTTTCAATCGAAGTTATACGTGTGCCCATCACCCAGATAGTGTGCATTGTACCTGTTAGGTGTGAATTTACCCATTCCCTCTGCCCCCCTCCCACCTGCTTGATTTCTGTTTAGTTTTCCTTCCATATGTGCACATAAGTGTTGATTGATTAATTCTAATTTAATAGTGGGTACATATGGTGTTTATTTTTCCATTCTTGCAATACTTCACTTAGAAGAATGGTCTCCGGTTCCATCTAGGTTGTTACAAAAGGTTCGAACCTTTTGTAACATAGTTCACCATTTTTATTATGGCTGAGTAATAATCCATGGTGTACATATACCACATTTTATTAATCCACTTATGTATTAATGGGCACTTGAGTTATTTTCATATCTTTGCAATTGTGAATTGTGCTGCTATAAATATTCTAGTGCAAGTATCTTTTTTTATAAGATGTCTTTTTTTCCTTTGGGTAAACACCCAGTAGTGGGATTGCTAGATCATATAATAATTCTACCTTTAGTTCCTTAAGGTATCTCCATACTACTTTCCATGGAAGTTGTACTAGTTTGCAGTCCCACCAACATTGTATAAGTGCTCCTTTCTCTCTGCATCCATGCCAGCATCTGTTGTTTTGGCATTTTTTGATAAGAGCCACTCTCACTGGAGTTAAGTGACATCTCATTGTGATTTTGATTTGCATTTCCTTGATAATTAGAGAGATTGAGCATTTTTTCATATATTTGTTGTCCATTAGTCTATCTTCTTTTGAAAAGTTTCTGTTCATGTCTTTTGCCCACTTTTTAATGGGGTTATTTGATGTTTTCTTGTTGCTTTGCTTGAGCTCTTTGTGGATTCTGGTTATCAGCTATTTATCAGATATATAGCATGCAAATATTTTCTCCCATTCTGTAGTTTCTCTATTCACTGTATTTATTGTTTCCTTAGTTGTGCAGAAGCTTTTTAATTTGATCGGGCGCCATTTATTTATTTTTATTGTTGTTGTGATTGCTTTTGGGGTCTTCTTCATAAATTCTTTGCCTAGGCCAATATCTATAAGAGTTTTTCCAATATTTTCTCCTAGAATTCTTGTAGTTTCATGCCTTAGGTTTAAGTCTGTTATCTACTGTGAGTTGATTTTTGTGAGTGGTGTGATATGTGGATCCTGTCCTATTTCAGTCTCCTACATGTGGCTATCCATTTTTCCCAGCACTATTTATTGAATAGGAATTTTTTTTCCCTAGTGTATGTTTTTGTCTGCTTTGTCAAAGATCATGGCAATATGAGGATGGTTTTATATCTAGGTTCTCTGTTCTGATCCATTGATCTATTGAACATTATATTTTTATCCAATAAACATTATGAGACTTTCCTTTTTCTTTGGAATTCAATTACAAATATTCATCAAATTGACAGTAATGTTTTGTACAGTTTATTTTTCCTCCATATTTATACATCGAGGCTATCTGAAGCAAGATGTATAGGAATAGAAGGAGAGAAAGGGAGATAAGAAAAAGGGTCTGGGCTGAAGACAGAGAAGAGAGAACAAATGTGAACATGCTATAATCAAAATAAGTTGAATTCCATTGCTGAATTCAAGACGTGTTTCTGTATTAGAGGTTATCTTTCTGTAAAACCCACAAAGCATGCAAACTTCTGTAATGTGGAGAATGAACTAGATCAGAAAGGGAATTTCTCTGAATGAACCATCACAGAATTTTTTAAACTATAGAATTATTTTCAAATGGCCAGTTTCTTGCTGATAACTGCTACAGTGAATTGTTGAGTCCGTATCCAGGTGAGTTTAAATATTAAAATGGCTGAAGATATGAGAAAGAGAGAGACAGAGAGGGAGAGAAAGAATCAGAGACTAAGAGAAAGAAAGAGACAGAGAGAGAATATGAATGAATGAATATGAATGTGCATGTAATAAAGGAAGGTTTGAAAAGTGTTTTATTTCAGGCTGGTAGTCAGTAGACCCAAGTTCTACTTTAATCTCTAACATGAATTTATCAGGTCAGGCATCCAGCCTCTTTGTGCCTTTGTTTCCTTAGCTATCAAATAGGGATAATAGTAACATCTGTTCTACCTGCTGCACAAGTTTGTGGCAATAATAGAATGAGATGTTAGATGTGGAACTGTTTTGAAAGCATGATGTACTCTCTGCAGAGAAAAAGTCATGTTATCCAAGCATAACATTCTTTTTAAAAATTATTTTAAATTGAGGGCTAACATTTTATATTTTTATCATGTACAGCATGGTGTTTTGAAGTATATATATACTATGGAATAGCTAAATCTAATTAACAAATACATTACCTCACATAGTTATCATTTTTGTGAGAACACTTAACATCCACTCTCTTTGCATTTTTCAAGAATACAATATATCATCAACTGTAGTCACCTTGCTCTACAACAGAGCTCTTGAAATTTATTCCTATTGTTTAATTGTATTTATGTATTCTTTGGCCAACATCTCCCAGTCCTCCCTCTCCACTTACCACCCCAGCCTTTGGTAACCACTATTCTACTCTCTGCTTCAAAGAGATCAACATTTTTAATTCCATATAGGAGTGAGATCATGTGGTGTTTATCTTTTTGTGCCTGGCTTATTCCACTTAACATATGTCTTCCAGGTTCATCCATGATGTTGCAAATGGCAGAATTTCATTATTTTTTATGGCTAAATAGTATTCCATTGTATATATATGCCACATTTTTTAATCTATTCATTCATTGATTGACACTTAAGTTAATTCCATAGCTTGGCTATTGTGAATATTGCTGTGACAAACATAGGAGTATAGATATTCTCTTGACATACTGATTTCATTTGCTTTGGATGTATAATCAGTAGTGGGATTGATGGATCATATGGTAGTTCTATTTTTAATTTTTTGAGGAATGTCCATACTATTATCCATAATGTCTATACTAATTCACATTCTCACCAACAATGTATAAAGGTTCCCCTTACTGCACATTCTCCCCAACACTTGTTATCTTTTGTTGTTTTGATAATAGCCATTCTTTTCTAAATATTTATTTATTAATTTATTTAACAATAACAAAAATAAATCTACTACATGATAACATAATTTACATTTTTAGGAAAATTTTCCAAAATGAAAAATAGCATTGAGAAAATGGCATTGTATGTTTTTACATATCTCTTCAACATCTGGCTTAATAGAAGATAGCTTGATTCTCATATCTGATTCTGCCTTTACTGTGTTGCAATGTGCTGTTTTGTTGAAGCATATAAACAAAATCTGGCTTCATTCAGGTCCATAGATTATAGCCATTCTAACAGGTGTGAGATGATATTTCACTGTGATTTTGATTTGTATTTCCCAGATAATTAGTGATGTTGAACATTTTTGATATACCTATGGCCATTTGTATGTTTTCTTTTGAGAAGTGTCTGTCTAATCAGGTCTTTTGTTCATTTTTAAATAGGGTTATTTGTTTTTTTGGAATTGAGTTGTTTGAGTTCCTTATTTATTTTAGATATTAATGCCTTGTCATATGTATAGTTGGCAAATATTTCTCCCATTCTGTAGGTTGTCTCTTCAGTCTGTTGATTGTTTCCTTTGCTGTGCAGATGCTTTTTAGTTTGATATAATCATATATGTCTATTTTCCTTTTGTTGCCTGTGTTTCTGAGGATTTATCAAAAAAAAAATCTGTGCACACACCAGTGCCATAAAGCATTTCCCCTATGTTTTCTTCTAGTAGTTTCCTAGTTTTGGGTCTTACATTTAACTCTTCCACCTATTTTGAGTTGAATTTTGTAAATGGTGAGAGATTAGAGTCTAGTTTCATTCTTTTGCACAAGCATAACATTATTACCTTTGCAGAATTAGAGATAAGTGAGAGAACATTTGCTTTTGGATTTTATAATTAGAATAATTTATTCAAAATGTCAATGCAATTTAGTATTGTGGGCTTAGAAGTCAAACAATTTAGTAGAGTGTGGGCTTAGAAGTCAAACAGACTTGTATTTAAATCCTGACTCTATCCGTCACTTACTAGTAGTACAACATTGGACAGTTTATATAACTCTCTGAGTTTCACTGTGGCAAACTTAGGAAGTCATTGTGAGACTTAAACGAAGTAAGATTCTTTGCATATTGTGAAACACAGAGTAACTACTTAAATAATATTAATGGTAATACTACTGCTATGATGAAGACTGATGTTGTCAGAATTGGGTTAATTTTTTCCCTTCGGTTAAGAAACCTGAAGCCATAGCACTTTTACAACTAGGAACATGATTGTTTCAAAATTTTAGTTATTTTCAAATGCCATTTCCCTCAAGGCAACAAATTGTCTAATATATTAAGGCCTACTGCAAAATAATATTTCAGAGATGTTGAAACTGAACCAAGTTCATCATAGTAGATGATCTGCAACTGAATCAAATTCATCACAGCAGATGATCTGCCTCCTGAGACATGTAGGACCCTGTAACAGGGCTAAATTTAGCTCTAATTTTATGGAATTAAGTGAATTGGGTGAATTACCCAAGACACCATTTTCCACCAAGAGGAAGTGTACACATTTGGGGGGAGGGAATTAATAGAGATTCATGTTATTTTTCTGCCATTGAATTCAAACAAATTTACGGTGTAAGGTAATTTATCCCAGATATTAAGTCTGAGAAGTGTCTGAACAACAGAATTATTCTAAAATGATTTCTTTGATGGTCAATTTAAAAATCAAGCCATTGCAGTAATTGAAGTGACAATGCATAACACCTGGTGATGGTGTGAGCTACTGGATTTCAAAGGACTAATACAAATGCCATGGTACTTCATCTATGCCCCTAAGGTAGAGTTTCCCAGGATGGTGAGGAACTTAATAGATGTTCATAGTGTGATCATGTTGACCTTGTTGGAAACAAGTGAATTCTAAGAGATCTCAATTATTTAGTGCTTTGAAAAGTTAAAAATAAAATGCTTTAAAACATTGGGTTGACATACTACTAAGTGAAGTATCCCAAGAATGGAAAAACAAGCTCCACATATACTCACCAACAAACTGGTATTAACGGAGCAGCACCTAAGTGGACAGATAGGAACTACATTTATGGGGTATTGGGCGGGTGGGAGGGGGGCAGGGGGGCGGGTATATACATACATAATGAGTGAGACATGCACCGTCTGAGGGATGGTCACTCTTGAAGCTCAGAATTGTGGGGGGAGGGGGAGAAAGGGCATTATTTAAAACCCCCAAATTTGTACCCCCATAATTTGCTGAAATAAAAAAAATAAAAAATAAAAATAAAAAAAATAAAATATTGGGTTGCAACTAAGCATATAACTATCTGTAAAATATTTTTTTCTCAATCATTTGCATTTTGGGTATCTAAACATCAAAAATAGAGTTAATTCTTAGTAGATCAAGCCACATAGTTCTTACATTCTGTAAGGACATTACGGTATTTCAGTGAAACTTCACAGTTCTAATGGGAGACTTTTAATATTGACTTTTTGGAAGTTGATGAATACCTACAAAGAACAATAATTTTCTATACCTTTAATTAATACAAACCTGCCCCATCTGTTAACATCTAACCAGTGATTTCTTTTTTTTAATTAATTAATTTTTAAAATTTTTATGTTTTTATTTCAGAATATTATAGGGGTACAAATGTTTTGATTACATAAATTGCTTTTGTACCACTTGAGTCAAAGTTACAAATATGATTTCAAGAGCTACTTAGCGTTGTTTCTAGTCAATGGCAATGAGATGAGAGTATTAGTTAAAACTGAGAATGCTAGTTTTTAAAACTATTTTCAGTTTTTAGATAAACCTCCATTATATCTTCCCTGGCTATACTAATTTACATTCTCACCAACAATGTAGAAGAGTTCACTTTTCTTCACATCCTCTCCAACATTTGTTATTTTTCCTCCTTTTGATGATAGCCATTCAAACTGGGTGAGATGATATCTCATTGTGGTTTTGATTTGCATTTCCAGGATGATTAGTGATGTTGGAGTATTTTTTTATATACTTCTTGGCCATTTGTATGTCTTTTTAAAAGAACTTTCTGTTCAGATGCTTTGCCCATTTTTAAAACAAATAATTTGGGTCTTTTTTTGCTGTTGAATTTTTTGTATATTCTGGATATGAGTCACTTTTGATGAATAGTTTGCAAATATTTTCTCCCATTCTACAGATTGTTTCTCGACTGCTTCTTTTGCTGTGAAGAAGGTTTTTAGTTTGATGTAGTTTCATTCATCTATTTTTGTTTTTCTTGCCTGTGCTTTTGAGGTCTTAGCCAAAAAATCTTTGCCTACACCAATGTCCTAAAGTGTTTCCCCTATGTTTTCTTATAGTAATTTTATAGTTTTGGGTCTTACATTTAAGTCTTTAATCCATTTTGAGTTGATTTTTGTATATAGTGAGAGATAAAGTTCTACTTTCCAGCAATCCCACTACTGCATATTTGTCCAAGGGAAAAGAATTCAGTATATTGAAGAGATATCTATACTCCCATGATTATTGCAGCACTATTTGTAACAGTCAAGATATGGAATCAACCTAAATGTCCATCAACAGATGAATGGATAAAGAAAACGTGATATATATATGCACAATGGAATACTATGCAGGCATAAAAAGAATGAAATCCTGTCATTCTTGGCAACATGGATGAGCCTGAAGGACATTATGTTAACTGAAATTAAGTCAGGCACAGAAAGATTAATACTGCATATTTTCGCTCATATGTGGAGCTAAAAAAAGTTGAGCTCACCGAAATAGAGAGTAGAACTGTGGTTAATAGAGTCTGGGAAGTGTAGCAGGGAGAGGAGGATAAGGAGAGGTGTGTTAACAGATACAAAATTACAGCTAGATAGGAGGAATAAGTTCTAATGTTCTATAGCACTATAGGGTGACTATAGGTAATAATTTATTGTATGTTTTCCAAAAGCTAGAAGAGAGGATTTTGAATGTTCCCAACACAAAGAAATGATAAATGCTTAAGGTGAGGGATATGCTAATTGCTATGATTTGATCATTGCACATTGTACATATGTATAGAAACATCACTCTGTATCCCATAAATATGTATAATTATTGCACGTGAACTATAAGTAAAAGAAACCAGAATGATTGTTACCATCTGAATGACATTTGGGCAAACAAGTATTTTATGTGCTAAGCATCTTCCCTTTCCCCAATCTTTGTTTTTAGAACTATTTCATCATGATTTCACAATTTAGTTCAATGGAACTAAATCATCTGTTTTAGAACTATAGGAAGAAAATTAGAAGGCAATTGGCAATTGGAAAAAATTTCAATGTATGTAATAGACAAATATTATTAATCACCTAAGAACTATGTTGCCATCATATATTTTGACCAAGTGATGTCCATGTTTTGTATCAAATATTAATTATAGGTATGAATACTACAAATAGTTTTGATTCTCTCCTAATTAGTATTGTTATAAGATTGAGATAACTGTTGCAGAGTTCATTGATGTAAAATTCATTCTGAAACTTGTTGAAAACTGGTTTACAGTTTTGAGGAGATATCTAAATTGGCCAACAGCTCTGTAGGATTAAATTTTATCTTTTAAAAAAATGTGGGCTTGTTGATATTTCTTACCTCTCAGCCAGCTTATACCTATGGAGTTCATTCAGGAAAGCTGTTGGGCGAGAAATAGTATCCACTATTTGGGTAGAATCTTAACATTTGTGGCAGCAAGAGGACTACTACTAGTTTTTCTTGCTTATAGGTGATTAATCAAATATTTTACAGTAATAGATAGAGTTGTTTTGCTGCAATAATTCCTGGAATTAGAAACTTTTCTGGGGTCTTGCAAGAACTGTACCTGAGTGAAGGAGCTATGAACTGTCAATGGGGATTTGGACTTCTGAGTTGACAATTGCACAGCCTATACTCTATGCCAAGGTAACCTTGGAAATGTACTTATTGCTTCTTCTGATATTTCAGCCCAAAGCTGACCATTGAGAACTAAACATATTTAGTGAGTTATTTTTCTTTTAGTCAAAAAGTTGATTATGAAAGTTTTATACTACATTTTTAAATTGCTTCAGCTGATTTCCATTCTTAGCAATAACTTAATAGCTTTGACTATTTTTTTTAAATACCTGGGAGTCTTTTTCAAACAAAGGGATCAGATGTTAATGCTCACATTTCTGGGCAAGGCTGTTTTTGGCATATGTACGCTTGCCTGCTACACAATTGGGGGGAAACTGATCTAAGTAGAGAGTATAAGTGGAGAGTCAGACTTTAGGTCTCTAGAGATAGTTCTTAAAATTGAAGATGAGGCCTCATTCTCTCCTAATATGTAAGAATTACCTGACAGTAAGTGAATCAAAGTCCAAATGAATGTAAGGTTCATGAGACAGTGGTTTCCAATTGTTTCAATATAAAGAATTCCTTATTAACCTGATAATAAATTTTACTTTCAGTATCCATTAATTGATGAAATACATTATAGAAAATCTCAAAGAACTCAGTAACATTTTAAAGTAAATTTATATAATTTATTCTTTATGGCTGATATATTATCTGTAAATCATCTGTAAATCCTTCACTGGATTCCTATGGCCTTTTGAATAAAATAAAACCTTTATAACAGCCTCCAAGGCCCTGTGAGACCTGTCCCATCTCACTCTTTCTTGCTCACTGTATGATTCTGCCATATAGGCCTTTCTGATTCTTGAATAGATCGAGGTCATTTTAACCTCTGGAGCTTTGTCCTTGTTTTTTCTTCTACTTAGGATGCTTTCCCTCATCATCTTTGCAATGGAGAAGGCAGTGCTTGGACCTTATTGTCATGTAGTCTTTAGTTCAGAGAGGCCTTCCTGACTACTCAATATGAATTTGCCTTTCCCACTGCCACTTAGATATTGTTAGCCTACTATATGGTAACCACAATATAGAATATCCGTTTATTAGGTTAAGAAAACTAATGAGGGTTTTTTTTTATTAGTAGTGAATAATGCTGGCTCCCTTGTTTGAAAAGTACGTATATATTTTCCTATACTCACTCTAGAATTGCCCATTTTTACCTAAGCTTGTGTAGAAAGACCATTTTTGTCAAATAGTTTTTGTGTCTATTCAGGAACATTTTCTGCAATAAGTAAATGGGGAAATGGACTTTTCAATTCATTTTTATTTTCAGCAACAGGTTCTCACTCTGTTACCCAAGCCGGAGTGCAGTGGCACCATCAGAGCTCACTGCAGCCTTGAACTCCTGGGCTCAAGCAATCTTCCCACCTCAGCCTCCCAAAGCACTGGGATTATAGGTGTGAGCTACTGTGCCAGGCCCTTTGATTCATTTTTTTTTTAAATTGAAAGTTTGGAAGAACAATTGCTAATCCTGGCATTAAATTATCTGGGGATATTAGACCACCTCATGAAATTTTAAAGGAAAGAAAGGATTATCACATTGGCTTAGAATTTATAAATTAAGTTACACTAAATTCTTAGAGTGTTAGAAAAATAATCTATATGTAGAAATGTACTAGAGTTGGTGTATATTGGCTTATGTAAAATCTTCTTGTTAAATTTTAAGGAATTTTGCAAGCAGGTTGACTTCGTGTGAAAGCTTGAAATTGGCCATGGTGAAAGTATTTACACCATGGAAATTGGCAAATACTACAACCAAGGTTTCCTCCACTTTCCCTTATCCCTACCAGAAAGCCATTTTACCAACATATCTTTATATCTCAATAATATTTCAGAGGCTGCAAATTCAATGATGACAAAGCAATAGCGCTAGCTTTTTTTTGCTTAAAAAAACCACAAATTTGGGGCATAGAAAAGAAAGGTTTTTAAAAATAGATCATTTGTACACAGAAACAGATAGGAAGGATTGAAAAAATTAAGATCTTTGTGTTTGTTTCTTATACCTCCCAGATCAGGCTGCTGAATTCTTGCAAAATATTGTTACAATGTATATTCTGGTTTAGGGCAGGTAGCTGCCTTCTGGTACTTGTGATAACAGCTTTCTCCAGCTCCCATAATAGTAATATAGGTCAATTGATCTTATATGCGGCATTCCATAATAAGTGTCTTAGACCATTTCTTTGGGGATAGAAAAAGATTCAAAGGAGAGTTTGATGGAGGCCCTGACTAATTGTAGACCATAATGTTGGAGCAAGTAGAGACTAATGAGAGTTGACCTAAGGTTCCTAGCCCTCAATGGAAAAGGATTTAAAGGAAAATTACATGATGAAGCAAGATTTTGGGTATTACTCACTGATAAGAACATCTTTGAGTTGCGCTACACAGAAGTACAAGAATTCTCTCTGGCTGTGAGAACAGAGACATTATTTGTGACATTTCAGAAACAAAAATATTATCTGAAAACACATGTATGAAGGGATAAATAAGACATAGGTCCTATATTGATCAGTTTGTTTTAAAGTGACACAAGGGTGTATATGAAAGCCTCCAGTTTGTTTTTTCAGAGACCTGAAATTAAATGTCCTTCATAATATAGAATTTGTGACATAAGAACATCCTGAAATCCCATCCTTTCCCCTGTCCTCCCCCCAAACTCTGTGATAAACACTTGGAAAATTTGGATAATTCTAAAGGATTGTGTTAGAGCTCATTGTTTCATCTTTTTTGATGTCTTCATAAAACAGGATAATAGTCCTGTTTATGAGAGGAGAGAAAAGTGACTTTCTTTAATCATCTTTGTGTGGAGGTAATTATTTGCTTGGAAGAGGGCTTTATTTTTAATCTTGCTGCATTTTTAGGACCTAGATCTTTAATGGAGCACTATTAATGTTTTCCAACAAATAACAGACCATCTGTATCTTAAACAAGTTTGTATCCTGGGTTGATGACATCCAGTCATTATGATGTTAGAAACTATGAACCTATTGGATGGACCCACTCTCTGACACAAAATAATTTTTAGGAAAGAGAGAATATAATACAATTTGACTAAAATTAATTTCCTGAAGATTGGGTAAGTCCAGGTACTTGAAAAAATAATCCTAGATAAGTAGATCTTGGGAGTCAATATGAAGGTTTCACTGGTATTCTTGAGGTCAGGAGTGTTGAAGATATTAATACTGCAGTTAATACTAGTAGCACCTTTATCTCCCTCCCTTTACTGAAAGTAACATTATATTCACCCATCTTCACATATAACCTGTTAGGTTGGTATGTCTTTACATACCATTTTACAAGTGATAAAATGGAAATTTAGAAAATAAGACAACCCACTCAAATGTTTTTTCTTAATTTTTTTTTTATTTCAGGAAATTATGGGGATACAAACATTTTGGTTACATGTTATGACTTTGCCACATCCCAACCATGATTTGAGACATGCCCTTCCCCCCCTACAACGCTCACTGCATCCATTAGTTGTGAATTTACCCACCTCCAACCCCACTACCCCCAATGAATATTCCTACTGTGTAAGCACCTTAGTGTTGATCAATCAGTGCCAGTTTGATGGCGAGTACATGTGGTGCCTATTCTTCCATTCTTGTGATACCTCACTTCGGAGGATGGGCTTAAGCTCTATCCAGGAAAATATAAGAGGTGCTAGATCACCATCATTTTTTATAATTGAGTAGTATTCCATTTCATACACATACCATATTTTATTAATCCACTCATGGATTGATGGGCACTTGGGTTGTTTCCACATCCTTGCTATAGTGAATTGTGCTGCCATAAACATTCGAGTGCAGATATCTTTATTATAGAATGACTTTTGTTCCTTTGGGTAGATAGATGCCTAATAGTGGTATTGCTGGATCAAATGGTAGTTTCTACTTGTAACTCAAAGTTTGTAGGTGACAAGGCTGGGATTGGGACCCAAATATATGTAATTTCAAAGACTATTTTTTTGTATTTCATTATACACATTTTTTTTGCCCTAAAATCAATTCTGTATCCTGCTTTTTCACTTAAAACTAGTATAAGAATTTCCTACATGCAATTGCCACTCTTCATAAACATAATTGTAATTACAACTTATGGTTCATTCTATAAATATTCTTCATAGTTATAAATTTACAGTTGTTTTTATTTTTTTATGTACATCTTTTTGTTACTTAAAACCAAATCATTACAAAGCATAGTGTGTGAAGACAAGGCCCGTTAGACTGAGGTCTAGATGCAAAGAGAGCTAGGCAGGTCTCGGTATTTCCCTGAAAGCCACTTTGCTAAGCAAATGTGGCCAGCTTGTGTTTAATTTCTTTTTAATTAACACTTTTAATATAAAATTCCAAATGTATTGTTTTCTTTTTATGTTGCTAAGGTCTTTTCTTTTGTCTTATCCCGTTTCTGACTTCTGTGAGGGTACTCTGATTATCCTCCTGGTAAAATATTTCTTAGTATCTCTTCTTCTGTGATTTTCCTTAGAAAGTCATTTGGAACTTTTTATCTCAGCAAATAAAATTACCACAATCTTTTAAGTTCTGAAGAACTTTCCTGTTAACCACTGAATCCCAACTACAGAATTTATAAATATCTTTTCTACTGACTACCTGTATTTAGTCCCATACCTAAGTCATATTGCATTTCAAACATCTTGTTTAATAGAGTTTTTTCTGTCTGGTTACCTCAATTTAAGCTGCTTGAGGAAAGAAATAGTCTTTAAAGAAGCATGTGATGTGCATAAAGAACTGTCACATTTCTCCCGGTTGTTTCAAACAGCTAATTAGGAATCCAATTCTTACCTATTTTTATCCAAACTGTTTTCTTAAGCACCCATATCATGACTGGCATCATAGTAGACACTGGGCATACAGTAGAGAGCAAATTAAAAATGAACCCTGTGTATGTAGAATGTAAAGTCTACTGGAAGAGGCACACAGGAAATAAGTAAACAAATTGTGGGTTTTTGTCTTTTCCTGGAATTGAGTATAGCATAATATATGCTTGATGTTCTTTTATAATACATAAATATAGCAAGAGTAGTGTTTGTACTAGAATTTTTTTGTATTTTGTTCATATTTATTCTTTAACTAAATTACAAACTTTAAAATGTTTGTCTATTGATTTGTCTACAATCTTTGTGGTTAAAAAATCTAAAACAAAATGAACTTGTGTGATTTTGTTTATTTGTTTGTTGGTCACTTATTCATTAAATGATATATTACTTAAAGAAAAATTTCTCAGTGCCTTTTCTGCTGTCATGGAACTATTTTATTCTCAGGTTTTTCAGAAAATTAATGAATTCCTAACAAGAAAATGCATTTGTAGTGTGCCAGAGCGCTGAACGGCTCTGCTAAACCTCACAAATTATGAAAGAGCTTGTCAGATGTTCCAGTAAATCTCCCCTCTCTTGCATAGGTCCAAGGATCTTATAAAGGAAGCCATCCTTGACAATGACTTTATGAAGAACTTGGAGCTGTCACAGATCCAGGAGATTGTGGATTGTATGTACCCGGTGGAGTATGGCAAAGACAGTTGCATCATCAAAGAAGGAGATGTGGGGTCACTGGTGTATGTCATGGAAGGTATGGTTTGTAACTCTAATCCTCTGACATTCAAATATTCCCTTTTCATCTTATCAGCCTGCACACAGATGGCACTATATTACATGGAAAATTCCACTTTTCCTTCCTTTGTTGAGAAAGTTTGAAAAGAGGTGAAATACTGCTTAGGAATAGAGGTTGACTAATTATGTGAAGTGTTTGTGTTTAGAATATTAATATGAGAATCCAATATGTTTTCGGATATGGGGAAAATGATAGTGTGAAAAAAAATGCTATTTATTACTTTGAATAAGACTATCCACGAGCAAATCACTGTGGAAGCTCACAAAGCTTCAAAGGAAGCTCGAGATCATTGGAAGTATTTTTGGTCAGTTAATGTGTCTTCAACTCTATTCTTAACTTTTAATATATGACTAGTTTTCATGCTGCAATGCGTCTCAAAGAAGGAGATGTTTTCAGTTTTTTATGTGTGTAACGGGCAGATCATAAAGTTTTGATGACATATTAGCTACCTGATTAACAGGACGTGATAGCTTATTTTAGAAATCTTACACAAATTAAGAAACTGCTTTGGAAAAAACTGAGGTATACACTGTGTAAATATGTTTTATACCTAGGTAAATTTTCCTACTGCTTATTTCTAACTTGGAATTTATAGCAGCACATTTTCCTTTTGGGGGAAGAAAGAAGCCTGAAATAATGACTGAATCAGCTGAGAAGAAAGTGAGTTCAGAAATGTCTGTAATATACGACAGTTGGTGTACAGAAATCACAGTTGGTTTATTAGATGGCGTTTAGTGTTTTACCCAAAGCATTCATGACAGTGTTGTATAATTGTCAAGTTTGTAGGTCATTAAAAGGAGAAGTGTATTTGGGAAAGTCAGTTAATTTTTCCAAGTTTCACCTACCCAATTTGTAAAAAAAGAAGATACTCTTTGCTTTCTGTCAGTGGTTGTCAACTGGTGATAATTCTGTGCCCCAGGATACATTTGACAATATCTGGGGTCATTTTTGGTTGTCACAAGTGGGGTGGAAGTGAGGGAAGCTATTGCCTTCTAGCAGGTAAAGGCTAGGAATGCTGTTCAACAAGATAGTTTATAAGAACAATTATTTGGCCCAAAATGTCATTAGCATTGAAAAACCCTGCTTTCTGCCTTATTTACTGGATTATCTTAAATTAAAATTAGGTAATCTATATGAATGTTTAGTGTAAAGTGTGAAACATTACAAAATAACAAGTATCATGATTTCTCTTAAAGACTTGACAACATATAAGAAATATTCTTTTTGCATTCATCATTCACCTTTTAATTTTTCTTTGTGGTCTTTTTTGATTTATATTAGGCATTACATTGTTAAGTGGCAATTTCTATCATTTTCTTTCTTTATAGTTTTCACCTTTTAGGCCAACAGTATAAAATTCTTCCCCAGGCCAAAAGGGTATAAATATTCAGCTAGACTTTCTTCTAGTAAAAGCAAAACACAATAAACAATAATGCAGAAAATATATACTTAGCAGAGAATTACAGGGAAAAGAGATGAAATTATAGAGCAAGGGTATATGTGGTTAGTAAGCAGAAAGGATGAGAAAATTGGAAGAAATGTATTAAGGCCAACAATAGAATATAAAATAGAGGCAACATGTTAAAAACTACTAACAATTAGAAACCATCTTTAAAGCATTTTTGAGCTTATATGGATGGCTTCAGGTTTTTCAGATAAATTGGTAGACATCTTTTTAAGAATATAGCTATTGTATAAAACAAGGTATACTTTTGCTTCATCTATTTTTAAATGCTAATTGGTATTTCATTTATGAAACCAAAATTTTGAAAACCCATGGTTTCAGTTTTCCTTCATCTTGAATATTTCTTACGAAATAGATTTCCAAACAACCTTGTACATTTTTTCTAAAAATCATTGATTTACTCACGTCATCCTTTTTTCTAGGACTGAGTGCAAATTTTCTAGCTATATTAAAAGAAACTTAGAAATAATAGTCAATATTTGTTGAATGTTTAAAACAATACCTAACACATAGAACATGCTTTTTGTAAACATGTTTTATATATAATATGTATTTAATCCTTAAAACAACCCTGTTAGGTAAAGGCTAATATTTATTATACCATTTTATAGATGAGAAGACTAAAGCTTAATGAGGTTAAGTGTTAATTTTCCCAGGTCTCCCATCTAGTTTATAGTAGAGTCAGGATTTGTACTCAGTCAGTCTGGATTCAGAGCTCAAGTTGTTAACTGTGGGGCTATGTATTAGTCAGAGTTTTCCAGAAAAAACAAAACAAATAGGATGGGTATGTATACAGTGAGACAGAGATTCATCTTAAGAGATTGACTCACATGATTATAGAAGTTGGCAAGTCCAAAATCTACAGGATAAGGCCAACAGGTTGGAGATGCTGCAGTTTAAGTCTGAAGGCTGTCTGTTGGCAGAATCCCCTCTTCCTGGGGAAGAGGTCAATCTTTCTTCTGTTAAGACATCAAGTGATTGGATGAGTCCCATATACATTGGTGGATAATAAGCAGCTTTACTCAAAGTCTACTTATATAATCTTATCTAAAAACTACCTTCACAAAAACATCTATAGTAGAATAATGTTTGAACAACTATCTGATATCATGGCCTAGACAAGTTGACACATAAAATTAACCATTACAAGTATGCTGCTTGTCAACTTGGCACCCATACCCATCTCCTTAAACCATACTCTAAATAAAGACAATAAGAAGATCATACTTCCATGTAACATGATATAACTACCCTATATAAACAGAAAATGCACTGACCCTTTCCCCAGAAGATTCAAAGTTGATTCATTTCACTGATATCCCATAACTTAAATACTGTGATGTAAAGTTAACAATACTTAAATACTGTGCTATGAAGTCAATACATCTTATGCTACATGATCAGAGAGGGAAGAAAACAAAGACATTTTCTATATATTAAATATACACATATACATATATATACACACTCAGAACTATTGTAATAAAAGAAGGAAGAAATACTCATGACAGACTATATTGCTTCCCCAGGTAAAGCTAAGTACACTAATTTTTCCCCATTGCTTTAAGCTAATTTTAATAAATTTTATTCATCTTCTTCTTACTGCTAGATTGACTAAATAGCATGCCATCTTAATTATCACTTTAAAAACAAGGTTCTAAATAATATATCAGTATTCAGGGAAGCAGATTTGCAATGATGTTGTTGATTGCCTTCAATTAAACTTAATAAAGTGACCATAATCTTATAAACTGATGCCGATCTTTCCCCAAACAGTAATTCTAACCAGCTCCATGTAACTTTGGCTGATGGCTGTGCTAATATCCTTATGTCAAAATACTTTAAAATAGAAAAAACCTGTCATTTAAGTTTTTGTAAGTTTTAATTGAGGAGATGTTTCATTGTATAATTAGTTTTTTATCAACACATTCAATCTTCTTAAAATTTAGATAGCAATGTTCTTGATATAGATGGATTCTTTTTCATCTGTGAACATTAATATTTATAAAGAGTATACCATAATAACAATGGATGAGTAGACTATAAAGGATCTTTCACAAACTTGCTTACTATCAAGACATTCAGCAAAACACCAAGGGAGTTTATATGGAAAATCAGTTCAATTTTTCTTGTCTCTCTTTAGTGAAATGAAGTGCTCTTCATAAAAATGCTTGTTTAACATGTGCCTTAAGTAATTTGTTTTTTAGCCTGGGCAGTATTCCAAGTGTTATTGCATACCTAAATGCCAAAGTTTCTAATGACTTTAACAAAAGAGACTAGTCATATGGTAAGACTTAACTAATTAGGATGACTGGGGAAAAATCCTCTGGGGGTAGTGTACATGTATTATCATGTATTTTCAAGCAAAATGAGTTGTGCTGCTTTCATATACTTGTAATGCCTGCCTAGTAGAAGTTTCAATTTCAAGTTTTGATCAGAATTGTTTGGAATTAGTTTCTTAAGGCAGTAAGAAGTATAAGTAGCATAAGTAGATTAAGTTGCTTAAGGCTGTGTTTACATTTTAATTATGTTAAATTAAAATATAAATGACTCATAGAATACTTGAATACAGTTAATTTTCTTAAACAAAATATAAGTGACTCTTACAGAATACTTGAGGACAGTTTATTTTCTTAAACAAATAGACATTGGCTTTAGTTATGATGTAACATCTGTTCATACCCTTATACCCTTATACTCTTTTTCTCCTTTTCTATCATAAACTTCAGTCTAATTTTATCCAAAATAAAATAAAATCTGATTTAGTGATTTTTTTATTCTTTTGTAATCTAATTTAGTATTCTAGTTTGAAAATGTCTAATTTATAGCCTTGAAGTGGTTGATTTGCTTAGAGATATTAGTTTGACTAATTTTCTGTGATCTTTCATAGTGGAAGCAGATTACATTTTATTTTTTTAAAACATGGCAAGTGTTTGGTTAGTGTTCTTTGACCATTGGTTATTTATTTTAAGTTAACTTTTTAATGAAATCATCAATGTTTTCTTCATGAGGTGTTTGTTAATGATAATAACTTTTATTAAGTATTTATAAGCCAGGTACTCTCTAAGTATTACATTTTAATCCTAATAATGACCTTAAGAGGTAGGAATTCTATTATATACCTGTTAATAGATGGGGAAAATTATACCCCTAAGTTAAATAACTTAGGAAAAATCATGCACTCAGTGCCTTGAGATGCAAATCTTAGCCATGGAGTTCTCATACTTAAGGAGTGTACAGTGTTAACTTTTGAAATATAGATGAAAGTATTGTACTTACATATTTATTATATGCATCCTAGTTTGAGGAGCCCATAAAGATGTACAACATTAAATCATAGGGTAAAAAATGATATGATTATTTGCAGGAAAAGAAAAAAAAAAAAACCATGAACAGCAATAGTTCAAAAACAAAACAATCCAAGACATTTCCTATAAATACTTCTTAGGCCTCTGCATCCTTTGAACATTGAACTGCTTACTGACCTCTTTGTAAATCATCTAGAATCCATTCCTTTCCTCTTATTAGTTCTTTTTTTCTTATTGAAAGAATGGCTGTCATTTGGCTTCTTGGTCCAGCTCTATGTCCTTATGGATTAAACTCCCCCGTGTATCTTGGAGGCCCTGTTTTTCTGTATATAGTCAATTGCATTGATTTTGTTTTTCTCACAGGTTTTATTTATATTTTTATTTTGTAAGAAGGAACAATCCTTTCAATTTATTGCAAAAATGACTTCTTTAATGGAGCTTTTGCATACTAACTCTAAGTCTACAGTCCCCAACCCCTGGGTCCTGGACCAGTACCTGTCCATGGCCTGTTAGGAACTGGGCTACACAGCAGGAGGTGATTGGCAGGTGAGAGAGCAAAGCTTCATCTGTATTTACAGTTGCTCCCCATCACTCTCATCACTGCCTGAGCTCCACCTCCTGTCAGATCAGTGGCAGCATTAGATTCTCATAGGATCATGTAAACTGCACATGTGAGGGATCTAGGTTGCATGCTCCTTATGACAATCTACTGCCTGATGATCTGAGGTGGAGCTGGGGTGGTGATGCCAGTGCTGGGGAGCAGCTACAAATACAGATTATCATTAGCAGAGAGGTTTGACTACACAGAGACCATAATAAATCAATTGCTTGCAGACTCATGTCAAAACCCTATCAGTGAGTGGCAAGTGACAATTAAGCTGCATGTGGTGGCTGCCTTTATAGTGGCAAGTTAGTTGATGTACTTCAGTTGTACAGCTGCATCTGGTGACAGGCTGTAAGTCAGAATCCGACACTTATTTTAGTTCACAAATGGCCCACCCATTATTTTATTTACTACTTCCGTCTGTGCCTCTTTCCCACACTGTACACTTACTTGTCTCAGTCACAGTTTTTGGTAAGCCCACAAGCTAACCCTAACAAAGATGAGTAAAAAACCAAATGTTGGTGAGCTTCTTTGAAAAGGGGGAAAGACCCAATGATGAGGCAGCAGAAGACTCTAAAACTGCTAATAAAATGAAAGCTGCATTTAAAAGAAAATACCAAGAGTCCTACTTAAATTACAGGTTCATTGCAACAGGTGATTCACATTCTCCAAGCCCGCTTTGTAAAATATGTAGTGACCAGCTATACAATGAAGCCATGAAACCTTCAAAACTGCTTCACCACATGGAGACCAAGCACCCTGCGTTAAAAGACAAGCCTTTGGCATTTTTCAAAGGAATAAAACATGAACTTGTAGAACAGAAGCAATTATTGAAGGCCACCACTTCATCAAATGTGTCTGTGCTGAGAGCATCATTCTTAGTGGCTACCCACATTACTAAAGCTAAGAAGCCCTTTACTATTGGTGAAGAGTTGATCCTGCCTGATGGTAAGAACATTGGTGGTAAGGATGTGAACTTCTAGGAGAGGCTGCAGTTCAAAAGGTGGCATGTGTTCCTCTTTCAGCTAACAACATAACTAGATGAATTTATGGAAACAGCAGAGGATATTGAGGCACAATTGTTAGAGAAGATTAATGAGTCACATGGTACACAATCAGAGTTGATGAGTCTACCAATGTTGACAAGGCAACAATGCCTATTTTAGTGCAACACATTTTTTAGGGGGATGTGCATGAGGATATGTTATGTGCACTTTTGTTGCAAACCAACACCACAGCTGCAGAACTATTCAAGTCATTGAATGATTACATATCAGGAAAACTGAATTGGTCATTTTTTGTGGGTATAGGCACAGATAGAGCAGCTGCCATGACTGGACAGCTTTCTTGTTTCACTACTTGGGTCAAGGAGGTCGCTTCTGGATGTGAGTCTACATAATGTATCATCCATAGAGAAATGCTGGCTTGCTGAAAATGTCACCTGAACTAAACAACATTTTGCAGGATGTGATTAAAATTATCAACCACATTAAAGTACATGCCCTTAACTCATGTCTGTTCTGTAGCTCTGTGTGAATGTATTTCAGACAATGGACACAGAACACACACATCTTTTCTTACACACAGAGGTGAGATGGCTTCCTAAAGGTAGATCACTGGCATTTTGGGTTACAAGAGCTGCTCCAGAGATTTCTTTTAAAAAAACTGTCACTGATAGCACATTTCAGTGACTCAGAATGGGTTACAAAACTTGCTTACTTGTGTGACATATTCAACCTGCTCAAAGAACTCAATCTGTCACTTCATGGGAGAACAACAGTTGTGTTCAAATTGGTAGATAAAGAGGCTGCATTCAAAACCAAACTCGAATTATGGGGGCGATTAGTGAACATTGGGATTTTTGACATGTGTCAAACATTAGTAGAGATTTTGAAAGAGCCAGGGCTTTCTTTCTGCTGGTGTATGATCACCTATCTCAGTTTGAGTATTACTTCCCAACCATAAAAGACCCCCAAACTGGGAAGGAATGGATCCGTGTCCCATTTGTGAATAAGCCAGGTGAATCGACTTTGTCCGTGCTAGACGAGGATCAACTGCTTGAGATCACAAATGACAGTGGCCTTAAAAGCATGTTTGAGACAACTTCAAATCTCCGTATGTTCTGTATTAAAGTCAAGGTGGAATATCCTGAGATTGCCACAAAAACACTGAAAAGCCTGTTTCCATTTCCAACATCCTATCTTTGTGAAGCAGGGTTTTCTGAAGTGACAGCTACCAAAACGAGATTATGGAGTTGACTGGACATAAGCAACACACTTCAGGTGTCACTGTCTCCCACCACCCCGAGATGAGACCATCTAGTTGCAGGGAAACAAGCTTAGGGCTCCAACTGATTCTGCATATGGTGAGTTATATAATTATTTTATTTTATATATTACAATGTAACAGTAATAGAAATAAAGTGCACAATAAATGTAACAAGCTTGAATCATACTGAAACGCCTATCCCCCCACCACCCCTGGTCCATTGAAAACTTGTCTTCCATGAAACCAGTGTCAAAAAGGTTGGGGACCACTGCTCTAAGGTGATATGTGATTATTCACATCAACTTTCAAGGACTAGCCTCATGTTTCTGTTGTTATTGAACTGAGACTTCACTTTTATCTTATGTAGACTGGTCACCTGCTTCCTTTTCCATTGAGTTGGTTGATACCATGTGGTCTTCCTGTTATGCTGATGTTCAACACTATTTATTATTCAGTGGAAGCGAATCATGCTAGCCACCATGACAATAAACTTATACATCTTCAAATTGCAAGTTCTATTCCCCCCCTGAAACATTTTTACTGTCTTTATAAAATTAAATGATGTAGTGAACACTGACATTCAAAGAGGGATTTTATATAAAATTGAACATTAATAATGAGCCCGTCTTTGTCAGTTCAAAATACCACCCGAGAGTTTGAGGGAATTGAATGCATTTTCATACGAATTAATTCTCAGTAAATTTAATATGAGAAACAGAGCAATTTATTCTCTAAAATCAGGTGTTGCCTTTTTGCCTTTGAGTTTTTCATGTTAATCCCAAAACTATCTTTAGAACATTTGAAATACTACTGTACTTAAAGTTATTCTTATAATTCCTTTACAGGACCAAACTTATAATGTTAATGTTAAAGAGCAAACTTATGCACTGCTTGTATAAAAACAAAACAAAACACCTATTTATAAAACGTTGTCATAAATCACGAGAACCTTCAAGTACTACTAACTATGAATATTAAAATACACTTAAGTTATGAAGACTGTGGCAAAGATGGGAACTGAGATATTTAGATGACATGTATCATGGAGTATCATGGTCATTTTGGAGTCCCAAGCTTCAAAAAGGACTTTGATATACTTGAGCAAGTTCAGGAAGCATACCATATATTTAAAAGAATTGATAATATTCCATCTACAAATGGAATATTTAGGAGGAAAGGATAATGGTTTTTAAATGCTGAGAACACTGTCACTTGGGGAAAAGGGGAGGATTATTCTGCATGAATCTAGATGACCAAAGAAGAAATGCCAGTTATAGGAAAGTCTAAATTGGGCTAGCTTGGGAATCAATATTCTGCTAATTAAAATGGCCCAAAAGTAAAATGACCAGCTTGATGTGATGGCAAGAACCGCATCTGAGGCATTCTAACAGTGACTATATAGCTTGGAGAGATTTCGTGTGGGTGGAAGAGGGATTCCTTGAGGCTGAATCATACATAACACATCTCCTATCCCTTCCCTAAACTCCAAGATTCTGAGTCTGTGAGTCTGTGAACTAATGTTCTGCAAGTTAGCTTACAAGAACCCAGCCCTCGAAAGGTTTCCTCTTGAAAATCCTGCCCCATATTGATGTACATATTTAGTTTTGAATGTTTTTATTCTTTATATAAATCTAATAATTCTGCACATATTTTTCTGCCTCTTAATTTTTTTATTCAATATTATGTTCTGTTGTATAGCCCGATTTATTCATCCTTTCTGCTGTTGATGGTATTTGAATTGTTTCCAGTTATTTTGCTTTCCAAAACAGTGCTTGTGTAAACAGTGTTACCTGTGTATCCTGATAACCATTTTCAGTAATTTCTCAAGTGTTGATATCTAGAAGTGGAATTCCTATAGTCATACAGTGTGTGAATCTTCAAATTTGTTAAATAATACCAAATTCCTTTCCTAAGTGGTTTACTTGATTATACCTGATTGTAATTTATGCCTAAGTTTTCTGATTGTTCTTCGTATTTCAGACAATTTATATTGACGAATATTTACCAATGTAATTTGGTGGATGCAAAATGATATCCCGTGATTTTAATTTGTATCTATTGCTTTTTAATGAAGTTGTAGGCTGTTTGTGTTTTTATCTGTGAAAAGTCTGTGGTAGTCCTCTGCCTGTTTCTCTGTTGCTTGTTTAACTTTACACATCTTGGAATGTAATCCTTACCAGTTACGTGCATTGCAAATATCTTCTCCCATCTATATCTTATATTTTTACTCCTTTGTGATGTCTTTTAGTGAACAGAATTTGTTAATTTTAATCTAGTCAAGTATATCAATCTTCTTCTTGGTTTGTACTTCTTGTGTCATTGTAAGAAATACTTGAAAACAGTATTTTTCCTGCCTATGTATGTGTGTAGGTGTACGTGTGTGTCCATGAAGGCGTGTGCATAAGTTAGGTATGTGAAATATTATCTGTAAAAGAAAATCTCCATAATCATAATCATAATCTAAAGGATAGTTGTTCTTTTCACAGTAGGAAGCTGGAAAAGCCACATCTTTTTGTTTCTATGTTCTTTTTTTTTTCAATATATTTTAAGAATCCTTTATAAATTGTCCTTAGGGATAATAAACGTGCTTTTGAATATACTGGATGATAGCAATTAATTTTTACTGTGAGAGTGGATTTTATATTTGGAAATAATCACAACTTATTGAGTGACAGATTTGATGAACAGGGGTAGGTGATTAAGCTGAGTAAAACAGGATTTTTTTTCTGGCTAAAATATAAAAGGATTTGTGTGTGTGTGTGTGTGTGTGTGTGTGTATATATATCATTAGAAAGTCTTGGTATTTGTTGTATAATACAAGAAGAGTTAACTAAATGTTTTGTTCTACAACATCATTATTGAAAAACTGATGTATTTTAAAGAGTAATATTCTTAATACTCATTTGGTTACTAAGGCCTTGTGTGATTTTGTAAAATATAGCCTTATCATGTAGTTCTACTAATGTATAGTTCTTTATTTTCTTTCTAAATTATTACTGATGGAATTTAATTTATTATATTAGGAAAGGGAAGAGTGTAGCTTTTTTTTTTTAATATGGAAGACCCCTGAAAGCTTAAATATTAATAATTGAAAATTACTTACTTGCTTTTTTGAGGTGAAGGTTGAAAATCCATTGATTTTTTCAAATAATCATTCCGACATCAATAATAGAGACCATGGGTCATTTTAAAAAGTACACATATTTTTCCCTCTTACTATTACTTCCAACAGTTATTGATTTTATTTTTATGCCAAATCATTTTGCTAGAGTATCTATCTCTCCATTCTTCATTTTGAGAGAATGGCAAAGTTAAAGGTTTAAAAATGAATTTTGGTGAAAAGTAAAAGCAAAAAGTAGCATACCTGAAAAAGTGGAAAGAAATGTACCTTCTTGACAACAGTGTAATAATACATTGATTTCTTGCTAATGAGGTAAAATTTACTTCAGCCATCCTTACATGAAAACTGTTGAATAGTTTGCATGCTGAACATTCAACAGGATTCTACAATTGTTGTGGGTCCATTTGAAAAACACATAGATGTATTTCTTCCGGGACTTTAACATGATTTCCAATGATTTCTGTGGGGAGTTGAATAGACTAATGTTTTTAATATCCATTTCTCTAATGAGAAAGCCTTGAATGGTTGGTAATTGTTTTGGCACACTCTGGAAAGGCAGGACAGATAGGAGCTACTTCCCAGCAGCAAAGCTTCATGGTGCGACTACCATGGCAACAGCCTGCCCCCCACCCCCACCACAGAGAGCATAATCAGAATTGGTCTCTGAACTTCTTATTGGAATTCTCCCATGACTCTGCATTTGAGAAACACAGGCTGTAATTGCACATACTTCATGTGAATTTAACTAGGGTAGATCTGGAAGGCTGTAGTCTGAATCTGATCTTTGTATTTAGGCCCTCCCATAAACTTTTTGATAAAATGAAAATATTTTTGTACTAACGCTCCATAAGTAGTACAGAGAAATTTAGAATTATGGTAGAAAACTTAAAATAGTATTAAAATAAATCTGGGGAATTCACATTTTATGCATATTTAAAAATATAAAGGAATTATTACTGAGTAAAGTTACAAGTAATGATTTATATAATATCATTTTTTTCCTGCCTAATCTGCCCAACTTTACTGAAGTGGATTGCTTTCTGTGCATCACAAAATGACCTTATAGTTATTCATAAGAATATATGGAAGCAAATGCTTTTAAAACCAAACAGAATTTTTACTTTCTATTTACTGTTTACTGTCTTATGTAACTTAACAAAAGTTATACTGTACATTTTTCAACATCAAAGCTAATTCATGTACTCAGGTACTCTGTTTATTTATTAATAGCAAAGCTATGTTAGGTAAAGTGAAGGTGGCCAAACTTTTATGAAAGATGTTTTTCTGTTTCACAAATATATAATGGTGTATTTATAGAGGAAGACTAAACTTTTCCACTAAATCATAAATTATACTCAATGTTTTTAAATTTTCTTTCAAAAATTGAGCATGCTCCTTTAAAACCTCTTGTATTCCCCACTGATGAAAAGGGAATGAGCATTTGTCTCCTGTAGAGTTTAATTAACAGTCTTTTGTAATAACTTTCACTGAAAGCCATTCATATACTCATCAAAGAATTGTTTTTTCATTTTCATGGCTAGAAGAACATAATTCATTGTTAGATTTTATATTTGGTTCATGTTTACAGAGCATCATTTTATATTACTCTTCTAATACATTGCATTTTATATTGTTTTACAATAGTTAATGCCTTCAGCAACATTCCTAATATAGATTGCACTTAGTGATAGTACACATCCTCAAATTAAGGCCATTAAAAAACAAAATTGTAATAATTTGCTTTAGTATTGCCAGTGCAAAAATTTTTATTAACTTGCTCTGTTGAAAAGGTACATATGCAAATATTTATACTTTATGCCCATTTATGTATATATGAATTTACATAAAATTATCTTTGCCTTAAGTTCATGTTATATTTCAGGTGATAGTAGGGTGCTGGTATATCATATAAAGAATACTATAAATGATTACATTCAAATTTGTAAGAAAAACAGAAGATGATAATAATCATACATATTGATTGAAAGGCTCTCAACTGAAATACAAATTAGTCTGCAAAGAAAAAACAGTTTATGTTTTTGAGCATCATTTTGCACGCTATCCTCTTCAAAGAAAATTAAGATGACTTGCATGGAAAGTCTTGAAATTCCTTTTCATCTAATCCTATGAATTTTAGTTATTTATTTATTACATCAATTCTAGAGTTCAAAGGCACATGAATAGGAAAAAAATATTTTGGAAAAGTTTTCTTTTTTGCCTACCAGGTTACATATATTCAAGGCAATCATTAGTAAACTACCATGCTTTACTTCCCTTTTATATGGTGTGTTTCTATGCTGTAGAAAGGTTATTAGAAATAAAGCAGAGGTAGATTTGACAGAGTGTAGTCCATGAATATTTGAGCTTCTTCATATATTCTTCAACAGTGGAGAATAGGATAGAAATTATTTCATGAACTTCTTTTTGTAATATAGCTTCTTTATTATTCTTTGTTAGGGTTTATTTATTAATTCATTTGATTATTTATTCATTCCTGCATTCAAGAAATAGCTACTCTGTGCTGATTATGTCTCAGTGGACATTGAGGATATAACAGTGAACAAGATATTCACAGTCCTTTCTTTCCTAGGGCTTATATTCTGGTGCTGATGGTAAGGGAAAAAGACAAAAAAAAAACAACCCATGGAAATGAGCAAAATATTTTCAGATAATAAGTGTTGTGAGCAAGTGAAATATAACAGGGTGATGAAAAAGGATCATGAAAGTGAGTCTGGCAATGATGGTGTGGGTTGGGAAAAGTTTCTCTGGAAAGGTAGCATTTGAGTTGAAACCTGAATGACCAGAAGGAATCAGATCAACAAAAGTGTGGATAGAGGATTTGAGATGAAGAAAACAGCAGGTAGAAAGGCTGTAAGGCAGGGAAAAGCTTGATGTGTTAAAAGAGATGGAAAACCTGAGGTAGGGTTGGAGCAGTTGGCAGGTGCAAGGTCACATGTAGGGCCCTGTACATCATTTCCTTTTTTATCCTGAGAGATTTAGAGGGCATTGGAGGAGTTTAGGTCGAGGTGGGACATGATCTAATTTATGTTTTAGGAGTAGAAAAATGGATTGCCCCAGACAGTAAACAGGTTGTAAAACATGGGTGGTGGAGTGGTGGGGGAAATAGAGATGCCAACTGGGAGGGTATAACAGTGATCCAAGCAAAATATAATGGTGGCTTGGGCCGAGATGGCAGTGTGGGAGATGAAGGAAGTATGCTGTAATTTGGCAGCACATGGCTTAGATACAAGTGTGAGGGAAAGAGAAACTAGGAATGACTTGTATGTTTTTTATGTAAATAATTGAGTGGCATTGCCATTTTCTGAGATGATATCGTGTAAGAGGGTAAGTCAAGAGTTCTGTTCTGACAGTGAGAAGAGGCCTGTTAGACATCCTATTGGAGATGTCAAGTAGGTGACAATGGACACACCTATCTGAAAGCACAGTTAAGAGGTCAGAGTGCGGAGACACAAGTGTTCTGTTGACTAACCCAGGCATAGATGGAAGATTGGTGAACGTAGTTCTCTTGTAATTAAAGTAGTTGTTTTATGTGTAGCAGATTAAATAGGTAAATTTGGAATTTCACAGATGCAACTATTCATAAATTTTTAAAAATTCTTCATGAGGAAATCTTTGCAGTAAACTGAAAATTCCTTCCTATTTTATGCAAACTAATATACTTGAACAGCAGTTCTCAAAGTGTAGTCTGGGGACCCTTTTAGGGGTTCTTGAGGTCAGAAGTATTTTCGTAACACTAACATAGTGTTGATACTGGAGCAGATTGGATGCAGAAGCAGAGAATACAGCTGCCTTCTATTAAGCTAGGCATCAATTAGATTTCCCCAAAGTGTAAACCATAGCATGCTTCTTGTTAAATTTTTTGTTTTAAAAGTGTGATTAATTTTCATAAAAGTATATTATTTAGTATGTAGTAGGTTTATTATTATTTTCAAGTGAATTAATGTTTGAAATATTTCTCAGTTTTCATATCTAATAGAGTATGCATCAATAGAAGTAGCTCACACAAGTGAAAGCTTTTTAAGATTTTTAACAATTTTTAATGACATAAAGAGATCTATAGACTAAAAGTTTGAAAACCACTGCCTTAAGCCATCAGATCTATAGACTAATATGACCAGGTGGAGTGTTTGTTTCAGAAAACAAACTGAGATTAGTTTTAAGGTTCAATATATAAGGAATTGATGCCCCTCCTCCATAGTACACATAAAGAGGACCATGTTACAAAACAAATGTCTTTTAAATAAAGTCTTGGTCAATTATTAATAGAAGCAGAAAAGTTTCTGTAACAGTTGGCATTTATATCTAGTGCAAATAGCCAATGCAGATCAAGATGGACAAGTAGCTTCCACTGAAGTGTTTATTATTCTGCTAATTACATTCCATTTCACAGTTTGAAAGGTATCCTTGATGCATTCTGTGGGTTCTGTTTTCACACTTCCTGATATTTAAGATTTGGGAATTGAATTGAGTTCCTCAGTGATTATTCTGAATTAGTGTAATAGATCATTGACTTTATTTTGTAATTAGACTTTAATAATAAGGATATAAGGGAAACAAATATTCTTGGAATCCAATCATTGTTTTGGGGAGAGGAAATGATTTTATACTGTGTCTATTTCTCAATTAAAAAAATCTTCTAGGGGCTCAGTACAGTAACTCATCTAATATCATACATGCTTTCAAATTAAACAAGAGAATACATTATTTTACACATGGCCCTATGGTAGTACTCTTAATGTATATGTAAACCTTAATTGTCAGCTATCAATTGGATGTCTCTTTTACAATTCTTATTGCTAAGTAAATGTTTATGATGTCTACATATTTCTCTTGTGATGCATTTTGCAAAGAGCATTTTCATTTGCTAATACCTTTGCTTGTTTTTGATATTTCACCACCATGCTATTAGCATTTTCTTGGGATAAGTTAAATTTTAAAAACACTTTCATTTGTTGTTCTTGGAAAGACAACTATCTTCTTTCTTCTCTCAAAGACAGCTTTTATGAGGCAAGCAACGTTGGACGATAAAAGGCTTACTCTGACTGTGAACACATATGATATTATGTTGAGATGAGAAATTAATTTTAGGGTTTGTTTTTGTGCAAAATGTAGTTCAGTATTTTCTGCAACAGTACATCTTATTTCTTGTTCTCACAAAGTATAGAATTTCCCTGACATAACTAGACTGCTGAACTAGATGTGTCTGTGTCTTGCCTCTGTGTGCTTTACGTTATAAGCTTTAGCCATTTGGTCTCAGTTGTTTTGCAGAGAAATGACCATAAGACTAATAGCCATAAATTCTGGGACTTTAATCCAGATCGATCCATTAAGCAGCTGTGTGACCAGATTGAAATGTTTGAAATAATTCTCTCTGCACTTTACGTACTCTGATCCCCAACTTTGTGGATAACACCTCCTTTCCTCCCTAACATTTGCCCACAGTAAAAGCCCAGGAATTATTCTAGAATCCATTGATCACAAATCCTATTCATTCTATCAGGCTATCACTGACATGTGTCCCTGTCTGTACTGCTTTAATACAGGCCTTTATAATTTCTTGCCTGAATTTTCCCAACACTTCCTGTAGATCTTCTTGTCCCTAGGCTTAATCTACTTTCATTCATTCTTTACATGGCCATGAACTAGATCTTTTTAAAGACATATGTGTTCATGTCATCCTCCTGCTTATCATTTTGCACTGCCTTCGCCTGGTACAAATCCAAACTCCTTAGGATAGAAGACACTACAGTGAAATGAAGAGTTTGGTTTTGGAACTTGGCAGACATGAATTTGAATCCAGATTCTGCTGTGTGACAAGCTAAGAAACCTTGGGGAAATTCTCTAACATTTTTCCTCATTTGTCAAGCATCAAGTCCTGTGTCTGGCAAGTGGCAGTGTCCATTACCCATTGATCTGCCCCACTTCTCTACCAGACTCTGCACTCACTACTTTGCGGCTCTGGCTCAACTTCCTTGAATGTCCTCTTGTCTTCGTGACTCTGTACACAATTTCCTCTGTCTGGTGTACACACTAAAACCTTACTGCTCTTAGAGTTGATGTAGGAGTTGGCTCTTCTAAAAAGCCTTCTCTGACACATCCCAACTGGGCTGGATTCTCTTCTCTGAAGTTCCTGACATGTTCTGTGCCCTTTCCCAAAAGCGCATTGGTCAGATTGTGCTTTGTTCATTTTATGCATCCTATTTATTTAATCGAGAAATGTGTATTTTGCATGTATTATATGACAGACATTATTTTATGTGTTTGGATTATATTAATAACAGAGACTAAAGAATACAACATTTCTATTAACCTGGTACTTATATCATAATGGGGGAGAAACAAAATAAAAACTAAACAAATATTTATAGTGTGTATATGTATGTGTGTGTGTGTATATATATATGCCAGGAGATGATAATGGCTATGAAAACCAAAGCATGGTAGGAGGATAAAGAGTGACATGGGGATAGGAATGGGATTGCTGCTTTATGTAGAGTGGTCAGAGAAGGGCTCTCTAGATTGAACATTGAGTAGAGACATGAATGAGATGACAATGAGTAGTGCTGCTATATCGGGGGGAAGAGCATTTTAGGTAGAGAGAATGATGTGCAAAACCCTGAGACAAGGTTGTAGTTGACATGCTCAAAGAACAGTACGGAAGGCAGTGTGTCTGGAGTGTAGAGAGTTGTTATGGGGTGGGGGTGGGGGTTCAGTAATGAAACCAATGATATATTAATAACTAAGCTTTGATGACATTGTAGGCCATGCTAAGGATGTTTTCATTTTTAAAAAATCAAGATGGGAACCTGTAAGAGGGTTTGAGCAGAACAGCAGCATGCTCTAAGTTACAGTTAATAGGGGACTTTCTTGTAGCTATGGAAAATAAACTCTCTGGTAGCAAGTAAGGAAGCAGAGATATCAGAAAGATATTGAAATAGTCAAAGAGTAATGATGACTTGGACTAAAGTGGTAAAAAGTAGAAGTGGTCAGAAATAGTCATATTTGGGAACTATTTTGAAAGTTCAGTCAATGGTATTTGCTGATAGGTTGGATTGAGAATGGTATGTGAGATAAAGCAAGGAGTAAAGGATGACTCCAAATTTTTGGCCTGAACAATTGGAATAATGGAGTTGCCTTTTATAGAAATTGAGGAGACTAATTAAGAAGCAAGACTGTCAGGGAGCATACAATAAATGTTTGTATATTTCTTGTATCACAGATTGGCTAAATTGTAGTTATAAGTGTCTTCAAAATAATAGTGGTTTAAATAAGATACACGTTTCTTTCTCTTTTATGTGATATCCTAGAGGTGAGTAGAGGAGGCTGATGGAGCAACTGTACTCTATGTGGTTATTCAGGTACCCAGGTTTATTCCATCTTTTTGCTCCAACATCACCCAGGTGGTGTCCTTGTATACATGGTTGAAGCTAGGCTATTGACCTTGTTGATATTCTATACTATGGGAGGAGGAGAAAGAGAAATGACAGGGCAAGTAGTTTCATGCTCAAAGTTGCACACTTCATCTGCTCTCATCCTCTTGTCTAGTACCTTGCTGCGGAAGGCTAGAGAAAGTAATCTCTACAAAGACAACTCTCTGCCCAGTAAAAAAATCAGTGGGGACTTTCCTTACTAAAATGAAGAAGGGAATGAATTCTAGGGGACACTCTGCCATATTTGTCTCTCTCTCATAAGCAATTTAAGGTCAGGAACTACTGTGTCCTCTCCAATCCCAGTACTTACCACAGTGCCTGTACACAGCACATGTTCATTACATGTTGGTTTCCTTAACAATGTGTTAATTATATGGAATGGAAATTATTTTATCCTGGATAATGTGTTTCCTCCTGTGAACTTTGAAATAATTGCATAACTCATTTTTATATTTCAGACTATTTTTAATATATCTTTATCACTAATGGAGAAAAAGTATAGTGTTTCAAAAAAATCTCTATGTCAGTGTTTTACATTTATTATCCAGGATGAACAAGTCATGATGAGCTAACATTTCTTTTTTTTAAGAGTATTTACCTCACACACTTGCTTCCAAATAACAGTTCCAGAAATCATACTCATCTGATGAAGCAATGAGTCACTTCCTTATAATAAAATTGCATCACCTATTCCAAATTGCCTAATTTTCCGAACCTCACTTAACACTTCATTTAAGCTGAATACTGCTGCTTTTTTTCAGTACTGCTAGCTTAAACATTAGAGACGATATATTTGGGTTGAAAAATTTTTAATGAAAGGGTCATAAACAATATAACATATTTGAAATTATGTTTTGGAATGAAGACTCTAATATGAAGATAAAATTTAGTAAGAAAATGAATTGGTAAGATAAAATATTTTTTAATCAGTCAACTGAGAGATGACACATGGAACATACTACGTCTCATTTGGAAAGTTTGGGTTTCAGGTATTAATATGAAAAAAAGTAGTTCCTAATTTTTAAAATAAGATACTACATTGAAAATTGGCCCTATCATCTTTCCAAAATCAATTGATCTATCTCTCTATCTACCCATCATCTATCTATATGTACATGTTTTGTTAGGTTGTCTTATTTGTGGAAAACTGCACACTATTTTCCAAACAATTTCAGTGGTAATGCTTAGATTCTTGTGTATTTATTTGCACATCTTCAAGCCTAGCTCTATGTATCAAATATATGTTCTAAATTTATTAGTACAATTTTGTTCAAAAGATTAAATGAATATGTGAGTATTAAAGAATCTTTTTAGTCTAACATACCCTGTCTCATGTGGGTACAAACTTCGTCAGTGTTCCCCAATGCCTAGCCCTGAGCAAGCACATAGTAGGTGTTTCATTCATTTAGCAAATAATTACTAATTGAATCTTGCTTGAATGCTAAATATACTGACACCAAAATTTCACAGTTTATTTTAGAGAATCCATATACACACCCACACACGGCAAAACATATCACATACACAGATGCACACACATAAACCTATTCAATTCTCTTCAAATCTAGAATTATCTTTTTATAATTATAATTGGTAATAAACCATATAGCTTCTGAAAAATTTTAAGCAGATCGTTATTAAGATAATTCAGAATTATTAAGATAATTCTGAAAATTATCTACCTGTTTTCCCTCTAGATGAAAATTTTATTCATTTAATTCAAAAAATCTCCTACATCGAGTCTTTTAAGCTTTCTAAAATCTCTGTTGAAATTTAATAAGTCAAAGATTTAAAAATTATTTGACTCATAATATCTGTTGGCCTGTGCAAACTTTGGATTAAGATCCTTGAGAGTTGGGGTGTGTGTGTGTATGTCGGTGTGTGTGTAAATTCTCAACTTTTTAAAGATAGTGAAAAGAAGATTAACAAAACTATATGTAAATCTTCTATCAATGTTAAAAACATATCCTATTATGCTCAAGAGATAATTTATTGAGTTAAACTTTGCCCTAAAGACAGCAAAGAAAATTAGAAAAAAATTGAGTAAAAATGTTTAGCTTTCCTTATTTTATAATGTTTTGTCTATAACTAAAATAAACTTAGTCTAATAAACTTTTATCATGCATGATAAATGTATTTCTTCAATTCATCATATCAAATATATCCCTTTCTAAAAATATCCAGCCATATCACAGAATTGCTAGATTTAAAAGGACCTCAAAAAATGATCAAATCTTTTTTGAGGTTTGATTAGATGAACTATATAAGGTCAGGCTGCATGTCCTAAAAAATTTGAGAGAATTGAATTTCGTAAAACCTTTTACTATTGAGAATGGTTTTCTGTATGATTAAACTAATGCAATCAAACCCCCTGTTTTTTAAATTAAATTATTTTTATTGTTAAAAGATAGAGAACTAGTTAACTTCTGTTCAATTTTTTTTCCTTGTTCCCAAGATCAAGGGAGAAAAATATCCCTCAAATATGTTCTTGACCTAGCAAGGCAATACAGTGTATTAGTCAAAAATAGATTTTAAATGTTTTCACTACAAAAATATAAGTACGTGAGGTAATGGATGTAACTTAGCTTGATTTAGCCATTCCACAATGTACACATATATTAAATCATCATGTTGTACACCATAAATATATATAATTTTTGTCAATTAGAAAAAGAATAGCTTTGGATACGTTATTTAACCTTTATGAACTTGTGTTTCATTTCCTGTAAAATAACACCTTCTTCAGAGGGTGCCTGTGAGGAGGAACTGATATGATCATGAATGTGAAATATTTAGCACTCATTTAAGGACATTGTAAATATTTTTAAAAATGTATAATAATTCTTATTTTTGTCATAGGAAAGTCAAATTTTTAACTTTCTTCTCATCTCCTAAAAATGCACATGTAATCAAAAGTTTGATAACATCAGTCTCAAGAAATGGGAACTTGAAATTGAAAATGGCGAATGTTTAAATTAGCTTTGCAAAAAAAAGAAAAAGAAAATAAGAAAAGTTCTTATTTTTAGTTTCAATTTTTGCAAATTTCCGTGGTGTTAATATTTATATCATAGACAATTTCAAACTACCAACGTGATGCCTGAAATTGCAGAGTTGCTAATGTGTTTTAGTTAGTTGTGGCACACCACTGGGTATGGTCATAAAGAACTGCTTAATCATATCTACCATGGCAAAATTGTTATGTGAATCTGACACATTATACTTTATTATTCATGAAATGTGTTTTCCATCAGGCAATTCATTGATTATATTCCAATGTCAATTCCTTCCAGCTCTGAGATATCAAATTTCACTTCAAGTCTCACCTTTGAAATTGCATCTGACTCAGAACCCATATTTACCTTAATTGAGAATAACACATTCAGGTTTTAAGCTTCAAACAGTGCTCACAATTGCATGCTCTGTTACGCATTTGCAATGTGTGTATATACACATACACACACATATATGTGTAAAGGGGCTTCCTTTTACACTGAATTTCCATTCAGTTTAACCTGTAACCAGCTAGTTCTTTTAATAGAGAGCTTACCAATAATGTTGCAGAGAAAATATGTATTTTATAGAACAGACATTTTCTGTTCTATACATTCTAGACATTTTCCAGAATCAAAATAAATAAATAAATAAATAAAAGCAGCAACAATGTAATAGCTGAGTCAGTATGTATTCCTTAGGCCAGAGTCAGTATGGTACCATAATGTACGTTGTCTCATTTACTTTTTCTAATTCATGCACGTATTAGCTATGAATTCAAAAGTTCTCTAATTGATTTTCTTCACTCTGATATACAAGGGCTGTCTGGAAAGTATCCAACCATTGTTAATAACGAGAATGGTTACTTGGCTGGATACTTTCCTGACAGCCCTCTCTCTCTCTCTCTCTCTCTCTCTCTCTCTCACACACACACACACACACGCACACATACACACTTGGCATGGGTTCTTTTAATATAATATCAATGTATCAAAAGTCATTGCTTTTGATATGATTTTAATAATTGTTACTTATTTCCATCAAACATAATTTTATACTTTCTTTTCAATCTGTTTTCAATCATAAGATTATCAAAATATCTGTTTTCATATTCATTCAAATATGATCATTTCCACTTAGAATGTAAAAATATGAAACCTAATTCAAATCCTTTCCTATCATTCAAGGCCAGGGCTGACACCATTTCTTCCATCAAATTCCTGGGATTTTTTTTTAAAAAGTAAATTCTTCCTCCCCAAATGTCTTACCTCTTCTTGGGCAAATATCAGCATACTCTAGTTTGTTGATTCTCAAAGTGTGATTCCTGGACCAGCAGTATCAGATCAGCATCACCTGAGAACTTGTTAGAAATAAAGACTGTCAGGGCTCATCCTAGACCTACTGAATCAGAAACTTGAGAGATGATGCCCAGCAATTTGTGCTTTGACAAGTCCTCAGAGTGGTCTTGATTATAAGTAATTAATTGTGTAAGTTAGCTCACTATTTAGTTGTATGCTCCACAAGGACCAGGGCCTATGAGTAATTATATCTTTTAGATAGTAGGTACCCCAAAATTTTGTTGAATTAAGTGATAAATCAACAAATATAAGAATAATTTAAGAAACATGGTCCAATTAAGTAGAGGAATAAAAGGGAAAGAAATTTTATTTAAAAGGCTATCATGTGGAGAAGAAATGAGATGTGCTTTTTAAATACCCGGGCTAGAATTAGGATATGTAAATACAAATTATTATTGAACAATTTGACTTCAAATTATTAAAATTAGATGATTTATATTATCTCATTTAATCCTGACAACAATTCTATGAAGTAGGCGTTATACTCATTTCACCAATGAAAATATTAGGCTCAGAGGGTATATATTTCTCTATATATCAGAGTCATATAGTAAGGCAGATTTCAAACCCAGGTCTTATTGACTCACTTTCTCCATCATGTCTAGAGAGTCAATTTCAACTCCAGGAGATATTTGGTTCAATCAGTTTATTCAACAACCATGTATTGTATATAAATATGAACCAGGCACCATGCTAGGTGCTTAGCATTTAGGAGCAAGCAGCCAGTTTTCTTATCTGTAAAATGTAGATAATAAAAGTATCTAGTACTTTGTAGAGCTGTTGTGATAATTAATTATGATAGACATCAAAGTAGTAGATAAACAAGACAATCAGAAATCGTGAAAGTGTGGAGATGAAAAGAAAATCTTACAATGAGAAGTCATAATAGAGATACCTGGTTTAGATTGTGTCAGGGGAAATTTCTCTAAAGTAGTGACATTGCTGATGATCCAAAATGAGAAGTGTCATTTGGCCAGGTGACAGACTAAGAGAAGAGCACTTAAAGCATAGAACCTGTATGCACAAAGCCCTAACGCTTGGTATTATGGACATGGAGCATCAGCAGTAGACCAGGGTTATACTGCATGAACTATCAATTTTCATCCAATTCTAAGTATCAGTGTTCCCCACATAAGTCTATAAAATGCCATTAGTATAACAGTAAAGCAAAGTATATATAAATGTCCTACTAGAAGCAAAGTTTGTAGTAAATATGGCATCATATAAGTATTTTTTTTAGAGTAAAAACTAGAAAAACAGAAATCTGAAGGATTTAGAGTTTGGATAAGTCAGTATTTTGAGCAAACCTGAATTCAGGACAATGTTCTCTAGTTTTTCTTCCTAGCACTCTCTAAGAATAACTGAGGATGCCAGATGGTTTGGAGCACTTTGTCCATGATTAATGTGTTGAACTATTTCCTAACTGGATTACAGTGGCATTTCTTCTAGAAAATCTCAGATTAGATTCCTTCCCAATCATACTTATCATTTGATATGCACTTTGCAATGCAGATAGGATGGAAATGGGGTGGTTTGAATCACTAAGTAAAATGGATGAGTTTTAAATGAAATTAAATTGTAATAAAAACCTTATGTAAGTTCTAAGTAGCTCTTTGAAAGACATTACTACATCCAAATGTAAATATTTCAATTTAATTGCTTTTTTCTGTTAACAAACTTTACTTATTTCTTATTTGACTATAAAACTAGTATATGGAAACTACTAGTTGCTCTAATAAAACGACTCTAAGCCTCTTGATGACATCATAGCCCCTTTTTGTATTTCCTGGAACTAGCACAAAACTTGACAATAATAAGCACCACTAATGTTTGTCGAATGAATGAGTGAATGGAGTAGAGATTAACAAGTCCAACCAAATAATTATGAGTAGAAATAGAAAATCATATACAATATATTTTATTTTTATTTTAGAAATCCTAAGACTGATATTAATTCCTGATATATGTTATGTATATATATAATATACATATATACCTTAGCTATAGTGCCCACAACTATCAAAAGTTTACTATGTAAAAAAAGAAAAAAAAGTCTTAATAAGCTAATATTGTTACATTGCTTTAAAACACAAATTTATATAGTTAGATAGAAGGAATAAGTTTTAGTGTTCCATAGTACTGTAGGATGACTATAATTAATAATAATATATAGTTTCAAATATTAATAGCTAGGAGGAGGATATTGAATGTTCCTCCACAAAGAAATGATAAGTGTTTGAGATGATGGTTATTCTAATTACCCTAATCTCGTTACTATACATTTATGTATTATTATACAACATCACTATGTACTCCATAAATATGTAAAATAGTGTCAGTTAAAAAATTTAAAATCATTTGTTTGTTGCATCATTGAGACATAGTATCATTTGGATTCACATAAAATGAAATGGCAATTGAAGACAGTTATTGTGATAAAGCAATCCTCAAATGTCTTTGTCTGCCATACATTCATAGTTGACAGAAGGGAGACATGTTTCTGTGTAGATATAATATTGAATGACTTTAAAAAGTAGATTTATGCCTTAAAAATTTCATGTTAACCTTGATGTTTAAATATACAAATTATAATACGTATAGAATACAAATCTCAGGGATAACCTCTAAGAAATACTTGTAATTAAAGGAGGAACAATACAATTAACTATAAATCCATAATATCCTTCACATAATGCATACATTAAAAAATACACATTTGATAGTAAATGTAAATATCCCAAATCCTTACTCCTCATGTTTTCAACATGATGATGCTGCAGAGGAACTTGACTTGAGGCATGTCCTGTGTATTAGATTTTTTGTCAAATGCAAATTTGATAGAGTAAGAGAATTAATTGCAGAAAAAATAAGAGGATAAAATAGATGCAATATAACATAACTATTTATGATGTGACTGTAAAGAAAAAAGAAAAAAACAAACTTATGTGTATCTTTCAAATACATTGATCTTCTACCAACCAACATAACGTTTGATGCATGATATTAGCACACCAGACTGACTAAGAGTGCTTAATGCAGTCAGACGAAAACTACTGATGTTCTACATGTTTATATTATATTGTTGTAATGTACTTTTTATTATGTACAGGCAAATAAATGTTGTTTTTCCATAAAACACCCAGAGAAGCTTTCACTGTAGCTTCATGAACCACTGGATGACTTGCACATAATAGTGTCAAATTTCAGTCCACCAGGGGTTATGAATATGTAAATTGTGCTCAGAACTTGGTTGTAAATTCTAATAGAGGCTACTATTATCAAGAAACATGTCAAAAAGTAAACTTTTTGGACTCTACAAAACATACACAGATATATTATGACAATTGGGAAGCATTAATGACTGGAAACACACAGAAGCACTGGAAGGATGAAAGTGTTACATTTGATTTTACTCAGCGTGCCAATTGTATGATATTTGGTTGATCTTTTTGAATCCTCTTTCTTAATTAGAAGTTGCAATTTATAGTGAAATGACTTTTACCTTTCAGTATTCCAGTCCTCAGACACCTAGTGCCCAATAGTGGTCTGTGTTTCCCTTCTGGTCTTTATTCTTTGGATGATATTTTTCCACAGTGAAATGTTCAGGGGTCCTTTCTATAAATTGTTATTAATGTGCTTATCCAAATGCTATAATAGTGGTGTAAAACTCATTCTCTTGAGACTGAGAGCCTGAATTCAAATCTTTGTTCTGCCCATTGCTAGCTATGATCTCAAATAGATTGCTTAACTTCTCTGAGCATCTGTTTTCTTGTCTATGAATTGAAGATAATCATAGGCCTTACTTCTTACTAACAGTCCCTATTAAAAAATCATCAATGTAAAGTTTTTAAGGACATCTCCTGGCATGAAGAAAGCCATCTATAAATGTTGTTCTTTTATTATTTTGTCTTATCCCTCTGAATTTTAGGAGCTGGCCATGTATCTGTTCTTTTGATCTAATTCAAAACAAGATTGTAATAATTGACAAAATCTGAATGTGCTATAATCTCCCCTCTGCTCCATGGCATTTGAGTGGGGACCTTCAAAGACTTAACCCACAGAAACAAATACTGCAGGTATTTTCAACACCACTCATGATCTCTCTGAGGGGATGTTTATGAGAGGGGTGGAATCTGTCAGCATTCTTCAGATCACCCTGCGGAGGCTTATTCACTGCACATGTAAGGGCAGCTTGGTTGATTATGTCACCTGTGCCTATTGTCTGATTCTTTTTTGTTTCTAACCTCAGGGCTGGCTTAAAGGCAGAAATAGTTAAGTCAACTTGTTTGCTTTTGCTATCTGCCTCCCTCCCTTTTAACATACTTTCCCCATACACCAGTATCCCAAAATCCCCATCTTTGAACTAAAGGCAGCTGGTACAGAGGACACAAATTTTATTTAGTAGACAAAGAAAACCAGTTAACATATATGGACATTTAAGTGTGATTTTCTGTCATATAATTTCAATCTAATTAAACCTAATGACTGGCTGTACTTCCTTAGTAAACAGTGAACCAAGCCAAGTGTGCGAATTTCACCCTGTCTGCTCATGAAGTTAGACCCCTATTAAGATGAGTTTGCATGATTTTGGGATAAGTAGGTCTACATACAGACACAGCTGCTTCAGCAATACATGGCATTTCTCATTAGGGTTCTTTCTCTGGTAACAGCGGCACTCCTAGACAAACTTTACTTCTAGTCTTGCTGTGAATAGCTCTTTCCCATATTTACACAGAGAATTTAGGGGAGAGGTTTCAATCTATGTTTTAGAATCAAAGGCGGATTATTTTATGGGTTCTTAATCTCTGTAAGTACTCAAAAAGAGGTAAAAATGAACTCTCTGGTGCCCCTGATCTCTTTGATATATCTTATTATTTTGTCTATAAAGATTCATTTACATGTTTAGAACTTTTTAATCTTATTTAAAATATAAATTCGTGTCACCAATGACAATTATTACTGTTACACTTTGGATCAGGGAGCACCCCACAGTCTACGCCAAGGAGGAGAAAGGATTGTGGGAGAAATAAGGTCTCATCCCAATCTATTGCAAAAACTACAACAATAAAACCTTCTTGTTCCATTTCCAGAAAGAACACTTTGCAAATAAAACTGACTGAGATTATTATGCAGAATATTTTAAAAGAACAAATTATAATACTAGTTTTCTGGGATTTTTTAAAGTTTTAGATGAGGGACAAAAAGCTGTTCTTAGAACATTAAAATAGTCGGGGTGACACTTACTGATGCTTACCACATGCCAGACACTGTTTTCAGAATGTTACACGTATTGTCTCATTTAACCCTCCCTGCAGCCCAAAAAGAGGTAGGTTCTATTATTTCCATGTTACAAGTGAAGAAATTGAGGTTCAGGTTAACTTGTCTATCACTGCATATCTATCTATTCATGGAGAATTCCACACAGGTCTGCATGAGGTCTGCAATAAACCTGAGTTTCTTGTTCTTAACCTCTATATGATATGGCCTCTTGAAAGTATCTTGCATATATATAAATGTGGGATTGTAGCAGTTATAGCAGTAGGCCAAATAATAAGATTCATATTTTGACTAAAAAACTACTTCTGATGGGGCAAAATACAAAGTTAGAACATTACTTTTTGTGAAGTATTTTGTAATTCTAATCCTGTTTTGTCATAAGGCTTCTAATTCCCGTGACTGTATGCACAGCTGCCTTTTATTTTTTCAAAAGCATTTTTTTTAAATCAGGTAGGCAACCAACAGAATATAACATACCTTTTGTGTAGAACACAAATCCTTTGAGCTGACTACACGAAAGTTCTTCTTTTGTTCAAACTGATGGTGCTTTGAGTCATACTTTTTTGGAGTTGAAGATTCTGGAATACAGAATAAGAAATCTACTATGGAATTGTTTCTCCCTAAAATCATTGTTCTTTCTTGATATTGAATACTTATTTTAGCTTTATGAAAACAAGTGAAATATGCCTGAAAGTACAGTTAGTTGATGATAAAGATTTCCTATCAACAGTTCCAAAGCCTAACAACAGGTTTCTCTGTCCTAGAGCAGGGCTGGTGGTGTCCATTTCGCTGCAGCCACACTCTTTTAGCAATGGGTCTTTGCACCCCATTTGGGCCAGGTCTAGGGATGCAAGCCCTCTCATTCTGGTCTGGGACTTACTACTGCCAATATTTATAAGTGATAGCATGTCACAGGAGTTAGAGTGAGTAATGAGACCCAGCTTGTCTAGAAGTGCCTGAGTGCAGTTACCTGATAGGGTCTGGCAGATAACATAGTTCTAGAAAAGCAATGGATCTTAACCAGGATTTCAACAAAAGCATCAAGGGACAGATTTGCATGCAAGATCAAGCAAGGCTGCCGGGTCTAAAATGGTCTAAAATCTGAGTTGAGGTCTGATGTCAGCACTCCCAGAAACTTTAAAGTCCAGGGGACAATACTCGCCTTGAATTCTAGTAGCCTTCAAGAAGCATTGAATTCATGCTTAGGCAGAAGTCCTTTAACTCTTGGCTTTATTTTATACTTCCTCCTGGGAATGGGTGGCCCTGGGATGAGGGGGTTGAACACAGGCCCAATTTCAGTAAGAAATAACATACTGATCAAAAAGAATGACATCTGTAAATTATAAGGCATAATCTGGTAGGGAAAAAGACTAATAACATTTTCTATGGTCTTTGTACTCCCTTAAAATGTTGCTAGGTGGATAGTGACTTTTTTGGTAGAGATATTAAAACTATTATCAAGTGATAAAATAATACACAACCATTATAGTAATTATCCTGCTTTGTGTGCAATGATGATGCCACACAAAGCTGCAAGCTCTAGTGTAATGTGCAGTTTGTGCTGGGTTGTGAGAAAGCCTAGACAAACTGTGCATAAAGGGATTTATTACTGCATGAAGTGCTTTTCCCTGACAGAAGCTGTTTTGTATTATAAACTTTGGAGTTCCAAGGCTTGCTAATTAGCTAGTGCCCCGGATACCATCCCTTAAGTCCCCACGGAGCTCACCTTAAACACTCTTCTTGACACTAGGCAAGAGTTCTGAACATCTAGTAACATTTTGTGTAATATAGTAGCTACCATTTATTGCACATGATCACATTTGATCCTGTGAGAACTCTGTGAGATACGTTGTATTATTATCTGTATTTTATAAATGAGTAAATTTCAATAAAGAGAGGTAGATCTATTTACTCGAAATCAAGATCACGAAGCTTGGATATATCAAGATAAGCCAGGGACACTGACATTCTGTTGCTTTTTTTTTTCCTCATTTGCCTATATTTATATATCTGTACATTAATCTGCACATGTCATTTTCATGTGTATAAATACACACACACATGTTCTTAATCTGAAAAACATGTTTTATAATAGTCTGTCTTCACTGTTCTGTTACTGATTTGAACAGTGTTTTCCTTGTCTGCCTAGTTATTATCATGGGATGGGCAAATCTGTGCCGTGGTTTTCAATCCTCGTGTATCCCTTGCCCTTGGCAGACATAGCCAATTAGCCAATCAATCCTAGCTATCCTCACTGAGCCAGATTCAACCTCATTATCTTTCCAGCCCATCCCTCTAGACAGGCACGACCAATGGATTGGTATTTTCTCCCAAGTTAAATCTCTTTGCCATTCCTGTACCAACATTTATTTTTGTCTCAGCCATGTCCTCTAGCACAAGCCATGCACAACATTTACTCCAGTCTCCCTTCTGATATCCAACTTGTGGGACATCTTTACTTCCAAAGATCAATGGTAACTGTGAACAAGCACATTTCATGGTGTTTTGGATTCTTTCCATGTAAATTCCATTTTTGTTTAACATTCATAAAAGTTAATTCATCTCTAGCCTTTCTCCAAGAAGAAGCTTTTTTAATGGACCACACTGCTCATGGAGAATGCTACATCTTAACTGCTATTATTCAACACTTTGTTCTTATCATATTTGAGAAATTTTATCTGAATATTGTGGCTTTTTATATCATTACCTAAGTAAAATATTTAGTAAATTTGTAAACCAATAAGAGTCACTATATTTTCTTTCTAAACATTGCTAAGGTTGTATATCTTTATTCTTCTGTAACCATGGTAATTTAAAAGAAAACGAACAAGTGAGAAGTTACCTATACAATATGTAGTTGCCTTAGAAGTCACTTAGTATTGGTTGGAGTGAAGCTAATGGGGAGTTTCCTGTTTCATTTTACGATGATTAGCAACATTTTTTATTTTATCAGCAGGCTATGTTTTATTTTTGTATTTTACTCTTTCAAATCTAATCTAATTAGGCAATATTGCTTAGCTAATAACATAGAGTTCTTAATTTTAATTTGTGCAACTCTTTGGCCTTTTTTTTTTTTTAAAGTTCACAGTAAAGGAGAGTAGTTTGCTGCTTGCCTCACCCAGGTCACGAGGCTGATGTTACTATGTTTGCCACTTCTCAGGCACAGAAATGCAGCTCTGGCAATTACATCCCTCGGGAGAAACCTACCGACAGCAGGTGTACAAGAGGCCAATTGATTCCTCAGTGTCCAGAGACTGCCAGTCCCTTTCTTTCAGCATTCAAATTACTAACTTACAGGGCAGCTACAACCCCCTAAAATGGATTCTGATAATGATGACACCTCACATCATTATCAGAATGAGGTGGGGATTTGAAAAATATTTAACTTATTTTATCACTATGGGCAACAGCACAGAATAGCTAAACCTGCAGACATTTCACGAGGTTGAGTCCTGGATCTGCTACTTTGCAAACAACCTGATCTTGATAAATCTGTTTAACCTCTGTAGGCCTCACTTTTATCATCTGTGAGAAAGGACAAGAACAATATCAATCTCAAAAGGATGTTGTGATGATTAAATAATATAAAGGAAACATTTATGAGAATATCTGATGAATGTTAAGTCTGCAATAAGTTATAATTACTCTAAAGTTGAGACCAATATTTTCATTTGATAGCCTGAGTTTTCTTATATTATGCCATTCTATTCATAAAATAACACCAAGATGAAATAGGTTCTGTGTTGAATATACCACTATTCAAACAGATTAGTATAAATTGACTTTTATTTTATTTTGATGTTTTATTTTGTAATTCTATAACTTTTTAAATTATAAAAGTATGTGTTTAGAATATATGTTAGCAAAAAAGGTAAAAATTAAAATCTTTTTAAATTCCATGAAGAAAGTCACTACTATTTTGGTTTTTAACCTTTGAGTCTCCTGTTCGTGTATAAAAATGCATGTATATACTTTTTCAAAAATGGAATTATACTGTTTGTGATATTTTGTAGTCATTAATACTTTGTGAACATCTTTCTAAGTCCTTAAATATTATTTTACAACATAATTCTAACGATCAGTTAGTATTCTATAGTGTAAATATAATGACATGTATTTAAGTAATGCCATACTTTAGACGTTTGCCATTTGATTTCTCTTTTTATCTATCTTTGTCTCTCACTATTACAAATTACTCTTCAATGAATGTGTCTTTAAATATCATTGTGCACATTTTAAGTCACTTCCTTAGGATAAATTCATAAATATAGTATTATTTTATCAAAGGGTATATGCATTTGAAAGTCTTAATTAAAATGATTTTAAAAAAATAGGTAATACATCCCCGGCATACCAAAACAAAAACCTGCAAAAAGGTATATACAGGTAAGATTCTTCCTCCCACTCTTGTCATTCATCCATCCAGGTCCAATCTATCTATTTTTCTGTTCATTTCCTCTCCAACAATTCTTTTCTAACCTTTCAGAGATTTATTTTTATAGTATATTCAAGCGAGTATAAACCTACACTCTCTCCCTGACCCTTTCACACATATGGAAGCATATAAGACACATGAACTTCTTTCTTTCTTTTCTCAAAAGTATATGTTGTTGTTATTTATGGCTGCATACAATTCTGCTGACAGATATGAAGGTTCATTTCATCTTTTGTGATGACAATCTGCACTTCAATAAATAATAACCACTTACATAAATTATCTGTACTTTTAAAATGTATCTGTTGAATAAATTCCTAGAAGTAAAATTGCTGATCAAAGAATAGATGAATGTATAATTTTATTAAATGTTGCAAATTACACCCCTTAGGGATTTCACAGGTTTACACTGCCACCAGCAGCGAATGGGTGTGTTTCTTCCCTCCGGCCTTGCCGAAAGAGGGTGTTATCGAATTGTCAGATTTTTTTCCCCAATGTAGAAGAAAGAAAGTGATATCTGGAAATAGATGTAAATTTGTATTTCTCTTATTAAAGTGAAATTGAGCACTATTCATAGGAGCCATTTGCATTTGTCTTTTCATTTTGTTTAAGGTATTGGTTTTGTTTTTGCCATGAAGACCGAGAAAATGTTAGATTTTTTTCTAGTTGAATTTATCAATCTTTTCATTTATATGTTTTGGATTTTATGGTATTGTTACAAAGGCCTTCCCCATCCTGAGATTATAAATAAATTCCCTTGACCTTATCCCTCCACCACTGCCCCTAGGACTCTTGTAGTGGCAGTAGCCCCCCCTTTTCCTCCTCCTCCTCCTCCTTGCATTTACATCTTTGATTTATTCGAATATCATCCTGATGTAAGGTGTGAGGGGTGGATCCAACTTTATTATTTTTCTAAATTCCCTTGCTGTGCCAACAGCATTCTGAAATAACATATGTGATCTTCATCACATACTAAATTCCAATTTGTTTGGTTCTATTTCTAGAAATATTTTTTTTTCTGTTCCATTTTTCTGGGTGCCAGGGCCACATTGCTTTTATTATTAAAGATTTATTAAATTTTATATCTGGTAGAACGAGTGCCTGCTCACTTCTTTTTCTATTTTAGTGTTTTCTTGGATAGTCTTTTTTGGGTTTTATCTATATAAACTTTAGAATTAGCTTGTCTAATTCCAAAATTAGTTGAAAAAGAAATGCCCTGTTAAATTTTTTTTTACTGTAATCACATTACATTTATACATTTCAATGAGCAGAATTGACAACCTTATAATGTAGGGTCATCCTCTTCCAAGAATTTGGCAGTAGCATATCTTTCTATTTGATCAGGGTTTCTTTGGCATTGTTCAGTAATGTCATGGTGTTTTCTTTATATATGTCTTGAGCATTATTTATTAAGTTTATTGCTATTTTTATACCTTTTCTGTTGCTTTTTTTACTTTTTAAAAATTTTATATTGTAGCTCTCAACCTTTCTTTAGTATATATGCGTAAAAAGAAAAATTTTTGACAAATTAAATTTAGCAGTTTAATTGAGCAAAGGATGATTTTAGAATGGGGCAGCCCCCAGAGCCAGAACAGGTTCAGTGACTCCCGCGCTGCCACATGATTGGATGGCATTTAGGGAAAAAGGAAAGTGACATACAGAAAATGGAAGTGAGGTACAGAAACAGCTGGATTGGTTACAGCTGGATGTTTGTTTGTTTTTTTGAATCTGGTTTGAACAGTTGGGTGCCTGTGGTTGACTGAGGTTAAGCTGCTGTGATTGGCTGAGACTCAGCTGCTTTTTACCATAGTGGGTTACAACCTGTTTACATATCAAGTTAGGTTACTGTTCGTTAGGTATGAGGAAACCTTTAGGCAAAACTTAAAATATGTATAGAGGCAGCTTTAGACCAAAGTTAATTTCTATGAAAGCTATTGATTTTGATATTAATTTTGTATGCCTATATGCTAGTGAATTTTGTCTTTGCTTACAGTAATTTTTCAGTTGATTTCCTTGGTTTTTCCAGGTATCAGTCATAACTTTTCAAATATCAATGGTTTTCACCTTCTCCTTTATAATATTCAAAATTATAATTGTGTTCGTGTGCATAAATGTTCTGTTCCCCAGTTGTCATGTCTGGCTTTACGAAGAATTTTCTCATTGAGAACAAAGAATCAAAATCTTGTTAGGGGAATACTGAGTTATAGCTGTATTAAGTGTGTGCTTCCTTCCTTGCTTTCTCTCTCTCTTTCTATTTTATTTTTTAATCAAGGAAGGTTGTTGAATTTTGTCAAATGCTTTTCAGAAGCTATGGAGATGATCATCTTTTTCTCCTATGATTAATTATATTATTAGATTTCCTAATATTGAATAATCCTTCATATTTTATATTTTAATGCAGCTAAATTCTGTTTCTTAATTTTTTATTTAAGATTTTCATATAGATTGTCTTACATGAGATTAGTCTCTACTTCTGTGTATATATGCATGAGTATGTGTAAATGTGTATGTTAAACATTTACTTAGTCTTAGAGGCAATGATCACCTCACAAAAATAGTTTGAAGATTGACTCCTTTTTCTCTGCTGTGAAACATGAAATAGACTTCAAATTGTTTCTTCTTTAAAGTCTTTTTAGAAATCTGCAGAAACATTTTGGCCTAGTGCTTGTTTTTGGTGGTAGCCCTTAGGTAAATTTTCCTACATCTGTTATGGAACACAATCTATTTTCATTTTCTATTTCTTTGTAGTCAGTTTTGTTCAATTATCTATTCATGTTTTGCTTGATTGCCTGAAGAATTCTTTTGTACTTTTAAATTTGAGTAACATTTTAAGAATTTGTCTCCATGAGGACTATTCTTCTTATTTCTACATTTTTCCCCTTGAATTATGTTCTTACCTACTTGTATTTTTCTGGTTTTCTTCCAGGAAGAAATAAATTACACATATGTAAGATCTTCTTTGTCTTTTATATTTATCATTTTCTCTCTTACCCTTAACTAACTCACTATTTGTATTTATTTTTAAAAATTTTCTTCTATCATTTAGTCCTCTACTTCCTTTACTATGTTTTCTGTAATTTTTATGTTCTCTTTGGCTTCTTCCAATTTTTTCTTCATTTCTAAGATGGCTTTGTTTTATTTTACAATTCTTTGCTGAATTCTAACAGATCACATTTCATCTTCTCCTTCTGTGTTACCACTTCATTACTGAGGTCTTGCATTTCTTCTTTGGTCAAGGCAGTGTGTCAGGGTGGGGCAGGGTGGTGAATGGGAGATGAGGGGATAGAGTGGGCGAGGAGGACAGCTTATTTTTCTAATCTTTCTAATTTATACCAGGGAGAGAGATTGCTTTCTGCAAATGTGCCTCCTCTATGTGCCTTTGTGTGTGTATGTATGGGTGCGTATCCTCATCACTTCTATGGATAATTATATTATTTTCTATTCCCTTAATCAGCTATATTTCTGCATCTTAGAGTGTGCTTCTCACTTTCAGGGAGAACTGTCACTTTATGAGACAGTTGGTGCTGGGCCCACTTGCCATTTTGGTCTTTTTACTTCCTCCTTTGTCACTCTTTCCTGATCTCAGTCTTTACACAAATTTTAAAGTCTGCAGATTATACCTATTTTCTGCTTTTGCTAAAAATGAATCTTGCAAGGCCTTATTTTCTTATTCTCTAAATTACTTTTAGATTCTTTTTCTAATTATGTAATCAACATTGCCTTAAAAAATATTGTTATAAATCGTAATAATCTTGGTTTAGTATACATCATAAGCTCACATAAAAAATCAGTATATTTGAAGTCGATTGCAAAAGTTCTAGCAAGAGAAGCTCCCATCCCCAATTTACTGGAAATGTATAAAAGGAGCTTTTGAAGTAGGATCCATATCTAAGTAAGGGCAATAGAGTAAGTCCCATTTAATTTTAAAACCTTGGCTATTCTTTTTTGAGAACAGGATAACTGGAAGAAAATATAATTGTAATACAAAATGACAATGTTAAAATCTTAAGAAGTTGTAAAAATAGACTAGAGTTATTTAAGAAGTTGACCTATCCTCCTAACCCAATATATTGGGTTCTCTCAGACAAATTTTACCATGTATTTTCTTGTCTTACTACCCAAAGTCCTGAGTCTGTTTCAGTGTGGCTGCTAAGTGAATAGCTTGGGTAAGTTGAATTTAAATTATTTAGATAGAAATTAGAATAATTTACTTTCATACCTCAAAAATAGGTTTAAATATGCAGTTAGATAGAAGAAATAAACCTCAATGTTCCATAGGAGAATAGAGTGATTATAATTAGCAATGATGTATTTTACATTTCAAAGTAGTTAGAAGAGAGGAATTGAAATATTCCCACCCACCACATAGAAATTATAAATAGTCGGGGTGATGGATACTACAAATACCTTGACTTGATCATTACACATTATATTCATGTAACAAATACTCACTCACATGTATCTCATAAATATGGAAAATATTTTGTATCAATAAAATGAAAAAGGAAAGGTCTAAAATTTTATCCACCTTTCTCTAAGAAAATTACCCATCTTGTGAATTTCATGTTACTGCTATATAGACTTTTGTTACAGCTATGTAGATTTTTGCTACAGTATCTAAATATCATAGTTGTATATAACATTTAGAATAAACAAATATCATAGTTGTATATAACATTTAGAATTTTCTCCCCTCTTATGAGAAAATTATTTCTTTGTATGTGCTTGAGAACTGCTAAGATAATTAAAACTACCCAAAGTTTGTTAGATCTTGTTTTGGTTTCTTGAATACACTTGACCTATGAAAACAAAAGTTATTCTGCTGACAGAAAAGGAAATTATGTAATTAAGCATTCATTTGTTTCATGGTCCTTATTAGTGCAGTACTCTTCATGTTTCAGTCTTCTGTTGCTTCCAAGTTTAGTACAGTGTGAATGGAAAATTATTTAATAGAAGTATAGAATTTTCCTAGTTGATTTAGTCTAAGGCTTCAAACACTGAATGCCATTTTGTCGTACTATATGATAAACACAGAAGAGGAAATGAAGGGCTAACAGAGCCAGCTGTGTTTATTCACTACTGGCTGCCCTCAGTCTCTTCTTTATAAAGGATCTTTTAATTATAACTGACCTCATGTAGCAATGGGCTATTTTTTGATGACACAGATTCTAAGGAGAATAGCACATGTGAGTAACTTCAGAATATCATAAGGGTTTTCATGTACTATTTCATCTTGACAAACAACTCTATACCTGAATTAAGGAATGTTTCATTTTATAGTCTCTTTTACATTAATAAAACTGGTCAAAATAATTTTTTCTATATCTATCTTATTTAATTGTTTAGAGAAAATGTGATATATTTTCAAATATATTTTCCCAATGTCAATTTTTTCTTCTTTCAAGACACAATTGGAGCAAATTAATGAATAAAATCATGACACTCTCCTTCAGAAAACAACTTGAAACACAGTGGCATTTTTAAGTGACAAGGTATTTTTAAGATACCAGGAACTTGTGGAAGAATGGGTATTCCTGGTCAGGCAAGGGTTGACTTCTTAGGGAATGAACTGTGGTAGGTATCCTGACCCACATATACCAAAATTGAAAGACCTTACAGGATAAGTCCATGTCAAATCCCATAGAAAACCCAAAGCAATGAAACGTAGTTGCCACATTCCTAGGGCAAGCAACACCTGGGCCAGAATTACGCAAATTCAAGGCTCAGAACCTCCAAAAGAACTGAGATGGAAAAGAGCAAGGAAAAAATTTAACAGATTGCTGGATTATTTATGAATGAAGCGGAAGTGTCTGCTGTTTAGCTTTATTAAAGTTTTTAGCCACCTTTTGTGTGAAAGGGTTGTGCTGCCTTACGATACCACTAGAAAGTGTTACTCTCTGGACCCTTCTCATAAAAAGTCATGGGCACTTGAGGGTCTCAGAATAACATAGAAAAAACAAAGGTGAGGTTGATCCTCAATAACCTGGGAGGTGCTACCATGAAGTGAAAAGGCCCTTTAGAAAAAGGGACTTGACATCTCAAGCTCTTCTCTAACGGGTATGCTATGGCCTTAGTTTTTGCATATATCCAGGAAAAACCTTCTCCTGAGGAAAGGATGCTTCAGATGTTCATCTTTCCCAGAGTCATATGTTCTTTATAGTACTCAGCAAACTGAACTTTCAAGGTCTTTTTGTTTTAATATTTGTATAGTCAAAATAATATCTTTTGAAGATTTCAAGTTTTCCAGCTTCTATAAATCAAAGAGATATCTATATTCTTATTAGGGACAAAACAGGTGTACAGGTAAGAAAGATATAGGGAACCAAAGTGAAGAAACAATAAGATTTGTAAGGCAGACACATGGATATTTTAGCCATTTTACCTTATGGTACTAGCAAATTCCTACCAGTGAATTGGGTGATAGAAAATAGAACTTGTTCCATGTTGCCCATGGAGTGTACCCCTATTTTGTTTTAAGGCTCTAAAACCCATATTTATAAACAAAAATGCAGAAGTTGCATAATAAACTCTTGGTTCACAGTTGTTTGTTTATTCATTCTCCAAACATTTATTGAATGCCTGTTTACACATGGCCCCATTTAAGGACATGGCCTGAGCTTTTCTGCATAGTCACTAACATATCTGGAATTAAAATATTATGAATGTAGAATTATAATTAAAAATGGAATGAGATTAATATATTAACAATAAATGGAAACAAATTTAGAGCCAATATGTTGAACACAATGCTGTTTTCACATTTATTTATTAGCTCATATCATCCACATGACTATGTAAAGGTGGCATATTTTAACCCTAATCTTTGGACTCTTTGTCCAGTGGCCTACCATACATAAATATTAGAAATACGGAGTCAAAGTATTAATAGTTATATGTGTGAATGTGTGCGAAAGTCACTAAACACTTCATAAGCCACAGCATTGTATTCAGATCATATCTACAGTCTACTAGCAGCTCATCTTTTGTGTTTTATATTTCAATTTTCTTTTATTAATAACTGCACAATTAATAAACATAAAACTCAATACATGGTTACGTTACTTGTCAATCAAGTAAATAATAACTAAATAACTAAATAAACATAAGTAAACATAAAATACAATACTTAAATACCTGAAGCTAGTCTAAAAATGATGCATTATGAAAATTATTGCATTGAGGTCCACAACTGAGTAAACTAAGCAAATGAATGAAGCAACATTAGGAGAAAAATCTAGACAATAATAACTAATGAGCAACTAGTGCAATAGAAAGAGATTGGCAAGGTAGATGGGCACTAATGGGAGTGAGAATGTCAGTAAAGTACAGAATAGATGTGAGTAAACAGCTCATGGGCCAGTGAGAGACATGGGAATAGTGGATGATGGGAAGATGTTCTGAAAAAAGGAACACAAAGAACCAGATGCCCTAGGTTGTTCATTTGCCTGAAATGCTGGAAAAAAATACAAGAATCTGAAAACACTCAGGAGTTCTCTTCTCTTTGTTTCACCCATTTTTTGTTGTTGTTCTGCTGGCTTTGGTCTTGAATAATACTTCAATTTAATACGATGGTTGAGCCTTATATTATATGGCTCTGTGCAATCACAGAGCTGGGTTTTAATCTGAGTTTTGCCATTAATGGGCAATGAAGTATAGAATATGGTATTTAATGTTTTGAACCTCCACTTTTTTGTGAATTAGAGGTAAAAATCCTTCCTACCTTGTCATTTTGTAAATGTCAGAAAAAGAAAAGAAACAAAGGAGGTAATGTATCTACTAGGAAGCCAGGCACATTATGGATGGGCAGTGATAACACTGTTGTTATAATTAACTTAGATGATTAAGCTGAATTCCTGTTCCTTTCATTCTTCACCTAGTCTGCCTGCTAGAGTGCTGTGGCTAACACAGTAGAGCAGGGTCTAGAAAATAGTAGGCTAAACTGTTGTAATTTAATATGCTCCTCATAAGATTTATTTATCAGTTTGAATTCATTGAGTTTCTGGCCACCCAGATTATGAAAAGAAAATATTAGTCCTCAAACTACTTCTATCTCTGAGAAATTAAATAGAGTGAACCACATTGAGTATTGCTCTCTGAGAAATAGTTTGGCATATTTGAGCTAAGATTGCTCCTATATGAATCTCGTCTTTCCTACTCACTACCTGCATGACCCTGGGTAAGTTATGTAACTTCTGAGCCTAAGTTTCCCCATCTGTTAGGTAAGTGAAATAGTGCCCACCTCTTAGGTTTATAATGGAGAATGGATGTATGTAAATGACTGGAGCAGTGCCTGGCTCGTAGTATGCATTCAAAAAATGATTATGCCAAGCTAGATTTAATTTTATTCCTTATTTCTATCATTTTGTTTTATAACTGTGAGATTAATAAAGATGATGATGATAGTAATAATTTATTGAGACTTATCAGTGACCAGATACTGTACTAAATACTTTTGAATGACTTACCTCATTTAATCCTCATAGCAAACCTGCATGGTGGATACTATTATCATCCCTACTTTACAGACAATAAAACTGAGGCTTAGTGGGATAAAGTAACTTGACCAACTCATATAAGTAGCAGAGCCACTACTAGAACCCAAAGAGAGAAAATACAGTGCCTCAATTCAATCTTAGAAAAGTTCACTTACGTGGTGAGTCAGGGGAGGTCCATTATATCCCACAGGCACAGTGAGTTTCTCCAGCCTTCTTACTAAAATTTCAAATTCACTTTGGTTATCTAGAATAAACAGCAAGTAAAATGTGAATCTATGGCTCATATTAAAGAGGACCCTCCTTAGGTCAGAAGTTTTTGATGTTATCAAAATTCTACTGAATCTCTAGTGTCAGATGTTAATTTTCAGAATTTCTTCACCTAACTAATGATGAATCCTGTGGACTACAGCCATGCACATATGCTGAAAAACTTTCCATTTCCCCTTTATTCTAGATTTGAATACCATCCATCAAGCCACTGTGCTTCATTTAAAAAACCACTTCATATACAGATGTCTAATATTTATATATAGGTAAGACAGGGTGAAGTTTTCTCATCAAAAAATAGGCATGCATTTCCAAATCATCAGTTTTACTTGCCATTTTAAAATAAAATGCATAATATTTAATGCAGGATGGAAGACTGCATGACCTTTGGAAACTTTCTGAGGCTCTCTGCATTTCATTTTTCTTATCTGTAAAATAGAACAGGTTGAGATGGGTCTCTATTAAACTTTGAAATTCTAGAACTCTTGACACAAAAACATTGTGATTCACATATGTGACTATACTGGAATAAGAAATCTCAATAGAAAAAAATGTAGTCTAGATTTTTATTTAACATTTCATTCTAAACTATTCTTCAGATTTATTTAATAACCTACAAAAAATATGGAAATGTTACAGGGAGTTAGGAAAGTGAGTCTGAAGAGAAAAGTAATCTGATTAAAACACTGTATTGCAATAAAAAAAAAATCCCTCCTAAGAATTTTACCTGGTGGAGAGATTTTCATCTTAAAAAGAAAGTAGTTATTCATACAAATTAACTTCTAAGTTACTGGTAAAGTGAGGTAAAAAATTCGAGTCTCTTGTGAGAAGAGATTGCCTGGGGGCGGGAGGATTTGGCAAGATGAGGACTAGTAACATCACTTAGAGTAGCCATTCTTATCTGGAAGTCCACCTTTCAAGTCAGTTCATTCGTTCACTCATTCAGTCTTCCTTATTTACCAAGTTTTTTTTAGAAGCGTCTCCTCTTACCAGGTCCATAGTTTAGTGGAGAAAACAGATAAGTATACCAATCATTTTAATATATTAATAGCTATTTAAATGCTCGAATGAAGCTAAACTAAGGTTTCCTGGTGAGCAAAAGGACATCTAATTTAGCTGTCTGAGATCATGGAAGCTTTACCAAGGAACTTCCTGCTTGAATTAGGTTTGAAAGGTGAATAGAAGTTGGCATAGACTAGTGCTCAGTAATTATTAGTTAAATGACAGGAATGGTGGAGCACGAAGTCATGGAGACATAGGATCATGACAATTTAGTGAATGCAAGTATTTGAATCCAGCTTGAGGGTAGGTAGTTTTTATCAATGTGGCTCAGGAACTACCTGCATCAGAATCACCTGGTGGTACTCCTTACATATGCAAATTGTGGGTCCCACTCTATGTCTACTGAATCACAATCCAGGGGATCTACGTTATTTTAAGAATCCTTGCATCTCAAGGTGAATTATGATATATGATAATGTTTAAGAACCACTGCCACAGATTTTATATTAGAAAGTCATTGAAGGTGAGCTAGCAAGGGGCCGGATCACGACAAGAACTGAATGACATGCTAAAAATTTTACCTGTATTTTAAATGAATCTACTTTATTTGCATTTTATCATGCTATGCTTTGAAACCATAGATTGGGGGTCCTCAAACTTTTTAAACAGGGGGCCAGTTCACTGTCCCTCAGACGGTTGGAGGGCCGGACTATAGTTTTAAAAAAAACTATGAACAAATTCCTACGCACACTGCACATATCTTATTTTGAAGTAAAAAAACAAATGGGCAAAAACACCTGCTTGTGGCCCACGGGCCGTAGTTTGAAGACGCCTGGCAGCTTCAATATTTTTCAGATATAGCTGTGGCAGGAGTTGTGGGGTAAGGCTTCTGTATGAAATGTTTGTAAATTAGATGTTTTATAAATTAGAGGTTAATTAGATGTTTTAACTTGGGTGTAAAAGACTAACTTTCAAAATCAAACCTTGAACTATTTTATTCTTATCCCTAGACCTAAACTTTTTGTGGCTGGTCATCAGAGATGATACACAAAGAAGAAAGAGATTACTATACTCAAAATATGTATTAACTTTACCTTGTTTGATCTATTCATGCACAATCCTGTTCAACCCCTGATTCCAATCAGTCAATCTGCACATTTTGTATGTAGTCAAAAGACGGATCAGGTGGGAAGGAGGACATAAACTGATGGCATTCCTAAGGAAAGCAACACCCTAAAACTTCCTTGAAAGAATATTGGGGGCAGGATAGGAACACTGTCTTTGTGCATCATTCAGAATGAAAGCTCATAATTTTTACTTACTAGTTTTATAATATGACCTTTACACTCAATTCATATCTATTAATTTCAAAATTTTAAATATATTTCTTAAGAATATTATTATAACTTTTTCCACTACAAAAATAACACTTTTATCCCTTTTAATATATGATGTTTTGTTTAAGAAATCATATCTAATATTCTACAAAACATAGTGATTTTGACACACAGTAAAAAATTAATATTTAGTATCAGGGTTTAACTTTTTAAAAAATATAATCAAGTTTCTGTGTCTAGATTTTCTAGGAGTTTTAGTCCTCTGCTGAATATTATAAAACTCAATTTTTCACTTTACTCATGAAATTTTTTTTTTTTTAGGTAGAAATGAATTCCAAAAGTCCTGGGACTTTCTGCCTCTCTCTAGGTTACATTGAATGGAAAAATTTATTTGTGTTTAGATTGAGTGTCATATTTCAATAGTTTCACGGGGTGTGTGTGTGAGAGAGTCTGTTTTGTGCTGTTGGGACAGAATACTGAAGACTGGATAATTTATAATGAACAGAAATTTATTGGCGCACAGTTCTGGAGACTGGGAAGTCCAAGACCAAGGGGCTGGCATCTTGTGAGATTCTTCTTGCTACATCATCTCATGGTGGAAGGGCAAAGAAAGGGTGAGAGAGGGCGAGAGGAAGACAAACTAATTATTCTATTAGGAACCCACTCTGGTGATAATGAGCCCACTCTTGAGAAAATAACAGTAATTTATTCATGGGGGCGGAGGCCTCATGTCCTAATTGCCTTTTAAAGGGCCCACCTATTAACACTGTTGCTTTGGGGATTAAGTTTCCAACACATGAACTTTGGAAGACACATTCAAATCATAGCCCTGTGTCATAACCAGCTGCATACATATTTGCCCATTCAGGAAACCCATAGTCTTCAGATAAAGCTTTAGAAATTGATGGAAATTCGTTTGAGAAACGAGGTGCTATATTAAGAGAAAAAAAAAAAAAGCCCAGTTTAGATGGATCCAAATTTGATTCTTGGGCTCATTAGCCACTGATGAGGACATCTTATTCATCAATTGATGCTTATTTTAGTTATCTTTGTGGTATAATTAAGTATCTTTGTATTGGGCCCATTCATCCCTGAGGCAGGTTAGTGTTACTGACATTTGAATTGCCTCCTTAATTCTGTTCAAACATCAGTTTTCAATTTTCCAATTCTTTTGCTGTTTAAATTAATGAAATGAATTAAAGATGAATAATTACTGGCTCTGTTCCTATAGTAACAGTGTCACATTCCGACAACTTCAGAAACAAGTTTGGTTATTTTTGGCTTTCTTTGTTTACAGTCTTCAAAAACATGGATGGGAAATGTATTTTATTTTATTTTTATTAGTCAATAAGTCCTATTTAGGAAGCAAAGTCAGAGTGCTCTGAAGGATAAATTAGGGCTCAAATAAGATCATTTTAAAGTTGGCATCAATGTTAACTTAAGGAAAATAGATTATATCTTAGCTTTCCATTTCTTTAAAGACTATGGTTATTTGGATATATCATTTCTGTTGTACCTCTTAGAAAATCCTCACAGGTCTTATTTTACTTGAAGAAGATAAATGTGGTCATAACAACAGAATAATCAGAAGTAGTTATTCTTCAAAATTGACTTTCAATTAATATTTATTAAGTACTTAAGGCATGCCAGGCCCTGTGAGAGGAGCTGGAAATACCAGTTTTATAGAGAAATATAATTTTTGTGGATGACTTTACACTTTAAATCTGGGTGGAAAGGAACTCATTTACTACTTGGGCTGCAGCAGGATTCGAACTCAAAACATATTACAGCATCATAAATTCTAAATTCTCGACTGTATATTTGAAAATTGAAGTGAAAGTTAAGAGAAAGGAAGATCCTTGCTATAATTATTGTCAGGAAATAAGGGGAAGGGGGAGGGATGGTAGGAAGGAGAGGCCATAGGTTGTTCTTTGGTAGAACAAAATTGGTGTTTAACATTATTGTCTTTGCAGGAGGTTAAAACCATTCTGTCTCCTAAATGGGAGTTAGTTGTATCAACAATGCTGAAAACTAGTATATGTGTGTGGGGGAAGATTTGTGTGTGTTTAAAGGCTTATAAAAATTGTATGTATTTTATATACTTTAAAAAATAATATGGATATATACAGTCAATTCTTCTGTAACACAACATAACATAACATACACATTTCTATAAATCACCACATTATGCAGAATTTTACAAAAACAGCTACGGGGCTTATGGGAAAAATGGGGTTGGGGCACAACACTAAGATCTTTGTCAGTGATAGATAATAATAATAGGAATCTAATAAAAATGGGAGCACACTTTTATGTATGTTAATTGATTAAGACACATATAAATACTACAAGAAATATGGTACTTGACCTTGAAAAAAATCTGAAGTTGGATAATGGAAGTGAGTAAAAGAAGCATTGATACCTGTGAGTTACTGTGAAGTGATAGAAGGAAGGTTATCTGAAATCAAGCAGAAAGTTTTAACCCGAGATGTGGAGAGAGGTGTGACTTGTAACCCACTGAGCTAGCAGGTAAATGTTTGAGGTGTGTGCATGTGTGTATCTTTTGTACTCTTAACCCAGCTCAGATCAAGTTGGTGCCACTTTCTCCAGATAAAATTATGCAGAGCAAATGTGAAATTTGCTTTATGCTCAAATTATTCCCTAATATATGAATGGCATCAGAATAAATATGCTTTTCAAAACAAGCATGGTAGCGTGTGCAGGCATATTTCCCTTCTCTTCCAAAGTACTCAACCTGTCTTGATTTTGGCAGTTCTGTTCCGCTTACATTCTGATTATTGAGACTTATCATTTCCTCAATAAGGCAGTAAGCTCTTTCAGAGCAAAGGTCATCTCTGATATGGCTTTGATCTTTAAGGTGTAAATCACCAATACCTGTTGAATAAGTAGTTGTAACTGTGTAGGAGATTGAGGCATAGGTGGACAGATTTCAAGAGGGCAAGAAAGGAAAGTTTCATATAGGAGATAAAATATTTGATGGTATATTCTGAGAAGTTGTGTTTATTAAGAGGATGTAGGGAATCTAGACATTTTACAGGACTGAGGTGCAGATATATAGAAGCATACTCAGTTATATACTCGGGACAAATCATTAAGAGGCCATCTTCATCTAGAATAATTTTTCTAGTACAGCCAGGTTGAAATGGAGTAAGGTGCTCTTTGTCAGAGGAAATGAGTAACAAAGGAGCAGCAGGTTTGGGAGATGCTATATCGCCACAGGTGCTATATTATCCTTTGAGCAAACATTGGACTTCACGCTTGTTTTCATGAAGCCCTAGATGATGCTCTAAGGAACCCTCTCAAAGCTTTTGGGAAGGAGAGGACAAAGACAAGAGCTTTAGGTGCCCTCACCTTTGTTTCAAATTTTGATTATTTGCCTTGATTATTTCGTTTATGAAACATATGATTTCCTGGTCATCATAGAAGAAAAGTTTGCACGTCAGCAGGCGCAACTTTGTGCAGGTTAGTTAGGGTAATGGTGATGTTGGTATTATGCCTTATTTGTGTGCTGTGAGCTCCATAGCTTTCTGAGTCTCAACTGAGAATTGTCATATCTTCTCCTCTCTTTCTTCTCTGCATAACAATAGAATTCCAGGTAGCAGGAGACCTCTAGAGTCTAGGGCTTGAGAGAGCTGTCAGGGCTGGTGGTATAAAAAGAAAGCCTATAAAACTCTAGGTAAAATCTTACATTCAAATAAACATGCAGTAAAAATTCAGTCTCAGATCTAAAAACTGGAGAGCTGTTCTCCCATAAGTGGGTATAACTTAATTTAATATGTTCTAAACACCAGTGGAAAAATTCTAGATCTTAAAAACAGTGTTATGAGAGCAGTCATTTTATGTACAACTGATAAAGCATCTATAAAAACTGTATTTAAGAATTGATGGAAGAAGGCTCTATAACATACACCTAGATCAATATTTCAGTGGCTGATATCTACTTTATAGGTTATTGTACCTTCTATTTTTCTTATGTTGTCAGTCTTTTGTCCATTTCCTGTACAAGCTATTTGACAAGAGTGTCTAGGTTGAAAGTTAGTAAGACCTGAGTTAGTCAATTAGGTTAACAAATACAAGTTCATTTAAAGATTTGGTAGAAAAGGATGGTGAAACCCCTATGTAAGATCTAGGATCATCTATAGATTTAATTAATCTATGATCTTCCTCTAGCAAATTACCACAAAAATATCAAGATTTATTCCTTTAGCACTACTAGAAATGCAACTCAAATTTTATGCTCTGGAGAAGGAGGCAAAGCATAGCATCATATTTGATAAGAAGCAATAATGCAAAATCAGAGGTGCAAAAGAATGATAAAAATCTGATCATTAAAACATCTTTTTTCCCCATTCCTTTTTTTCTGGGGTAAAATTGCAAATGCATGAATTGTATATGAAACTATAGGCCATATGAACCAATTAACCAAATGCCTATACCTGTCATCAGTCTGAAAAAGCTGGGAGGTGCTTAATATATCCAACAATTAACATCTTCAATATGTATAACTTAGCAAGGAGTGGTACCTGTGCACCTTTACTCACTGATTTCCATCATATGTAACATTGTCTTCTTCTGAATACTAGCATCCCTTTGCACTTCTCTTATAACACAACATTGATTAAGAATGTACTTAGTAAGCATCTGCTATGTTCTAAATTTTGTCCTAGGTACCAGGTTTATATATGAATTCAGACCCAGACTCCAACTTTAAAGAATTCAGCCTGGAAAATGAGACAGATGTATAAGTGTGGAAGATTTCTTCCCTTTGTCCCTGCAGGTCTGTTTTCTGCCCTTATCAGCCATATTATCTGTCCCACCATAATGGCCTACATGGGCTATGAAAGGGCTTCCTGTGTCTCAGTTTTTTAATGGGATTCAGCCTACTGCACAGATGCCCCAGCAGCAGATAAGAGGTGGAGGAAAATGAGGACAGGGTGTTTCTTCTCCCTTCCTGAGCCTGACTGTGTTTCTCACTGAATTTCACTGCTTCTCTTAAGGCAACCTTCTCTGCCAACTCTCTTCTTCCAGTTACGGGTAATCATTCCCTCCCTTTGACTTTTTGGTCTGGGGATGGTGGCACCTCCTCTGTTATGCATCCTGGGTTACTGTGCTAAGCCTTGTGGTTCCCCTGTACTCTCCCCTCACCTCTATTAATAGCCATTTTCTACATAAACACTCCTCAAGGAATCCTAATGCAAGAAAGCTACCTGTTTCCTCTTGGGATGGTCTCTGATACAATAAATCTTATTTAACAATATGTCAGGTAAGAGAAAGGCTACAAAACACTAGGGATGTTCAAAGGAGAGATGGATCACCTCTTCTGAAGAATAGATATTAGGAAATACTGTTCAAAGTAGTAGCATGTGGGTTAAAACTTGACGGATGAAGGATTGGAAAATTTAATGGGTGAACAACATAAGAAAAGGCATTCCAAGTGGGAGAAAAAGCACTTGCCAGAACCTCAGAGGTTGGACATTTAGTGGCTAATTCTGAGAATGGTTAGGGATGTGTATGAAAGGAAAGGGTGGGAGAAAGAAAGATGACAGTGGCAAAGCTGGTGTGTATCTTGTCTGCCAACATCTCTGTGCCTAGTATCAATGTGGTGCTCAATAAATAATCTGTTTAGAAAATACGTAAATAAATAAATAGAAAGGTGGGCAGGGTTCAGATCATGAAGGGTTTCGAATGCTAAGGGATTTGTATTTCACAGCTAAGGTGGTGGAGAAATAGAAAAGTATTTTGAGCAGGGTCTTGATACATTTTAATAAGTTAATTATATCATTATTTTAAATTATCAGTACATTTATTCTCTCTCTTACCAGATTGTAACCATCTTGAGGGCAAGAAACAAGTCTTGTTTACCTATACACTCCCATTAGCTCTTAGTAAAATGACTTGTATGTTATTGGCACTCAAAATGTGCTCGCTGAATTATTGTAAGAATAAATTACATGGTTAGAGTTTCCATAGTATGTGCATTTTATTTTGACCATTTTTATCAGAGCTTATAAAATGAAACCATACTGATTTTATCTGATCGTTGAATTAAATATGATATAATTGAAAGCAGAAATACAATGCCACTGATGGGTTTAATGTGCTGCCTACGGAAATATCATTTGTTCATTTATTACTCATTGATCCAAAAAAGACCTCAACTTGGAAGATGATTGACTACAGCTAAAGAGATTCTCCTGGGGTTTGTAGGGAAAGAATTGGCTCCTTCTGTAAATATTTATTGCCATAATCAGTAGCTTAATGGGGCCACTAATGGACATTCTGTCCTTAAGAATGGAAATGATCACTTTCATCAGAAACTGCCCTCAATGTTTTCACTAATCTTCATCTTAAATCTCTAAGAGTGACAAACTGTTCAATTTTTCCATGGGTATGAATTAATTTCAAATCAAATATATTAGCTCAGACTTGCCAGTGAGTATAAAAACATATTTGAAATCAGGAAAATGCAGTATAAGAAACTTTATATTTTTCTGTCTGCTTATTTGTTTACCTGCCATGAGGTATGGACTCAATGTTTGTGTCTCCTCCAGATTCCTATGTTAAAATCTAATCCCCAGTGTGATGGTAGAGGTGAGACCTTTGGGAGTGAATTAAGTTATGGGGATGAAGCTCTTATGAATGGGTTTAGTGACCTTATGAGAAGCTGGAGAGCTAGCTCGCTCTCTTTCTATCGTGTGAGGATACAGCAAGAAGTTGTGTGTCTGCACCCCAGAGAAGCCCTTACCACAACCCAACCATGCTGGTATGCTGTCTTGGACTTCTGCCTCCACAAATGTGAGAAATACGTCTCTATAAGCTACGAAGTCTACAGTACTTTGTTATAGCAGGCCGAATTGACAGTTAAATGAACAAGTTTCTATTTATAAGAATATACTAATATACTTCAAATAGGAGAATAAAGTTATTTCTTTGTGTAGGCATCTTTTTAATAGCTACTTATTGAACATCTACTCTTAACTCTAAGCTATTAGAGCTATGATAAGGGAATCTATAGCACATAGTACTCTCTCTAGACACGCCCCCCTTACTATTAATAGGTGGGTGTGCACATCCTTCAGCTGTTGTGGTGCTGATGGTTAAAGGTTCACACCTACAGGCTTTTTCAAAGTATTGTCTGTGGCTGATGGGAAGTACCTAGCCTAGAGATGCCTGGGATATTATACCGCCTCCAGAGGTGCCCATGGCCAATGACTGATGGATATAGTGTATAATAGCCCAGCTTTCGCACTTTGGGGAGGGAAATCTCTTTGGTGCAATCCATGCTATGGAGCTCTCATGGGTTCAGGCTGATGATACACTTCTGGTGGACCTGTATCTTTGCCCGACTCCTTTCCCTGTTCTGTCTGCTTTCCTCACTCCCCTGCAGATTTCTCTTGAGAACACTGCTTCAGTAAATCTCTTGCAAGAATTCCTCTCAGGCTCTGCCTCAAGAAAACCCCACCTAAGACAGATACAGAAAAAAAATAAGACATAGGCTCTTTTCAAGGAATGAATAATCTAGGAGTAGATACACCAAGTTTGCAAATAATTTAAACTAGAATATAGTATGATTTAAAAGAAATACAAGAATAATGCTATGGAGATTTAAAGAAGAAATTCTTCACATATATTATGGAGAGAATAGAAAGTTCTTGAAGCAAGATGACTTGAGGTTTGTTTGAGAATTAAAATGTAGGCCATTTTGTCTGGGGAAGAAGTGGAAGGTTATGGTAGAGCCAGATTGTGGCATGCCTTGAAAGCTAGGATATGGTGTTTGTTCTTAATTTGAAAGCAATGGAAAGAAGCCACAGAGTATTTTTGAGCATCACATTGATTCTGTTGGAAATGTGCTTCCAAAGGTATATCTGACTAATTATGTGGAATAAATATTAGTGGTGGGAAATAGGAGTTGGAGAGAACAATAAGAAGGCTAACAGTCAAATGAGAGAAAATGATATCCCACAGTGATGATGAGGTGAGAAATAGATGTGAGAGACTTTTTAGAAGTAGAATTGATAGGACTTGGCTAGTAATTGGATACAGAAAGCAAGAGAGAAAGAAAGAGAACCATGACTCAAGGCTTTTCAGCCTGCCTAAATGGTGACCTCTGAATGCCTTCCCAGAAGTGGAATTGTTGCATTGAAGGATATACACATTAAAGATTCTGTTATAAAATTTAAACATTGAATTTTATCCCTTTTTAAACACCTGTGCCAATTTTATGGCAGGAATAATCTCTCATTGTTATTTGCATTCATTCTGAAAATTAAGAATAAAGGTGAAAATATTACCTGGTTTTGTTGACTAGATCTGTCATGGGCTGAGAGAAGTAAGCAAACATGTCTTCCTTTGCATTTTCATCTCTCCTTGAATTTAGAGTAGCTCTTGCTATACATGGTTTGATGCTGTATTATTAGAGCCATGATGATTTATGACAGAGCTATACTCAGAGTGTTTCCAGGCTAAAATCCAGGAAGAAATGATATGTTGAAATGGAGTTTTCTAGATAATTGAGGGCACAGCAGGAGGTGTGGCTACATTAAAGAGAAGCGTTGTATACAAGTCTCTTGAACAGGATTGTGGAAAGGCTTTAAGTCAAAAGACCTGGGTTTGAATCCTGAAGCCACCAACAGCTAGTTTTATGTATTTGGACAAATCACTTAAACTCTGTGGGCCTCAGCTTTCAAATCTGTAAGGCAATACTTTCTTCAAAGGGTTGTTCTGAGGGACAATTTAGATAATGTGAGTAATTTTCCTTAAGCTTACAAGATGAATGTTAATGGATTTTATTCCTGTTGGTCTTACCTCCTCAAGGATAAAAACTATTTTTTTTCATATTTCTTTTCTCCAGCACTTTTTCTGGCACATAGGAACTGTTCATTAAAGCTCGTCATATGGATGGTTGAAAGAATTTTTTGCCTTGGGTGATATCAGTGACAGTCTGTATAGTTCATTCTCCTTTGGTCTCTCTGAATAAGAAACAGGAAAGGAAAGGCATATTGGGAGCTTTTTTGATATTAAAAACTATTTTCTTCCTCTCCATCTGTTTTGACTTTGCCTAGAGACTTGTGTATTTCATTTAGGATGAACGATATCAGTTTCCCCTCTTTATAAAGCATTGTATTATTTCTGATGGGCCTCTGGATTCTATTACTGTTATTTAAACAACAGTATCCTGTTGAAGTAGTTGCAGCTGGCTTAGTGCATGGAAAAACTGTTGCTGCATCTTTTATTTTTACTCTTTGGCATTTCCCGAAAATGATAGGAAGATGAAAAGTGACCTGTTCTTTCTTTTTTTTTTTTTCCTGTTGGAACAGCTTGTTCAGATTATTTGAGTAGTTCTGTGTGTGTGTATGTACATTCTTGTGCTCCAAAATTTTCCTTCTGATCCTTCAGGGAAGGCTTTCGATGCTTGATAACATTTTTCTGAGGTCTGTAGTATGCTTGTCTTATGCTTTTGGTCAGGCCATTTTCAACAGAATCTTTTTGTAGTTAGAAAATCTCTCTAGCCACATAGCTACCCTGCTGTGGGTAGACTAGACAACTATTAATATTACCCACACTTTATAGATGAAAAAACTGTGGATCTTAGGGATTGAACAAGTTGCCAAGTGAGGCCAGACTGAAAGTCATTTCTCTAGTTTAAATTGGGGACTTTTCCCAAGACCCCAAGGAACTTTAAATGTTTGTGTGGCAAAACTCCTAACAGAGTGTCCATTGTCCTTGAGTCATAGTGAGATGTGAATGTGCCTGGTGTTCTCTCTATTTGCCTTTATGAGTTCATGCAACTATCAAATAGATCCTTTGGGGGCCTAAAGGATTAACGCTGAGTTTCTGTCACTTGTAGCTAAGATAGTTAGCAAATGCGCTGTCTGACCCAATGTTCCAGCTGAAAGAGACTGTTGCCATTTCTGAGCATGGTCTATACTTTCCCATGCTGTTACATTTGCTTATATCATTGCCTTTCCTACGTTACACATTCTCATATCTAACCTGAAATCCTAACTATCCTCAAAGTATAGCTCAGATATTACCCTCTTTATTAAACCTTTCTTTGTTCTAGCTGCTAGAATTTTCATTCTCATCTATGCTTCCACAGCAATTCCCCCCTCCTCTTTTCATATGACTTTTCACATTCTATATTGTATGAGGGTTGTGTTTCTGCATATATTTTTATCCATTAGATTGTAGGTCCAGAGCTTTTCTGTTTCCTCTTCACCCAAGTATATCAGCACCAAGTAGGGGACTGGTAAACATGTATTGATGGGAAAGTTAAATTTCCTGCCTTCAATGAAATTACATTGGTAGTTTACATTTAAAGTGTTTTAAACTTAAGCAGAAAGGGAAGTAGCCATACTTTAGTTTTCTAAATTTCTGTCTTCTGACTTTTATTGTATTTATTCTGGTGAATATAGCTTACATGCATACTTTGCAGTTCTGTTTTTAAACATGTAATAATTTCTTAGGGGTTACTAGCCTGTCAAGAATGTGCCCATTACCAAAGATGGAGCCATAAAAGTTAAAGTATTTTCCATTTTCTCAAGACAGGATAAGAACCAAAGACAGTCTTACTGCTAAAAATACACTCCCAAAGGATTGCTCATTGAACTGCACAGGACTGTCAGCCACCCTACTGTGGAAACTAGAGACCAGCATAGAGCTAGCGTCTGTGCCCAGTTTTTCTAGGGAAATAAAAAGATTGACTTCGCCAAGCTCACTTTTGTGTCACTTTTTCAACTCAGAAAATTATTTCTTAAATTGAGAGCAACTTTTTCAGAAACTGAAATTCAACTGCAGTTATGACTTTTTAGCAGGAGTTTAACTGGGCCAGGGAAATGATCACTTTTACAAAATAAATGGAATCACAAATCAAGTGCTAGTAAATCATTCATATGATGGAGATATATATCTATATCTATCTATCTATCTATATATATATACACATACACATACATGTTGTCATGGATATGTGAAATTTTGCCTGTCTCATGGGAAAACTTGAGTCAAATTAGTACATTTTTAAAAATATATATATATATTTGGGTCATTTTGAGTAATATTTATTACTATTTCTGAGTAAATTTTATGAAGGAATTGCCATTATGTATTCTCTTTTTGGTAAGTTAAACTGTTTCTGGTTTCAATCGCTAGAGAGCGTGAACTCGGCAAGTTGGAGAGCGGGCATTGGCCAGGCCATGATAACTAGGGAAAAGGGATTATATTCCACAGCATTAATATCTATTTCCAGTCTTTTTAATATTGTCTAGGCTGCCAGTTTTCTCAAAAGGAAAAGAATTATCCTGATTAATCCTCAGCTATTTCCCTCCTTCCCTATGTTAGCCTTTTGTTTCCCTTGGAAAACGGATGCAAATGTGCCCAGGACACCTCTTAGTCACTAAATCTCTCATTACATACCTGAGTGAATGGAGTGAAAAATAGAGGATGTCTAAGTCCTACTCCAGCATCACTCTGTGCACTGGCTCTGAGCATCTTTCAAGACATGCTTCAGCAAATATCATACGTGGTTACCTGGATTGTGTCTGCTTTTTCTTATCCTCTCAGGCTTGTGGACTTGATTTTCATATAGCCATCCCAGAGATCTACTGGAATGCACCCAATTCCACCAGGCACCAGGAATCTGCTCTGAAAGGTGACAACTTTCTCTTCTTCCAATATACTTCCCCCATTTCCTCTACTTGTGACGCTCTAAATAATATTCCATTAGACTTATTTTTCAGGCAGATTATAGATGAATGGGAGCCAATGGCAACTTCATAACATTTTTCTACTTTCTAGAATTCTTAAAAAACGTATAGGGTACTCTCTAATTCTATCTTGATTATTTGCAGTACTTATATTCCTACCTCCACAAATCACAATTAGAAGGATTTTTTTTCTTCTAATAAATTTACCATTTCTACCTTGTGTGATAGTTACAATGTGGGCATCTTATCTGAACCCCCCTCCTCAAATATAAGCTTTCGAAAGGGCTATTTCTTATTCGTGGTGGTATTATCAACTCAGTGTCTTTCATGCAGTAGGGACTCAGTTCTGGTTGAATAAATTTTTATGTTCTATTATAACAAAACTCTATCTTCTTTTTCTTTCTGTCTGCAAAAAGTATCAAATATCTAGGTAAAGAAGTAGAAGATGTAATATTTGACCATTAAGATTTCATTAGTAGAAAAATAAACTAACTGTGGAGCATGTGTATTATGGAGTTTTTGTATGTATAGAAGACAAAAGAATGATATATGGTGTTGTTTAATTAGTATTAGATATGATACTGGTTATAAGATACTGGATAATTCGGAGACAGTAAAATTGTTATGGTTTAGGAAAGTTGAAGAAGAAACCCGGGTGATTACTACTGAAGTGAGTATGAGTTCTGGGGTTTCATACTGCATAATATTCTAATTTTTCCTAAGTAAATCTGGATGATCAGGTTAAGCACAGACCCATTGTTACCAGTTGAATGTAGGAATGAATGTTCTTAGAAAGATGAGAAGACTCTTTCCTGCACTATTAAGGATGGAAAAGTCTAGGGGAGGTCAGAAATGAGAAAGAAGCCATTGTTTCCTTAAATAATGAGAAGGTGACTGCAGAAGGTAAAAGGCTTAGTGGAATTTGATTTGGGAAGGTACAAGGAAGGAAACTGATCAGGTTCAGAATACCTGGATCTGGGACAATGGGATTTTTGCTATCACAATTTTGGACACACTCTGCCGATGATGTCTTTTACTTGTGCTGGTCTTTTGACATGTTGGGAAACATTCCTGGGATTTTCTATTCTCACTACCTGCTTCAAAAGGAATAGGACTATCATGTAGAAAATTAGGAAGGGATTGTTTGTTCATATTTGACATTAAATTATGCACTTTCCTTTTATGCTCTTTTCAATTTATTTTTCTCTTGAAAACATTTTGGGGCTTATAACCACTGCAGAATTCCCTAGGTGTGGGTGCATTGAGGAAGGCAGATTTATAAAATGGGTCTGGAAACTCAACTAGAAACCCCTCCGGCAATGGAAAAATTTGGTTTTCTTAAGCCACCATGATATATTCACTTTCAGGTTTCTGTGTTTATGTGGAAGAGAGGAACAGAAAGATATTGTTTTGAGTAGTGTGAGCAAACTGACGAAAATTGTTTTCTGTCTGAAATGTTTTTCTTTTCTCTGGTAAAGTGTGCAGAAATGTATTCTTTGATTGGTTCAAGAGTGTGCAGATACCCATTGACCTCCTACCAATCACTGAATTGCCATTCCCATCTAGCTGCATTGGAATCCCTATCTCCAGGCATTTATGGGGCTGCCCAGGCTTGAAATAGATAAGTGTTTGGAGTAAAACATCATGTCTTCAACTGAAGCATTATAGTTTCCACCTGGTAAAAAAGTAAAAGAATATAATTTGCATGAACTGTATGCCCACAAAGGTAGTTTCACATTGTATTCACAAAGATAGTGTTCATTGCCCAATTTTCTTTCCTATTACAACAGTTATTAACGTGATTGATAATAAATTAAAACTGTTCCTAGTAGTTGAAAAAGTAGCGTGGGTTTAATTTTTTATTCATGTCTTCTTTTCTTAGAATATTATTCTTGCTGCATTTTGCCATTTTCCGAGGAATAGTTAATTATCACAATGAGCAGATTGACATTAATGAGGCATGGAAGCAAAACACAAATTAGTATACAAAATGTTAGACTGGTGCTATTTCATTCTTTTTCTGTATTTTCAAAAGGGACTGAAGTGTTTCCTAAGAACAATCCCAATTGTCTTCATATTCTCTCTGGGCACATTCAGGTGCAATTTTCATTAAACTTGAAGGCAACTAAAGTGGTTATTCATACCTATTACTTTTCCTGGACTTAATTGCTTGAGAATAGTAGAAGTGAGCCCTGACTCTTTCAAATCATACTTTCTTTGTGATATAATATTTGAAACCCTCTTCTTCAGCCCTTTTTAATACATCATGCAATAATTTTTTCTCAATAAAAAATTAATAGTTATACATATCTTTCTAGCAGTGAGATTTTGCAAAAGAAAACTGAAGTATCTTATGTGAAGTAACCACTCATTTGGAATTGCTCATTGCCTGGGTAGATGTTAGAAGAATTTGAAATGTATTAAACAGCCATGCCTGATGAAGAAGTCATTGTTGTTATTAGGTTGAAATTAATGCAGGATTCTTTTAAAATATTATTTCTATAAACAAAGCTTATTTTTAAAGGACTTAAACTGAACCTGTAGTTGCTCTGAATATTGTATTTTTTAAAGTATATATGTATACAAAAACTTTTTTTAGAATACTTAAAGCACCTAGAATTATTTCTGGTGTTGGAAGAATGGAATGATAGCCTCATGACCCCCAAAAAGCCTTTTCAAAGATGTACACTATGTGACATGGATTCCTTAGTAGCTTCATAACAAAACCTCAGGATGAACAACAGAGCATATATAAAAAATGTTCTACCATGGTTTCATAATCCACATGAAATTTGTTCATTCAATGATATTTGTACCATGATATTCTTTTATAATGACTGAAATATCTCATTTAAGGTACCAAGGGAATGAAATCAGCAGTATGAGTAAGCTGCCACTTTGCATGGGTACAGATCCTACCTTGCTCCTGTATTAGTGAGGATGGGCCAGGTATTTCTGCAGGAAAAAAAAATCTCTCAAATATCAGTGACTTAACACAGCAGAGGTTTGTTTTTACAATCACTTTACATGTCCACCATGGATGGCAGGGGGCTTCAGGAGGCCTCTGCCCACTATTGTCACATAGGAACTCACACTGATGGAGACTCCTCTTGACACGTTTGCAAATCACCACTGAAGGGGAAACAAAAGGTTGCCACTTGCAATTTGAAATTATCTTTAAGTGACAAATGTCACTTCTACACTCATTTCACTGGCTAAAGCAAGTCACAGGGTGGCATCTAACCTCAGAAGGGTCGAAGGGAGCAGCCCCACCACGCTCCCAGAAAGAGGAAAATCGGAGTAATTGTCAATCATCTATGCCATTCAGAACAACCATCATTGATTAGAGTGATCCCAGGAGGGAAAGGGTTAGTGTAAATATATTATTCTTATTAGAAAAGAAGCTTAAAGCACATTTTCTGCTAATTAATGGTGTCATGTTTGAAGAAGGAATCCACAAAAGCATATTTTTAATAATTGAAAAATAAGGAGAGCTTTTTCTTTAATCATAAATTAGTCTGTGGTAGTTGGACAATAAATTGCAAGTGATTTTAACTACCACTTAAGATGCTGCTAAATTATAGCTCTTCACCACTGTTGGAAACAAAAAGGAAAGCTGGTCTCCATGGAGGTCATTGTACATCTTTTTTCTTTGGAGAAACAAGAGCAGGTGTTGAAATTTAAGTGGTGAGAGACATAGGTTTATAGGGAGGACAACTGAATAGAAGCTGGGAAGAGATCTTGATGAGCTCTCAGGGATTTCTGCAAAGGAAATAGAAGAGGGAGGGAGGGGAAGAATGTTGGCATTCTTTTATTTCTAATAGGAGGTATTTTGGTCAAGAAGGCATGGAAAATGTGTACTTATTTGTAAAACATTCATTGATCGAAATTCTTCTTCTACCTCCCCATTCTCCCTCTTTCCCTCCTTTCCTCCTTGCCTTCTTCCCTCTCTCTCTTTCTTTCTTTCACGAATGTAACAAATTTACTAGCCTACCATCCTCAATTCTATCCAGAGAATTGGAAATCTTTGTCTATATGGAGCTTACTTTCTAATGGGTATGATGGAGATAAGTGTATGTAGAAAACCTAGAGTAGAATAAGAAAAGGGTCTGGAAAGCACTACTTTATATAAAGTACTCAGGGAAGGTTTCTCTAAGATATAACATTTGCAGAGAGAGAATAAAGTGAGGAAGCAAGTTTTGAAATTATATAGGGAAGAGCTTTCCAGACAGAGAGAATAGTAAGCACAGAAGCCCTGAGGTAGAACTGTACCAGTCTTCTGTCTAGTGCTAGGTCTTCAGAGATGAGTGCTTGCAAGGTTTGGCATAGTTCCTATGGCCCACAGTAGCTGTTCACTGAATATTTGTGGGCTGAGTGAATGAGCAGATGAATGAGCATGGACCCCATCCTCAAGGAATCCGTAATGTTGTAAAGAATGGAGGCTTGGGTAAAAATAACTGTACTTGGTAACAATAACATTTAGCATTGCTATACACTGGACATAGTACTAAGGTCTTTACAGAAATTGTCTTATATAATTTAGAAAGTAATACCACGGATGTATGTTATTGTTCCCATTTGATAAACAGAAAATCAAGAGAGATTCCATGGTATAATGGTTAAGTGTTTGGATTCTGGAGCCAGATTGCCTGGATTTGAGTAATAGCTCTTCCACTTACTGCTCTGTGACCTTAAGCAAGTTATTTAACTTTTCTGTGCCTGGATTTCTTCACACATTAAAAAAATGAATATAACCATTTCAGGAGGTTGGTGTGAGGGTTTCGTGAATTAACATATAAGTGTGCTTAAAACAATACCTAGCACTGTATAACTTCTTCTTGTGACCATCATCATCATCATCATCATCATTTTCAAAACTTACTAGGAACTAAGGAAAGCTATCTTCTTGAGAATGTCACAGAACGCTTCATAGATAAGATGTTTTTACTAAGATGTGATAGAAAAGTAAAAATTATAAAGGAGTAGAAGAATTTATTCAAGTAGTGTGTATGTATTTCAATTATTTCAGCATTACTTTTCGAGGGGCTTTAAAAATATATTTGGTTGTAAAATGTCTTTTTGCTGAATATCAGATTACTGTAATATAAGTTCCCTCTTGTTGTTCAAAATGCTTCTAGACTCACAACTTGTATACATAAGAATAAAATCATTGTCATTTTCTATCTTATAAGACAAAAAATAAATTCAGGCTACTTTAGTTTTTATCGTCATTAAATGAAAAACAACAAAATGATTTCCTGTGCAGATAGTCAAATGTAAGAGGTAGTGCATAATAGTTAAAATTTAATATCCCTTGAGGATACTCAGTTTGACTGTGTAGAATTATGTGTGGATGTGTGTGTACATTTGTATGCATTTCTTTTACACAATCTGTTACTGCATCACAGATGTGCTACCTTCATTTATAGGCAAAAAAAAATTAGACCTGGCAATATTTCCTGAGTTTACATGAAAGAAGAGAATGGCTCATTTGTTTTGCATATAAAATTATACATATCTTCATAGCATCTTATTAATTATTTTTCTTTAGAGAGACCCCAAATCTGTTAATAGCTCATTACCTAATAAAACTGAGACTTTTCAGGTTAACTCCTGGGGCAGTACAGGTTTGCTTGCATTGTTGGGATGACCCATACACTCAAGAGATGTGTTATTTAATCCAATGTTAGAAATTAAAATTACACAATTATGGCAGGAGAAAGCTCAAATCTGATGTGGCAACCAGGTGAATATGTATTTGCATGATAAAGATGTACTTAAAAATTAAAATTGTATGCTTATTGGGAAAAAAATGCCTGGGAAAGAAGGAAAGCAAAATCTATTGCCTTTTATCTTTTAATAATAAATATGCAAGGGGATGATTACCAAGCAGGGGAGGTAGAGGTGCCTGGAAAAGAACATCGTGAGGATGTCGGATTGTTGGAATTTTCATACACTAGAATTCACTGTCTATTTTGAGAATGCAACACATTGTTCCTATTTATATTTACATAAATAAAATGCCTGTGCCCACAAACAGTCCTTTTTTGAGTTAGGAATAATTTTCCTGTGGTATAAATTGGTACTTCTGTTTCTGGCCTTAGCTCTGGGCTCACACAGATGGCCTTTATAAACATGATTTATTATTTACATAAATTGGTTCTCTCTTCACCCCTCATAAACACTCCTGTGCAGTCATTTGAATTCAGAACTAATTATAGATGGCAAAGGTATAGCAAGAAAAATGGAAATTTTTTTAACACTTGGATTTCTTTTTGTAAAATAATTCCCAAGGATTGCTTTCAAGTTTCTCTGCAAGGGTGATAAATTCCTCTTTTCTTTCAGGTCCCTCTTTCCTCTAAATCTTAGGTCTTACAAGTGATTAAAATCTCATAATTCACTATGGTTTCAGCACTTGTACATTTCAAGGGCCATTTTGGGAATGGCAATAATTCATATTTATATGTTTCATATTATAAATGAACTATGATATTATACTTACTTATATTGCTAAATATAATTTAACAATATAATTTTGTGAAATTTTGGAAGACATATATTTCCTAGCCAGGAAAATACAGTATCTGCTGTGTTCCTGACTGTAGCAGGTGTAAATGTTTCAATGGAGGCTCTGAGCAGTAGGAGGTCATGTATTTGAGTATGACATTGTTTTATAACAAAAAGTTGCTCTAGAGCACAGATCCTTGCTTGGGTGAAGTTAATGTCACTATAAACATGTGTGGCTTCTTCATTCATACCATCTGCAGTTCATACAATATGCTCAACTATGATGAGATCACAACTGGGCAAGATGGAATTTCCTTGTTTAAATTTTCTCATCGCTTTTTCTCACAGAAAGTTGCTAATGACTAGCACATTATGAAGCACATTTTCATTATAGTTCACATGTCTTCACAAATATACAACATTTATATAAAAGCAAGATTAGTGATGGATGGTTTTAAAATGCATGTCAAATATAAACACCAATATATAATATTGTTATTTTAGAAAGTAATGGATATTTCGTGTGTGTGTGTGTGTGTGTGGTGAGTGCTTTGAATACACATGATAAAGATATTATTTCTAATGTATTTTGAGACCCAAGTTTATTTAATGAAAATGGTTAGCACAGTGCTTAGTACATAATAAGTGTTCTATAAATATCTAAGGAAGGAGGGAGGGAGGGAGTGAAGGAAGGAAAGAGAGAAGAAAAATGGAAGGAAGGAAGATATCATAGGGACTCAGCAGCTGGAATATTCAGAGACTGTGATGGCTTCACTACTTTGTAGTCACTTGACCTTGGGTAAGTTATTTAACTGCTCTAAAGTCTCCATTTCCTCATCTGTAAAATGGAATTGTTTTGATTAAATGAAATGAAGGAGTTGGCACAATGGCAATGTATGCTTAATAAATTTTAGAAGTATTTTCAAATTATTTTTAATGAATGTAAAATTTTAATAAAATAAGTAGTATAATTAGCTGAGAAATTTATGAATGCAGATTGCTCATTTAAAAAAATTAGTAATAGATACAATTCAGTACTATAGTTTACATTGAACAGAAATTATTTTTTCTTTGATTTTAAAGGAACATACAGATAAATTGTTCAACATGCATTTATCAGGTGAGCATCCATTATGTTGCTTGGCACTGGCCTAAATTCGGAGTTTATATAGTTAAGGAGTCATGTTAGAATAATAGAAAAGCAAACAGGCAATATGCTATAGTGTGATGTACACAGTGGGATGCTGTAGAAGTAAAGTAGAGGCATCTATTCAGATAGGGAGGAAGAGAAGAATTGGAAGAAGAAGTAAATGCATGGACACCTAAGATTCTCTGTAGGTGATGAGTTGGATTTTTGTGGCAGGCAGAATTTCTAGGAATGACCCTCAAGATTCCTCACCTTCTGATCCCATGAATGTGATGAGATCACACACCCATCGTTGTGTTATGTTATATGTAATAGTTGGCCTTAAAATAGGGAAATTATGTGGTTGGGCCTGATTTAATTATATAAGCCTTCAAAAGCAGAGAACTTTCACCAGCTCCCTGCAGAAGAGGAGGACAAAAGAGGTGGGCAGAAGAAGAAGTCAGAAGGATTTGAAGTACAAGAAGGATTCTATGTCTTTTGCTTGGTTGAAGATGGACTCAATATAAGAAGGAATGTGAGCAGCAGCTTTAAGGAGCTGAAAGAGGCCGCAGGCTGATAACCAGCCAGGAAACAGGGACCTCAGTCCATAGGGAACTGAATTCTGTCACTAGCCTGAAGGAGTGTGGAAGTGGATTCTTCCTCAGAGGGCCTCCGGGTAAGAGCCTAGCCTGGCTGCTACCTCGATTTTGGCCTCAGGAGACGTGGAACAGAGAACCCAGTTAAACCCACCTGATTTCTGACCTACAGTAACTACGAGATTATAAATGGATGTTGTTTTAAGTCACTAGGTTTGTGTCAATTTGTTACAAAGCAATAAAAACTTAATATACCTTTGAAGAGTATGTTTTAAAGAGTTAGCCAGGAAAAGAAACAAAAACAGAAAGGCCAGTTAAAAGGCAGAGGGAAAAATCAACAGAGAAGTCACAAAAGCTTAAAAATGCAGAAAATCATAGCCCCTTACACCAGTGTCAGTGACAACAGTTACTGTTATACCAAGAGATATGGAGATATAGATAAATATGTGGTATCTGGATCAATAGTAGTTTATTCATGGTCTGGCATGGCTGAATAATAAAATGGCTCACATTGATTCAAAAGTAAAAATTATTATTCAGTCATATCTATTCTAAGGATCCCATGTTTGTGTAGGAAAGTTTACTTTTGGAGAGGTGGGAATAATGCACATTGATTATTGAAAGAGTACTAGCAGTTGGTGTAAATTAAAATATATAAGAGTAATTTCAATGTGGAGAAGAGGAAATGATGTATACTAAAATTTATAATATAATAGAGGAAAGAAGATAAAAGCAAGTTGGAAATGAGAAAGGAATAAGAAACATTTTTTTCTTGTGGGACTTCAGTGTGTAGAAACATAATCTTATAGTATAATATTTGTAAATAAGATACTTAGTTTCAGTATGTTTTATTTTGTACTGGGTTATTAAGTTTAGTGCCTTTCTCCAATAATGAGAGAAAATATATTTTAATAAAAACAAATTTTCTGAGTTGGAAGATACACTTGCTTTAGCAGGGTAAACTAAAATCAATGTGTTTTTGCCAAATGTAATTTGCTATTAATTTTTCATATCTTGGTAAAAATGTAAGACATATTTAGTGTAGCTCACCAATTAGTCCTCTACTAACTGATGCTTTGAAAAGACAACTTCTTCTTCTGATACAATTTTTATAAAATTGTCTCTCATATCACAATAATAATGATTGTTTTGAAATTCTCAAGTGACTAAGGAAAATTTAAATTATTTCTATATTATTAATGTCAGCCATCTTGGTGTATGATATCAAAATATATTTAGTTAAAATGTACACAAATTAATAAAAGTGATGAGTCCCTAAATGTTTCTTTATATAAGTTCTGAGAATTACAAAATAGCACTATTATCTGACCACTCAATTAATAGTAAATTTTATAACATTTGTAATGTAGCTTAGAGGCTAGTGTTTCTATGTGGTCCTTTAGTTTACAGCTGCAACCACCATGATAATTTCAGCAAGTCAATACAGCATATTCTGAAAAGAAAAGAAGATTGATGAATGTGAACCATTTTTTCTATCCTGTGTTCTGCATTATTTAACTTCAAAGTTAAGTTAAATAGGAGCTTATCTTTCCAAACAGGCAAATAGTGAGCAGTAAATAAATCCTCTGTGATAAACTAACAGTGAAAGGTAGATAATTATCTAGTCCAACCAGCAATACAAAGGCTAAGCATCAGAGGCAGAAAATGACAAAAAAAAAAAAAAA
>VBSM01003143.1:27685624-27789481 GCA_008086735.1 Cheirogaleus medius
CTCCTTGGTTTATTTCTTCAATAAGGTTGAGAAATCTTGCTTAGTCTTTTTATTTCATAGATAACTTTTGCCCAAAGTTTATATAATAGATTTACAAGCAAAACTGAGAAATTCACAGAAGGAAGTCACATGGCTTTCTGGTTCTAGAAATAAGGATTATAGACCAGGAATAGTTTATACTTGTTTATGTTGAGGTGGCCACCATAAGTATGAAAATTTTAATCAGAAGAATCTCTGACGGTAGGATTTATGGTATTCCTGCCCACAGGTACCACCTCTAAATTTCCTAAATTCTTCATTTCTCCCAGCTTTATGGAAGTATAATTTACAAATAAAAATTGTATATATTTAAGGTGTACAATGTGGTGATTTGACATATGTATACATTGTGAAATAATTACCACAATCAAATTAATTAACTCATCTATCACCATAATTAGTTACCGTGGTAAGGACACAAAATCTACCCTTTTCGCAATGTCAAGTAAACAATAAAGTAATATTAACTATAATTGCCATGCTATATATTATAGCCCCAGAACTTATTCATTGTACAATCGAAAGTTTGTATCCACTGATCAACGTATTCTCTTTTCCCCCACCATTGCACCTCTCAACCCCTGGCAACCACCTAAATTCTGCCCTTTAATTGATTGTGTGTCAAGCAATCTGGGGAAATAGAGAACATTTATTTATTTATTTAATTGTTTATCTCAAAGTATTAATATTAATATTTTTATTCAAAGGAGTAGAAATGTTTTTGGTTACATGGATCGTTTTTGTAATGTTTGAGTCAGGGTTATAAGTGTCCATCACCCAGATAGTGTTCACTGTACCCATTAGGTAGGTTTTCACCCATCCCCTCCCTGCCCCCCATTTGATTTCCATTGAGTTATACTTCCCTCTATGTACATGGGTACTCATCAGTTAGTTCCAGTTTATTTTGAGAGAGGGTCTCACTCTGTCACCCAGGCTAAAGTTCAGTGGTGTCATCATAGCTCACTGCAAACTTAAAATCCTGGGCTCCAGTGATCCTTCTGCCTCCATGCTCCTGAGTAGCTGGGACTACAGGTACATGCCACCATGCCCAGCTAATTTTTCTATTTTTTGTAGGGACAATGTCTTGCTCTTGCTCAGGCTTATTTTTATGTTTATAAAAGAGTTCAAAATTATAATTTTAATATCACAAGTAGTATACAAAAAGACAAAATTAAGAATAAAATATAAGCTTCATGAGGACAGAAATTTTTGTCTTTTGACTTTGGTTAATGTCTATATTTGATACCACACTGTCCCATATGAGTGGAAGCCAAATGTGTTCTTGTTTACCAGGTGCTTAGCACTATGACTTATACACATACACAAATGAATATCTATACTATAAATGTATACTTTTTAAAATATGGGGCCTTACTATGTATCATAAAATTTCTTCCCACTTGGATGTACATTTCTACAGACATAATTTTTATGGCAATATAGAATGTAACATAATTTACTAATTTTTTCTTTGTTTTCTTTTAGTTTACTTTCATTTTTAAATTTGTTATAAAAACAATGCTTCAAGAAAGAAATTATAGTTTCATACTGCACATGTAATTATTTTCTAATGATAAATCCTTAGAAATAGAACGGATGGATAAAACAACGTTGGTTCACAAACATAGTGCAAATACTGTACCAAAGAATACATTGAAATAATCACTCATGCCTAGCTCTGGATTAAATATAGTTAGCTCATTTAATTGTTTTTCTTTGATGACATTGCTGAAATGAGTGGCCCTGAGGGGGAAAGGGTGTTTTGATTAGGAGCAGGGTTTGATAATTCTCCTTTACTTGCTCGTTCTGCAAATGGTATCTTTGGATAAAAAGAAGCAAGCATAAGGAAACATGGGCCAGAGTAGAGAGGGATTATGGAGTGAACAAATAGCAAAAGAGGCACTGCATTTTGTGGTTTTGCAAAGGTGTGCATTTGCCTTCATCTAGACCTGCTTAAAAGAGTGAAAGGTTTGGGCACATATGGGAAGAGTTAACATTTTCAGTGGGAAGTTCAGAATTTCTGTTCCTCCTATCTCTTAGTTCAGGTATCATCAGCATCATCCATAGACTCACTGAGGAGTCAGGGAAAGGTGTACTAGGGCTTGAGCACCAGGCAGATTCTTTCCTGGTGGCATGTTCCATCCTAAAGGTCTCTTCAGCCTTGTTACGTCCTTTTCTCTTTAATAAGAAGTTGTCATTGTCCAGCAATGGATATTTATTGCTCAGAGATTTAGCAGATAGTGAGTATTTTCAGACATCAGACTAATTTGCATTTGTGCTTGAGAAATTTTTCCTAGGTGGTACAATATTTTACATTTTGTTGTAACTGAGAAAGTTATTAGATACATAAGAACAAATTTACTTTCATTTTATTTTCCTCCTACAGGGCTGCCTACACTTCCATAAACTGTATTACAGGGTACTTAGAAGAATGAGTTTATTTGTCATTGAAGTATGCAACCTCTTAAGTAAAATCCAAACCCTATTTCACCATCATGTTTATCCTGAGAATAGAACTGAAGAGGACTACATATGGTTAAAATTATAGGGAGGGTTGAAGTGGGCAGAATCCAGCTCAGTAGAATTATCCAGTTTGGAAATAATCCATGAAAATTGTTTGACAGTTTTAGCTTTGCCCCTACTTCCCATTCCCTACCTCCTCCCCACAAAAAACCTATAAATTTAGTGTTGGTGATGAAAATAGGAAGAGAGAACTTTGGTTTGCAGTGCATATGAAAGGGAATATACACTGTTTTAGTCCATCTGGGCTATAACAAAATACTGTAAACTTAGTAGCTTATAAACAGCAGAAATTTATTTCTCACAGTTCTGGAGGCTGGGAAGATTCAGTGTCTGGAGACACTGGTATATTTAGTGTCTGGAAAGGGCCCCTTTTCACATAGATGGTGCCTTCTTGCTCTGTCCTCTTGTGATGGAAGGGGCTGGCTAGCTCCCTGGGATCTCTTTTATAAGAACATTAATCTCATCCATGAGGGCTCTATTATCATGACCTATTTACCTCCCAAAGCCCCATCTCCTAATACTATCGCCTCAGGAGTTAGGATTCCAGCATATGAAATTTGAGTAAGCATTCAGTCCTTTACACACACTAAATAATTAATTAATTTTACTAAATATATTTATACCATAAGAAAGGTCTTCTAGGAACCCATGTTTGTTTCTGATTTTCTGTTTAATATGCCTCATTTTTTCAAAGCAAAGCTAAGCATATGTTATCATATTTTCCTTTTAAAATCTTTTGGTGAGGACCTTTGCCTTTGCTCAAGTAGAAAATAGTGTTTAATTAATGCTTTGTTCATTTATTATAGATTATATGTTATTATAAATGCAAAGTGTATGTATTTTCTCTGCAGATTAGGAACTGCTTTTTAAGTGAATGCAGCTATAGGCTAAGACTTTTAAAAATATCATTATCATTAAAACAAACTAGCTTGTTTAGAAAAGTTCTAAATTGATTGTATAGAACTCAAAGAATATAGGAGAGTTGCTAGTGCACAGAAATTGGTAATCTTTCAACTTCTAAGAAAACGTCTGGGAAGAATTTAAATTCTCTCATCTCTATGTAAGTAAATGAAATTGATTCTGGGGAAGATTATTTATAAAATTGGTTTTTAGAAAAGAAAAAGTTGATCACTAAGATTCAGGTAGATTCACTATGATCCAGTCATGCAGTCAAACTTCACTTTTTTTTTTTTGATGAGTTATTTTACTGAGATTACATAGATTTTGTGTATCTGGATTTTAGCAAGGTGTATTCCAGAATTACCTATGATAATGAGCGGGAGGGCTATAAGCTGAGTTATAATCTTGTTAGGTAGATCTTTAGCTATTTGAATAATTATAACAATGTCATTAATTAATGCCAACTTGATGGAAACTTTATTCTGGTTCAATATACTTATTAATAAATTCTCAGAGAAGCTTAATGGCATACTAGTAAAATTTAAGAATATTAGAAGCAGGGAGGGTTAATGCATATCTTGAATAAAGACACAGATCCAAAAAAGAACTCCATAAAAATAAATGACAGAAGAGAAGGCTTAAGGAGAATATGACTTATTTAATTTTTTCAAATTATGGATATAGAAGAGGAAATGAATTAACTCTGAAAGTCACCAGAGGAAGACACAAGATTAATGGATAGAATATTCAGGAAAATATATTTTGGTTCAATGAAAGAAAGAAATTACTAATATTTATAGCCATCTGAAATTGAAATGGACTATCTCAAGAGATACCCAACTATTGATGTTGATAGGTGTCCTAGCCACAATTAGATGAGCCCAGGGACTACTGAATGAGCATTTGATAGTATTTTCCACTAGGCATTCAGTATCAGATTCCACGTGGTAATGAGGTGAATGGGTAGGTGATATGATGTCTCCATTATGTAGAGGAAATCTCAAATCTCTCTCCCTTGAGCTCTCACAGAATTTTATTTTTAAATCGTTTGATATTTATTCCTGTTATATTTAATATAGGAACACACACATGCACACAAACACACACACAGGAGGGCTGTCTGGAAAATATCCAGGCACAAATACAATGGATACATGGACACAATGGCTGGATACTTTCTGGGCAGCCCTACTATATTTGTATCTATGTCTTATCTACTTGCTTGACTTTAAGTTGAGATAGAGACTTGTTCATCACCCTTATGGCTTATAGTGCCTAGGACAATATCTTGCATATCACAAACTGAAATAGTGAATAAATAAATGAATGATTGAATTCAGTAACAATATATTTTCTTCCATGGGTGTCAGGGCATACTAAGTCCTTGAGGATACTGTATATACCCTGTTACCCTGTGTTTATAACAGCATGGTACAGATTAGCACTTCAGGTGTAGGTGTTCTTGCTCTCTTTTTTGATGGTAGTACAATTTATTCTTATCTGAATGTATAATTTACCTTATTGAACATTACTTACTAGAGGCAATGTGTTATGCACTAGAAATGTAAAGATATATAATAATATGACCTTCTTGGGGACAAAAATTGTGATTTAGTCATCTTTTTATTCCAAATGTCTGTTTTACAGCTGGTTCTCAAAAAATGTTGAATTGCTTCCTGACCAGACATTAGAGTTTGGTTTTAAAAGAGAAGTTGGAGTTCTACAGTGGGAAAGTGCATTTCATATGAAGAAAGCAACATGAATTGAAAGGTGCAGCATAGTGTCATTGGGATCAGGTGAAACATCCCTCTGGAGCATAAGGTGTGGCAGAGATGAAAAGGTGGAAGAGTATGGCACAGATGTAGTTGTAATCACAGCAGAGACAATCAAGTAAGGGCCTTGAACGTTGTGCCAAAGCATGTAATATGAGCCTTGAGGATTGTACAAATTGAATTTATCTCATGGATAACTCTGGATTATTTTACTTTAGGGCAACTCTAAACCTTTATGAACATTTTCCAGTCACTGGATCATCTTCTTTAGAGATTGTTGGAGGGGATAGGGAGAGTTGCAGGGGAACATTCATGGGGTATCCAAAGTGACCTAGACTTGGGATTTGCATTGGAGGCCCCGTATACGAGGTGTTGAGATCACACACTCTTTGGCACAGAAGCTAACATTCCAGATGTTTGCGCACATCGTTTATATCTGGATTATTATTTCAGATGTTTAAAGGTCTGGGATAGATGGGTTTAGTCAAGAAGTTATGTTATTGTTTCTGCTTTTGGAAACTTCACTTTGCAGTGGAGCTCTGATGCTTAGAATACATAGAGAAGCCAAGGTTGTGGGGCTAGTGACAAGGTTTCTTTTCTGAGGCAGCTGCCATACTCTCTTAGTCTAAGTGGATTCTTCCTAAAATGTGCTTCCCCAAGTGGCTACTTGTACTGCTTATGCAGTTGGTTAATTTTAAATTGATGTCAGCATTTGCTGCTAAGTTGATTTGGAAAGCTCTCTAATTTAACTCTTCATGTCTACTGCTGTCCCCTGATAATGGTGGTGATAATTTTCACTGCAACTTCAGATTTAACATCATTTAAGTAAATTGCTTTTTGTTGTCTTCATACTTAGTAGAGAGAGAGGAGAGAGTGCTAGCAAGCAACAGGTGTGGTTCTTAGGCATGTGGAGTTTCTTCTTAAAGAAGTTACTTTCAATCGCATGTACATTTCATATACTGATGAGCTTTGCTGCTGGGAGCTAAGTAATCATTTTCCACTCTGCTGCCACAATAATTTACACCTGCCTGAAAACCTTTTGATGGCTCCCACTTTGCTAAAGATAATACTCCTTCCCTAGACCAACCCTACAGAGCCTGGATCCTGCTTAAATTTTCTCCATTCCTGTCTTACAACTACAGGGAACTTGCACTGTTCAGTCCCTGGAACTTGCACTGTTTCCTCCCAGATGGACCTTTATACACACTGTTCCTCTGCCTGGAAGGCAATGTGTTTTTCTACCTTGTTCCTCTACCAGGGGTCCTCAAACTTTTTAAACAGGGGGCCAGTTCACTGTCCCGCAGACCATTGGAGGGCCGGACTATAGTTTAAAAAAAAAAAAAAAACTGTGAACAAATTCCTATGCGCACTGCACATATCTTATTTTGAAGTAAAAAAACAAATGGGCAAAAACACCCTCATGTGGCCCGCGGGCCGTAGTTTGAGGACGCCTGCGTCTAGTCACTCCCATCCTTCCTATGAATTTTAGCTCAATCAGCATTACTCCAGGAATCCACACCTGTGCCCCTGCATATGTCAAATCCTGTTATAAGCTCATATATCACCGACATGCTTGTACTTGCAGATTATAGTTTTACATTCATTTTATGATGATTTGGTTAATATCTTTCTTTTCCACTAAAATATAGAAACCTGTCAATCTTGTTCACTATAGGTCCCCCTGGCATAGTACCATGCCTGGCAGAGAGGAGGTACTTGAATATTATTTTATAAATGAATGAATAAATGATATATTATATTTAAACATTTTTGGAATCTCATTTCCCAGATAAGGAGGTATTGGTCAATAGTTTGTGTCACCCTGAATAAAGTTTCCATTATCCATGCCAGTACCAAACTGATTCTAGTTTTTCTAAAAATTTGACTACTTATTAGACAGCGTCCCATTGAGGTTTTAGGAAGTCAGGTGAGAAGGGTTGAAGTGGTGAAACTTAGAGAGTGAGATAAACTTGATTTCGGAATCTTGCTTTGCAACTTTGCTTGCCAGCTTTTGTGACTTCTGAAATGTATCTTAATCTCTTGAGACTCAATTTCCCCATGAAATAAAATGGGACTAAAAATCTCCAGAAATTTAGTGATGTCTATCAAAATTTAAAATGTTCCTAATTTTAACCAGACAATATCACCTGCAAATATTACATTCTAACAGATACAAAGATATTCTTTCCAGCATTATTAGTAATAACAAAAACCTAGAAACTCAATGTTGAGAAAATTGGTTAAATAAATGATACAACATCTATTCAGTGGGATACTCTATGGCCACCAAAGAGAATGCCGATGAATTAGATGTGAGAAATTCAAATTAATTAGATACAGGGAAATGTTCAATATACAGTGTGAAATGAAGTGCATTTCAGAAGGGCATATACAAAAAGACACATGCCTAGAAGCTTTCTGGAAGACACTAAAGGATTAGTACTAGTGGTTACTAGTACCTGGTGTCCCTGTATGTGTGACAAGGGGTAGTAGTATTTACTTTTCACATTATATTTTTATTTATTGTTTATGTTTTAACCAAAAACATATAGCATTTATATAATTTTTTAAAACTCTCATAAAATATCATATTACCCTCTTATGTGGTTGTGAAAATTAGATAAAATCAGATGTGAAAAATGGTACATTCTAAGGAGTTAAATACAGTCATCCCTCATTATTTATGGGAGATTAGTTTCCGATCTCCCACAGATACTGAAATCTGGTAATGCTGAAGTCCCTGATATAAAATGGTATAAAGTAGTATTTGCATATAACTTGTGTGCATTCTCTAGTATACTTTAAATCATCCCTAAATTACTTATAATTCCTAATACAATGTAAATGATCTGTCAATGGTTGTTAATACTGTATTGTTTAGGCAATAATGTGAAGGAAAAAAATGTCTGTACATGTGCAGTACAGACACAAATTTTTTTTCAAGTATTTTGGATCCATGGTTGGTTGAGTCCATGGATGCAGAACCCAGAATATGGAAGGTCAACTGCAGTTGTTTTAAAGGAGAGGCACAGCTCTTCTGAAGTGCACTTGCTTACCAGTTTGGAAGTTTCACCAGAGCTTTAGCTGTCCCCAGTGGCCTGGTGACTAATAGCCATAAAGTCTGGAATTGACCTCTACATGTCCTGGTCAGCTGGGTAAGGTCAGTGGCAGCCCTTCTTCCTGGGATTGAAAAGGGAGAGAGAGTCCCCTCATTCACTCCAGGAGGTAAATAGACTCAAATGAGTGTCCAGAGTCTAGATGACAGCAAATTTATTTATGTTAAAAATTAGAGAAATTAATTTTCAGACACCATCCCTAGTTGCTTTCTTACTAAAGTTGCACAATTTCATAATGAAAATTAAAAATCAGAAACATGAATAGTGAAAAGGTAACCTGAGTGTTCAGACCAAGTATTTAGCACATGGAAATAGACCAAGTCAAAGACGCATATGGCTTTGGGGCTCAGGAAGTGTTCAGGGCTCTATTGCCATGTCAGAGCGAGCAGTTGAATTATATGTTTGTGTGTCGTATCTGTCCCCTGTGGAAGAGGCCTAATTTCTAGTTTCTTCGAAGAGCAGACCTTCCCCACCACAAAATACATGAGCACTCCTCTGCTGCTTGGATCTGGGTTTCTTTTTCTCGTACTCAGTGTATATGAAAATTACTTTTCATTGAAACCATTCTTTTTTGTTGAGTTCTGTCCCTACACATGAGCCAGCCACACACTCACGGAAAAGTTCCACTTCAAAGTAGACCTCTGTTGAGCTCAGACCATTCTGGAACTATTTCATGATATCTGAAATATTTTTTTTCCTACAACTCTTCTGGATTTGATGTTTTCTGGGGAATTTATAACTGATTTGGTAGCTCTTAGTTGCTCCCAAACTGAGTTTCACATCACAATCTAAACATATTGTTCCTTGTCATGTAATGACATTTATTAGAGAATCTGGCCAAAGCCCAAGTAACAACACAGCATTGTACCCTGGTTAGCAATCTGAAGTTTTATGTCTTTTTGGTGAGGGCACTGTACACCAGCCTCATTTTTTACTACCTCTATTCTTGAAAACAGTAAACACTCATACCTTTATAGTCCTACATGATTCCACAAACTGACACATTGCCAAGTGGTTTTGATTGACTGCTTTTCACTGGGTAAGCTAAAGATGATGAAAAGAGGTTCACAGTGGAGACTTATGCATATATGGGAGCAATTTCTGGGGGTATGTGTACCTACAAACTAAATCTGTGAATTCTAACAGAGCCAGTATCCAGAACTCTTAAAGTAGAACATACTGATTTATTTGTGACAATGTACTTCAGCTGAACCTCTGTGCTAGTTTGTTGGCAAAACCTAACATATGGCCGTTTAATGAGAGACACATTAGTAATTATAGATGTGAGTAATACAGCAGAAGGATTGGCTGTGCCATCTTTTATTCTAATAAGGAATTAGAGTTGGTTTTCCAAGGAGCAGCTGTTTACCAGGTATGGTCTGCTACTGTTCGAAATGCAGACACTTTAAAGCAAAGGGGGATGCTAAATGATATGCACTTGACAAAATGGATATGTGTTGTGTATGTGTGTGTGAGAGAGAGATGCTTAAAATGTTCAGGTTCTGTAATATCAAGAGTAATCATTTTACACCCAGGTGATTGTTATTCCATACCAATTGTCATTTGAAAAACTACAAAATCAATAGTGACAATATTTGTTATCTTGCTACCCTTTGAAAGGAAAGACCTATGATGGTGTCTCAGTGCAATGAAAAAAATAATAATCCTTGACAAATAGATCAAACAGAAGTGGTGGCACAGTTTCTGGAATATAGGCTGTCATCCCCCAAATGATTGAAATCAAGTGCAAATTCTTGTCCTGCCCTGTGCATATTTCTTTGCCTGCTTGAATTCACAGCACCTTCTAGAGTACTGGCCTCCTCATTGGCTCCTAGAAGTGGCGGCCCTGCTTATCAGGTGGCTCATTTCCGTTTCTTGCCATGATTAATTGGTTAGGGATGGAGTCCTAATCAAAAGTGAGCTAATCTATTCATTGGACAGAGATCAGTCAGATTATTTCTCTCAAGAATTTGAATAAAGTGGCTCAAAGACTTAGGCCCTTCAGTGCTGCACCCCTGAAATATATGTTGTACAGAATGAGCTATGTAGGTGACCATGCTGAGCATATGCAAGATACAATGCACAAGGAGGTAAAGGGTGGAGATGGAGGTGCAGGCAGAGAGAGGAATGCAGAGGACAATATTAGAAGCAGAATTAAGAGAGAGAGCTGGAGGGAGCGACCTCGGGATCTGACATTGTTGTTCCAGTTTCTCTGAGACCGTGCTTGACATTGCTGTATCCATATATAAAAAAATCCATATTTTATCCATATATAAAATATCCATAGGTAAAAATGCCTATTTACCTAAGCTACTTTGAGTGAGTTTCTGTCTCCTGTAACCAAAAAAAGTATTGATAAGAACACCCCATTTCACAACATGATCCTGTGTTCATGACTATGATTTGGGATCTATTTCTACACTCAAATCTGTAATATGAGAGTGTTCTAAGAAAAACCTCTAAATAACCAAAAGACTAGAAGAACTTCAGTATTGGGGTGTATTAAAAATAGTTAGTATTCCAGCGTGAGAAATGTATTCCAGATGGAATGTTATTAAAGCGTATAAGTCTAGAGTAAACATGGACATATTCACCAAATTCTTCAATATCAGAGCCAGATGGTATTCTTTAAGACTTAAAAAGGATTATTTTCATTCAAATAAGCAACACCACTTTAGCAACTAGAAAGGGGATAAATAGAATTCATTACTTCCATATATGGCTTAGGAGTCAGATAAATTCATGTGAGAGAGATTTATAATAGGTTATTGAGATGAATTAGGGAAGTTTGAGAAATATTCTTACACTTTTAAGGGAGACTAATGAATCAGATCCTCTTCCCAAGAGTTTGGAGAACTTGTGCTGTCTCGGAAATTTGGGGAAGCATCTCTTCTCTTGAGTTCATCAGAGTCAGAACTGAGATGCTTATTTTCCAAAAATACATGGGCCATTTCAAGTTGGCGGTCTATTCAGGGCTAAATTTGGCCCTGGAGCACTTTGCCTAGCTATGTGACTTTCATAAACTTCTTAACTTCTCAAGGCCATGATGCTTAAGTCAGTCTGTCTGAATTCATCAAAGGTTATCAAAGATACTCCCACCTGTCAAGGTTCTGCGTGGTAGTGAAACCCACTTCCTTACTATGGAACCCCCCCCACTAGTCTTTCTGTCTCAGAGAAATATCTTCTGGTTATGGTTGGGGCCACTCCTCACTTTTAACTAATGAATCCTCTTTGTGATAATTTAGCCCTTTCTACCTAAATTGCACGGAAAGACAGAAGCTGTTTGCTTCCCTTCTGTAAGGAGAGTTCAACTTTTTCAAAAATATATACATTCCCCTATAAATTTTTTAGAACAAATATTGCTATGAATACATTTAAGGAAAAAATATAAAAATAAAAAGCAATCTTAACTTTGTTACCTGTGTCGAACTTGAACTTTGAGTTTTTCTTATCAAACAGGATTTTACCTGTGCTTTATGAATATATAGCTTTAATTTGGCATTTTAATTCTCCACATTATATATAACACAGGAAGACAAAATAATTTTTTTCTTCCAGCAACAGGAAAGTAAAACAGTAACAGGCAATCAAGAAAAAAATATCCTTCTAAATAGGGGTTAATCAATAAGATTCTGCAGCCTTTTCTTTGTAATTTTTTTCCTCAGTGAGTCTTAGCCAAAAAATAAAAAATAAAAAAAAAATTCAAGCCAGCCAAAACTTTCATTTCTCAATGGAAAAGAAAAAAAAAATTGGAAGTCTTTCTCCAAAACAAAAACAAGACAGAAAAACCAACTTACGATCTTTGCCAAAGTGATGACCAAATACATCTGACACACTATTTATTCTCATATTTTATGGGCTATGAATAGATACATTTTACATAACTAAGATCATATACCATTCTTAAGCAGCTTGAAATAAGTCACTAGTGTTACTTTGGATTTTCTGTTTCTAAGGAACCAGAATATGACCTGGCCATGGTCATTCAAGCCAGTGCTTTCCATAATACCTACTGGCAGCAAGAGTGTTGAAGAGCAACATATTCTTTCTAAGAACAATATTCCAAGTAGGAAGCCAGAGTTACCTTCTATAAAGACACAGTTGCTCAAAGAAGAAAAACTTCAAACCACTAGCTAAGTCCTCTTTGAAAAGATTCTACTTTTCTGTTACTTATTGTGGTATTTGGGAAAGGCAGCTATTTGCTTGCTTGTTTCTCAATTTTAAGATTAAGTATTATCATTCTATTTTTCTTTGGATACGATGGCACATTATCTTTCAACAAATATAAAGCCCAGTTATATTTGAGACACTGTCAGGCATTTTGTTATAAATCACTTTACATCTTGCAGTATGAAACCATCTTCCTTTCTTTGAAAATACTAATAATTGCCATTCTATATATTATCTTGTATGTTACCATCTGCCTTTGCTGAAAGTTCTTTTAGTTTTCTTCAGTTAATGGATTTTATGAAGCTCCACTGCTGAAGCCATTCTTTCACAAGGCTTCTTCCAAAGTCTTATGATAGCTTTTAAATTTATGATAAATTTTAAAATTCCAGAAGCTTAGTTTTCTATTTTCTTTACAGAATATTAGAAAAAATTTTTTTTTCTGATAGAACAAGTGACAGGGAAACATGAAAATGAAAAGGAAGAAGCAATTTTAAAATTAAAAACTATATCGTCAAAATGATGAAAATTAATTAATGTACACTAGCCTATCTTTAAGAAAACAGGAAACCATGTAAGGCAATTTAGAAAAAATTTCATCAAAAATGGTTAAAACTGAAAAAGAAAGGACCAATTATATTTACAATATCTGGAGAGGAAGGGGGTATTTGCAAATATTTTTTGTTTCCGAGGATCAATGGTTCTCAAATTTTGAGCACATCAAAATCACCTGGAACGCTTGTTCAAACAGATTGCTTGCCCCACTCCTAGGGTTTCTGGGGTAGTAACTCTTCACTGGGACCAAGCATTTGCATTTCTTATAAGAGCCCATGTGGTATACACTTTGATGCACTTTGAGAACCAAGAATAAGTTGGTCTAAGAATAAGAGCAATTGGTTCTTGTTTCAGAGTGTGACTTTGCATAAGTCATCTGACCTGTTAGCCGCAGTTTCTTTGTCTGTACAGTAGGGATAATCCCCAGCTGGCTGCCTCATAGACAGGGGAGGACAAATTAGCCAGTAAATGCGACAACCCCTAACTTTTAACTGTGCAATGATAACCTGTTATACTGATAATTCAAATGCCCTTAGATTATTTTTATACTCAGTATAGAAATGTTCCTTATTTCCTGTGATATCAATTGTCTTTGTTGTTCATATTTGGTATCTATCATGTGATACTTTCCCCAACTCCCTGTAAACTTGAAAATGAGGAAAGTAGTTTGCAACATAAATTTGGGCTATGGTATAGATGCTAATCTATCTAACAAACCAGGTTCTTTCCAGGTTCTGCAAGATGCCAGTATAACCCATTTGAATTAGTTAATCCATATTAAAAAGCAACATATGCAGTTAGATAGGGGAGTTAGACAGTCTTTATCCCAGTAGAGTTTTGATCACAAGACTGTTCCCAATGTGAAGATGAACATGGAAGGTTTTAGCTAGTGAAACCATGTCTCCTGATTTGCCCAAGACTGTTCTGCTTCATCCCTATCCTGGCGTGGCTATTAATAGTGCCTTCTTTACTTCCAGGAGTGTCCCTCTTTAGATAATAAATTTTATGCTCTTTCTAACTCTAGATAATAGATGTTGAATATTTCTATTCTCATGGGCAATTCATCCCTATAAAGTATGAATGAACCCAACTTTCTTTGCCTGATGATATTAAATAATATATTACCTTACTAAAGTTGCTTGTTCTGATTTCATTTACACCACAAAATCTTCTGATCCTTATGTTCATATTTTGGTATTCTCGGGACCTTGGTAGCTATTTATACCAATGAGTTGCTCAAAGATGCATGTCAATTAAAACCACAAGGCTCTAAGGACTCATGCTTGGGGAACACACAGAGATTGGCTGGGGATGTCATAGCAGTCCTTTTCCATAGGGCCCAGGACACATTTGTGTATCCAATGAGATCTGTCAGTTGGATAAGGGTAAACATTTTCGTTGGCCCTGAATGCTGGAACAGATAGATTAACTTTAGTGGTTTGAGAGAGAATGGAGCTCAGTCCCTATAAGATTCCTTGCTATTTGTTCCAGATGAGATACACAGCATTGACTGGCACCCATGCTCAAAACAGGCTTCCCCAAAAGTTAAAGGATGCACTCAAATCGAAGTTTTCAGATTTTCAAGAGTAATTCAATAACTAACTAAAGAAAGGAAAATGTTTGTATAAAAATAAAATGTTTGCTAGAGTGTCTCCCTAAATATCTATGAACAGAGAAAGCTCTGATTATGAAACACATCTGACATAAGTGATAGTCATTTTTCTCATAAATTCATGAAAAAAGAAAACACTGATATCCTGCTATTGACTTCAGTGTTTCTGGACCTGATCCCTGATAAGTTTAAGTCCCTGGGACTCTAAGTGGATGGCTAGATGTAGCCTTAGGCAATATTATTGCTACAAATGAATTCCAAATTTATTTCACTTACTGATATCTATAGTATTATCTTTAATATCCTTAAGAATTTCCTATATGAAAAGGTTTGATCTCATTGAAATTGTGTGTTATTGAACTGTAAGATAAAAAATTATATTTTCTTCATTTTTTTTATAATTATGAGTCTATTCCTAGCACTCAAAAGAAAGAATTGTTATAAACACATTTTCTAACTCATACTGCTTAGGTTAGAAGCATGACTTTTTTTCACTATAGCCAAGAAAGCACTGATTCACCTATAAGTAGTAATAAAATTACAGGACTATGACATGTTAGAGAGTATCCACTTTTCATTGCTGTAGTTTGTTGAGTTGCTATGCTATAGATAATTTTGTTCTTATTTAAAAATATTTTCACACATAGTTTCAACCTAGGTCCTTCACATTTAAAGTATTATATAAAAAGCTGCTGTGAAAATTCTAGAATATGGTCCCCAAGTTTAAATATTTACATTTGTAATTAGGTAAATCATTTGTTTTTATTGTAAGAATCTTTGAAATATTTTCATTTGGTATGTTTAAACCTAAAATTAAATGGTAAAGTCAACAGTATTATAATGAGCTTAAGATAATAAAAAAAATAAAAATCTAACAAGAGGATTTGAGGTTACAACAACTGAAAAAATCTTTTTGGAAAATAACTCTATGATTTTAGAAAACATGATAAACAATATTAGGAAATTGGAGTTTGGCCAGCTGCCTTGTAGAAATAAATTAAAATAGAAGTTCTGTTCTTAGCTAAAAGATCAGCTCACACCCTTCTCTAACCTTACAAAAAGAAACTGGTTCTTAAATAGCATCTGTAACCCAGAAACCAGAAGTAAATAATAGAAATATTGGAACATAGGAAAACAATGTAGGAACAAGCCAGATTTCATGCGATTTCTTTTTTCTAAGAAAGTTAAAAAGTAGTAAACTAGCAGGGGACCAATTTTAACACCTTCTGACCCTAAATAACACACTAACAAGTGTATGCAAAAGTTCAAATTGGGGCTTCCCAGATATTTCTTTTATAGAGGAGCCTATGTAAGGAGGTTATGAAAAACACACTTAGCCAAACAGCTAAATAGAGGCATTAGGCATTTAGATTTTTTGCACATTTGAATAATGTGTGAAATTATTTCCAACTTTAAAAATATCTTTACACCTTCCTCTGTGCTGAGAGTGAGGATGAGGCCTTGATGCCAGCTCATCAATGCTGGACTGGTCTGCAGTGGAGAAACAAGGAGATGAGAGTGTGTTTTTGCATCTTTTCTACTTTTCTATAATTAAGGGGTTTTGGCGTTTGCATGAGCTGGAGACATGGTTGAAAGAAGTTATGTGACATAGTGGTTGAGAGCTTGAACAAGACTGACCTGAGTTTGATTATGGCTCCATGATTTTGTGGGGGTATAATCTCAAACAGGTCATTTTAGAGCTGGGAGCCTTGGTTCTCCAGGTGAAAAATGGGATACTAGTGCTCACCTTATAGGACCAGTGTAAATAAGAGTAACTCTAATTATTTTTGCAAAACATAATTTCTGACATATAGAAACTTCCAATAAATATTAGCTATTAGTAACTGAAGATCCACAGAATGTGTTTTTGAGATCCAAGGTCCACATGACCCCCAGCCTTTCACACCTGAGTAGGTATTATTTTAGATGCAATCGCAAACACTTTTATTAATATTTATATATTAAAGTCTCTTCCTTTCCTGGCACATCAGAAGTGCTCAATATATTCTGCTGAATGAGTGGGCTATGGTTTAATTGTCAAATAAAAACTAAATGTCACTTTTTCCTATCTCAGATCATCCTCCAATGCTCAAGAGTATTCAAGGGTCTCAGTTGTCTACTCTGATAAGCCTAACACATCCAAACTGAATTATTATTAATACTTTCCTCTAATCATGTCAAATGTTTTCTTATAGTTATCATTTTGTGAGATTCTTCCCAAGCAGCTCTTCCCTATCAATTGTGCCAGATAAAATGTTACTAATCCTTCAAGATTAATTTAAAATGCCCCCTCCTACACTGTAGCTTTTGTAGAGTTTCACAACATTATATACTTTAAATATATCTTACCTTAATTTCCTTTAACAAAATCTGCTATTTTATATATTTGTCTCATCAGTAGACCCTAAGGCCAGGAACTCTCTCTTTCAAATTGTTGTGCCTCTTTAATGCATAAGAACATGTTTTCACACAAATGTTTTGTATATATTTATTAAATTGAATAAATACCTCTAGATAAGACAAAATGATGTAGGGAGCTGTAAAATTTCAAAAGGAGTATCACCTTGAATACCAGGAGAGACCTCCTTTGTGTAGCCTAGATGAAAATGCCTACACAGCCCTGGTAGTCAATTGAAGAAAACCCCCTGCTTAAAGGAATAAAAGATTGGAACAATAAAAGTACTGACCTCTTAGGCATCTAAGAGAAGATTCTGGACCAGAATTAGGCTAGGCTTAGAGTGGATCTCTTCTAAAAGAATAATAAAATAAGAATCTTCATCTTTTCTATGCCTGGCCTATAGGGAATTCTTCCATTATGTTAATTTTGCTACATCTTTACCTCATGTCATTCATTGAGCCAAGTGCTTTATGCGTGTTTATTCTTTTAGCCCTCACAACAACCCCATGAAGTAGGTCCTGTGGGATCCCCATTTTACATATGAAGAAACTGAGGCTCAGGCATGTTTTGCTCAAGTTCACAGCTCTACTAAGTGACACAATCAGAATTGATCCAAAATCTGCCTGATGCCAGAAGCATGTTCTTCATTCATAGGCTGAGGATTTTGTTGTTTATTTGTTTGTTTTGTTTTTTTAAAGGCTCTACCCCAAGACAATATCTATGGCGTAGGCGACCTGTGCAGTTAGCTCATTTGCTCCAGTCCAATAAAGCGCCTCCTTTAGCTGATTGCTTCTTTCAGGGAATCATTGAATTTCAGAGCTTGAAGAGATGTTAGCAAACATTTACTCACATAATTTTAAGAGGAGGAAAGATAATCACATAATTTAAGATGAGGAAACTCATCTTAATTTAAGCCTAGGAAGGTAAAGTGACCTGCTTTAGTTCAGTATATTAATGGCAGAATTAAGAACTCTGTACATTAACCCTGTGCTAATTCCTCATGAGGCGGGAATAAACAGCTTTACAGATTAGCCTTGCAAACCCAAACCTATAAAATGACAGCCAGTGTCACAATTCACATAACAGATGTTGTTTTAGGTTGCAATTGTTGTCACCTATCCTTTCTGCCAGATCCTCTTTTTTTTAGATTGTAAGGGTCTAATCTGACAACTTGTAGAACTTCAGATACAGAGAAAAGAATTCTTTTTTCTCCCTGTATTGTGCCATCCTCAGACCTGAGAAAGTTAGGCCTGACACAATGAAAGCACCCTTTAAAAAATCAACTATCCAGTAGTCCAAAGCCAATTTCAAAACAGCTTTATTTGCATGAGATATATTCAAAACCCTGGCTCCCAAAGATCCACATCACTGCCAATGGGGAATGGTTTTTTGTCCTCTGTGCTGAAAAAAAAGAATGGTGGATAATACAGTAGTCATGCCTGAAACAAAAAGACTGCTGAATAAGTTGGGAGGCTCTCAGAACTGAAATTCAGATAGAATAATAGCTATGGATTGTGATAGGAAGGCAAGGGGAAGTTGCCCTGTGTATAAATGACTGGATAAGAAGTTCTGTAATGAGCACACAGAGGATGATAGACACGAGGCTGGGAGGAAAGCCCGATAACCAAGTACAAGTGTCAGAGACCTGTAGAAAATGCACCAAAGGCTGAAAATGCTAAAAATGAGAAAACTTTATAACTGTGTTCAGGACAAGAAGATAGAAGGTGAAGGGATCATTCTACCATAAGCCCCTCTCAGGAAGGAGTCAAACTTTACTTGCCTTCCCCCAATGCATGACAGTTTCTCTATCAGAGGAAGTAAATATTAGATTGAATAGGATAGAATACTAGTGGGAAGAAATTGAAGCCCAGGGATATGAGGTAATCTTAAAATGCCACATTGGTGCTTTAAATTCAATTCAGCAAACTGTTATTGTGCATCTGTAATAACTTGACATTTTCCTGAGTGCCAGTGATGATGTCGATGTCGAGATGAATGAGATACAATCCCTGCCCTCAAGGACTCCCAGTCTAGGGGTAAAACAAGCACAAGACAAGTTAATTATGTAACAGTGGGATAAATGCAGTACTATATTGATCTCTGTTACTCTGTAGAACTATGAAGAATAGGAGAGGAGCAGGAGGATTATAACTGGCTAAAGGTTGATGCAGTTTTAAAGGGAAACCCATTTCCCCAATTCCTAGATACATGTGATTGATGGAGTGATACCAATCATGAGCAGGAGTCTGGAATCAATTAGTGAAAAGATAGTGAACCCTAAGCTAGGTTGGAGATGATCACTAAGAATCATCCTGGGTTTACTAAGAAAGATTAAAGTGATTTCATTTCCCTTTTGGAAAAAGTAAATTAGATTTGGAGACCGGAGACTCAGTATATACATACATAACATAGACTTAATCTCACATACTAGATTTCTGTGAGTGTTTGACTCACAATGACATGATCATGAACAACAAATATGGATATGATGCTAATACATTGAGTAGGACTTGGAGATGCCAACTGATTGGTAGATACCAGTTAGAAGGGAGCCTTTGGGGGTGGCTGTTTTGTTTATCCTTTCATTCATGACTTGGATGATGTATCACTGAGGGACCCCACAGGAAACAGCAGACATAAGCAGGGGAATTGGGGAGACTTTAATTAAGGGACTATTACATATGCATATGTTTTAAGGCAACCAGTAAGAAGTTGTGCAAAGTCTGAGAGCTAGTCACCACCACTGGCCTGATGGGGAAACATCAGTGCCTGGCACAGATACGAAGCCAGAGTAGCAAGCAGAAGGTTCCTGCTCTGCTCAGGATCACTGTTTCATAGCATTGCTCTGGTTGACCTGCTTGTTTGTCCCTCCCCTGGTGCACCTGCAGGCACCTCCCATTCCTTATGTCCTTCCTCCTCCCTGAACTTATCTTCCATACAGGAACCTATAGAAGTTGTTTTCTCCTCTGAACATTAACCATTTTCCTGTCTTGATTTATTGTTTTTGAAGACTTTCATTAGATGGATCTTTCCTGAGGTACTATTAATATATCATGGCATGGGCAGTTTTGTTTCTCATCACGCTTGTGAGCATTTGGCAAGGGCTTTTCTCATATACCTGTGAACAAGAAGTATGGGCCTGATACTAATAGTTGAAAGGACCTGGAAATGTTAATTTATTTGTGGTTATCAATAGATATGGTCCTAGAAAAGTAGGGGTGGTGATAGAGCAATGGCACTTGGGGGAGAATATTATTTGCATTCTTATATTGCCCTCTGCCATTTTCTTGGTTAATTTTTAAGGATTATTTTCCCATTGCTTTAGTAACTGAATTATTCTTAGACTAAAGATGGTCAGAGTATAGCACAATTGTTCCCAAATATAATTTTTGAGTTTCGAGTTTTGTTCTTTTGTTTTGTTTTGTTTCTTTTGGAAGCAATAGCATCTTTCTTGGTCCAGTGTGCAAATAACTTTTTTCTTATTTGAGGACACATTAACACACAGTTGATACAGGAAAGAACAACAGAGATATTTTAAAAATGCACCATAGATACATTACATAAAAAATAATACCTATGGGCTAATAAAGACTTGATAGTAATTTAATGTGATTTTCAATTCTTTATATGTCAAATTGAAATTATGAAAACCAAGCATATGGATTTGGTCTAGAAATAATCCCTTTCTTCCTTTTTCACCATTTATATTGTCAAGGTGAATCAAGATAATAGTTTGTTGCAGGTAGACTGAAATTTCAATATCATTCCCGAGTTCACCCTCATGTCTAGAGGGATATGCAGAATAGATCATATTTATTTATAAATCATCCAGAGGCTCTTTCTCTCTCACACACACTCTCTCCCTCTCCTCATTCCCCCTGCTGTGGGGTCGCTATTTCAGAGAATCCAAAAATTCTGTTTTAATTTCTCTTTACTTCAAAATGCCCTGAAGGATTCTTAGAGGGATGAAACACAGTAAAGTTCCTGCATTTTTTCATAAACTTATATATTAATATTTTCAGATAACTGAAAAAAGATGTCTTTACGTTTAGCACAATTTGTAATGAAAACCTTCTTAAGATAAAAGATGATGTTACCATCCTTTTAAAAGAGATTGATATTTGACTGCTCATAACTTTTCTATTATGTAGCTGTTTTATAACCACTTAGAGGCAAAAATGTCTGAGAGCTCATCAGCTGTGTGAGGTTACGTTATCATTTCTTTCCTACAACTGAGATCATATCTTTTTAACTGCAAACTTCACAGTAGAAGCATTTTCCTTTGTGAATACTGGAACTACAATTCCTGAGCCTTTGGACATACCAATTCAGACTGCTGCCTTCCCTCCCCCAGAAAGTCAGCCAAGCATAACACCAAGAGGTGATTAGAATTTTACTGCCCCTGATTCGCAGGCCTTCACTCTTCCTCTTCTCCCTAGTTTCCCTTTGCTTAGCAACAGGAATGTGGCAAACACGGTATTGCCAACCGATTTCTTTTTCACTCTTGTATTGAAAAGAACTTAAGGATCTAAGACAGCCCGTAAAACATCACACATTTTACTAAATTAGAATTTTATGCTCTGAATACGAGGGGCTTCCTCTGGCCACATGATTTTTACTCTATTTTTGTTTGAAATTGACTCAATCATATAGCAACATCTGGGTACCTGTTACCTAGTCAATGTAGCAGAATGTCAGCAGCCAGAGAACTGCCAACACCTCTTTCAACTACAACTCTGTCCTCTTACCACCCACCCCCACCTCCCCAGGTACTATTTTTGTAAATTTAAGTCATCTAGGTCAGGAATTAAGGCCATCCTTGTAGTAGCAGTTAAAAGGATCTTAGAGGTGTGCACACTGTCTTCTTTACTCTGTTTATGCTTAGGGTTTTTAAAATTCAGCTTTTCAATTCAACAATTTTGGAGGATCCTCTTCTTTGAGCAAGGCATTGTGTTAAATACCTGGGAAAGTAGCAAAATGAATGAGACACAATCCTTACCTTCAGGAGTGGAAGAGACATGTTTATTGATATTAATATAATATTAAGCAGAATATTTTAGGTTGCCAATATCTGACCATTTTTAGCCTAAAAAATATAGGAATGTCATATAATACAACCTGATAATAAATGATACAGTTGTGCTAAGGGAGCACTGAGGCTGAAAACCTTAACTTTAACTGGTGGAATCCAGAAAGGGTTTTATTGGAAATGTATGATTTCAGTAAGGCTTTGAAATATGAGTAGAACTGGACTCCCTTTAAACTAACTTTTTTCTGTCTAGGTAGGAGTAAGCTTGATCAAAGAGATGGAGAGCAGAAAGTAAGAGTTATACTTACAAAACTGCAAACAGTCCAGAATGGCTTGAGCAATAATTCGTGGGTGGGACAAGGGAGGACAAATACAGCTGAGACAGTAAATTGGGGTCAGAGTACATTATTTTATTAAACTGTAGGGAACCATCAAAGGAGTTGAGAAAGGGAACAGCCAATTCATAGCTAGGTACCTACTATTCCACTATCTGCCTTTGCTGCTCCCCAAGGTGGGCTGACTTTCTCTGGCCCAGAAAATTAGTAGATGAATTTGATAATATCTTATGATAGATGTTTTGAAACAAATATCAACATTTACAAAGGAGCCCAAAGTGAGATGGAAAGGAAACTGATGAAAAGTTGGTTTGATAGAAAATGAAGCTGAAAAGGGATTAGAGCAGAGATTGCAAACATATGTGCTTAAAGCATCCAGACAGATAGCATAAAATGGGTTTCCATAAACTAGGGCCCCAATCCAGCCCACCTCCTATATTTGCAAATAAAGTTTTATTGGAACACAGTCAGGCCCATTTGTTCACATATTGTCTGTAACTGCATCCATACTGCACTACAACAGCAGAGCTGAATAGTTTAGACACTGATGGTGTGGCCAGGTAAATCTAAAATGTTTACTATCTGGCCCTTTGTGGAAAGTTTGTTAATCCCTAGCATTAAAAAAAAAAAGCTTTGGACGATTTGATCAATCTTTTATTTTTTACCTTTTCTGACAGATGTTGGTACAAGAAATATTTTCCAACAATAAAACAGTAGTACAAGCATGATGATAAATGTCAACTGGCAGACCCTTGGCCTCAGATTCAGGCATCAGTAGGAGAATTAGAGACAATGGTGGATTGGAGAGCTTTTGTTCACTGCTACTCATACTAAGTTTCAGCCCCTCTTTGATGCCCTGTAGCAAAATCTTCCCACTTTTCAGGAATCCTGGACATTGGGACATTCATGTGATATCTCCCAGTTTCTAATATTGGCAGCTGATGCAATAAAAAGTATTAAGCCTTAGGGAACCAAAAGCAACATTTCTATGGTCTGGATTTGTTTCATGACCATGCATTTGTGGATTCTGGATTTGAGACCAAGAATAGGACATAATTAAGAGAAGAGAAGGACAAAAAAGGTGTGTGGAGGTAAATTATACAAGAAGATGAATGGAGCAATAAATGTATGGTTCTCACACGGCCTATGAGATTGTGAATGAGAGTGGAATGGCAGTCAGGAAGATGAAAGAATCATGCTTATTTCTATTGGTTAAGTTTGCATTAGAGCACAATTAGTTTTTAGTGCATTGACGAAATGATTCAGATATACTGGCAGCTTTTATTATAATGTTTATTGGACTAATTCTCCTCCTAATCCATCATATGTTACTCTAAAATGCAAGAAGAGAAAGGAATTAATTGTGCATTTGGAACTTAGATATCTATCATAAATCAGATTTTTTAAAAGGAGATTAAAGAGTTACATAAGCAAAACATATTTCTTGGTCCTCTTCAGATGTGTATGAGGAGAAAGAAATATTCAAGAGGAAAATCCGGAGTAAACATTTTATTTTATGAGAAGTTAGGTTTAAATAAATATCCAATGGACTTTATACACTTGACAGTTGAATTTACACAACAAAATGTGTTTGCCTTTTCAGCCAACCACCTTGAGCACTGGCTTTTGTTTAACTTGGTTATCCCCAAATCCTTAGGATCCAGCACAGTGCAACCCCATAGTAGGCACCTGCTAAATTTGTTGAATGAATGATACATGAATGAATAAGTAAATGGAGCCCGAATATATCCCATATTGTTATCTCATCTTCCATGTCTGGCCTCTACTTTGGCTCTGATGACCTTCTTTTCTCTCTCTCTGTTTCTCTTCCTCTGTCATTCTTTTAAAAACTATATTGAATGATCTTTTCTACTTTTGGACAAACCATTTACTAATTCCCATTTTTGTACTTGTGCATGAAATTTGCTTCAGCTTGGACTTCTCTTAATTGCCTCATGTAATCATTACTTTGTGGCTGGCTGCTTACATTTCTATAAATTGAATTATCATTTCTATAAACAATAAGTAACAATAATAAGGGTAACAATAAAATGATAGGGGAAAATATTAAACAACAATCGTAAAAGGGAGTAAATGAACCCTCAGGCAGAAAGCTTAGAAGGACTCAATTCATCTGTGCCTGTTGAAAAACCAAACTACATAAATTGCTTAAGCTTTCAAGATTGCTCCTAAAAATGTTCTTAGGCTGCCCAGGACAGTTATTGATCTATAGGGCAGACCAATAAATATTAATTCCATGCTCAATGCAGTGTGAGAAAGTCAGGATTAAATAAATATTCATATATACAGATTTTCCAGACATGAGACATACATACATTAATGTCTATGTTTATTCTAGGTCTTGTTTCAAGTACTTATCAAAATGTTGGTAATATTTGGTTTGGGAGAGAGTAGTTTGCATTTTATTGTTAATATTTTATTGAAAAAATGTGCTTTTAGACCTGTGATTCAAAATGGTCTGTGCATTCTTAACTATAATATTATTGTATCCAGCTCCACATTTCCTCTTGGCTAAATACTGAAGTTGTAGAGAAGTAGTCAGCAGTAAATCAGAGTTGTATAATTATAGTATTTTAGGGTTGAAAGTAATAAATATAATTCATCTAATTCATTCGTTTCATTTTTCTGATGAGAAAACTCTGGCCACAGAAATGAGTTCTATGACAAACTTTGTTGAACTATATGTATTTATTTAAGGAAATGCTAACTGCAGTAGTGAAATTTAAAGTTGCACATAAAAGTGCTATTTAAAAATCTAAAGTTTATTCACTTTTGTAACTACAATATAACAAATTCTATATAATTTACATGGCTGCATAGAAATAGAAAAAGAACAACTAATGACTTTAAAACTCAGGGAAAATGCTTTAAACAAATCATCTCAAATGAAATTTATTCTTCTTAATATGAAGCATCCCCCATGTTCTGAAGATATTGTAATTATTAATTGGTCTGAGGGATGGGTAATTGAGTAATGAAGACCAAGGTCAAATTAAAGACAAAATTAAATATACCCAAAGGTAAAATTTTATCTGGCTCAAGGGGATTAAAAGCTCTAATATTTAATACAAATTGATTATTTATAAAGGAAAAAGAAAGCATGATAATTTTTTTAAGAGGAAAGGCAGGCAGTTAATGCTATATTTAAAATAGCAGCCATGGTTAACTTGTGTTTTAAAATCATTCTCTATAAAATAGTAGGGGCAAACAAATTTTAGTCAACTAAGTTATAATACATACTTTGGAAGAATGGCTTATAAGGAAATGTTAGTAAAGAAACACCCCTATGTTTCTTTACAGTGGATATTTATGCAGTTGCATATATTGCAGTATTACCAATATTAGAAAATAAAACTGAACATTAATTTCAAAAATATTTTGACATACAGGATATGTCAGAAAATGTTAAGGTAATAGGAATTTTTAAGAATGTGTAGAAAATAGAAACTTGAAAACTGTCATTTCTTAGTTGCTGTTTATAAATGGCTATACATTTTTCTACTCTCTTGGCTACTTAAATTAAATTTAATTTTAATCAGACATATTTCTAGGTGGTGCTTTGAATTCTAATAGTGTTAGAATCCATTTTTGAAATTTTTATTTGCAAAACAATTTTCATTAGCAAAGAAGACAGAACATACGCCTGTAATCCTAGCACTCTGGGCAGCCGAGGCGTGTGGATCACTCAAGGTCAGGAGTTCAAAACCAGCCTGAGCAAGAATGAGACCCCGTCTCTACTATAAATAGAAAAGAAATTCATTGGCCAACTAAAAATATATAGGAAAAATGAGCTGGGCATGGTGGCGCATGCCTGTAGTCCCAGCTACCCGGGAGGCTGAGGCAGAAGGATTGCTGGAGCCCAGGAGTTTGAGGTTGCTGTGAGCGAGGCTGATGCCACGGCACTCTACTCCAGGCAAAGAGTGAGACTCTGTCTAAAAAAAAAAAAGAAGACAGAACATAAAAAATGTGAATATGGATTAATAAAATGTGATATACATATACCATGGAGTTCTACTCAGCCACAAAAAACAATGGTGATCTAGCTAGCACCTCTTGTATTATCATGGATTGGATAGAGCTAGAGCCCATTCTACTAAGCGAAGTATCACAAGAATGTAAAAACAAGCACCGCATGCACTCACCATCAAATTGATATCAACTGATCAACACTTATGTGCACAGATAGTAGTAACATTCATTGGGTGTCAGACAGGTGGGAGGGAGGAGGAGGGGATGAATATATTCACACCTTATGAATTCAGTGCACACCGACTGGGGGATGGACACACTTGAAGCTCTGACTCAGGTGGGGCAAAGGAAATATATGTAATCTAAACATTTGTATCCTCATAATATGCTGAAATAAAATAAAATAGTCATAAGTAGCAGAATATTATAAATTGCTTTCTTAAACAAAGGATATTATTCATCATTCATTCAACAGTAATGATTGAGTGTCTATCATGTGTTAGGCACTGTTCCAGTGCTTTGGCAAACCAGTAAACATAACAAATACTCTTATAATTTTGAAGCATGTATGCTAACAGCCAGGCATATTTATCATCTTTGTATTCCAGGTGACACATTTATAGTTCCAGACTCTAAAATGTCATATTGTAGTTAAGTGGATTTAAAAACATAAGTAATGTCTTATGTTGGATAATGCTTCATAGCTTAGAATATATTTATATTTGTTTGTGTAATTCTCAACATCTGGAGTGTTTTGTTTTTTAGAGGAGGAAGTTGAGACCCTAGAAAGTTTACTGACATTCATGAGTCTCAAGGGTAGTCAGTGGCAAAAGTGAGGCTTGTCTCTCCCATTCCAGTGTTTTATTACTAGTTTTATTCCTCTCCCCTCCCCTGCACAGCATTTTGGCAGAAGGCCAATTTATTCAATATACCTTGGGAGGGGGCAGACATCTAAACTTGTTTTGCTTGTGGCAAAAGAGAAAAAAACCGAATATTTGGTGGCATAAGAATAAAGAACACAGATTAAGCAATACTAATAAAATCTGTATGAGAAACTAATATTTAGCAGCATATCAGTTCATAGCATTTGAAAGAACTGTGAGTGAGTGATTGCCTGAAACCTCAGTTGGACTGCTGATGTGAGACTAAGTTTAACCAGTCGGAAAGTATGAAGAGTGTTTCAGAGTGATGGAATAACCTGTCATGGAAAGGCAGAGACCTTTCATGGAGACTGGTGAATTCCCTAAAGCAGTCTCAGACTCTGATGGATGATTTTTTCAGCTGTTTTCCCTCTGAATGTCTTGTGTCTCCCTGCTCACAACAGGAAGCCAGGAGGTTTGCTGGAATTCTCTTTTCCAAAGCAATCAGGGACACACCATCCCTTCTCTCTGGAAGTTTATGCATTTGACAGCTTAGAAAAGCACTTTGCCTTACTATTTCTGACAAGTGACTATGCAAAACTCCATCTATGATAAAATGGAATTGTGCAGGAGTAGTGAAGAGGTAAAAAATGCATCTCCTTTGGTGGGCCATTCATGCCCCTTTACTCATTTCATTATAATAATAATTGTAAGAAGAGGGGGAAGAAATGGAAGAAATAATATTGAACACTTAGTGTGTGCAAAGCCCTCTCTATGCCCCATCCCTTACAGCCTTACACCCTTGTTTTTGTAGTATTACTGTCATTCCCATTTTATAGATGAAAAAGTGGGAGTGCTGAGTGAACATCTAATTAGAACTCTTAAATGTAGTGCTCTGTTCCCTTTTTACATTATTGTATATTGCCTTCTGTCCATCTCTATAGATAGATTTCACTTTTCCTCTTAAGTAAGGGACAGCTTTTCTGAATGCTTCACTGGTCTACATGAGCCCATGTTTTCTACCTTTATAATAGAATTCCCATAGGGTCAAACACTTTGTAGGCAACAAATTTCATTGCTTGCTTTTCTTGCTTCAATATGGAGTTATGTGATGTTTCCCTTTAAGGCAGACCAGGCACCTGTTTCATAAATTGGCGAGGATATCTCAAAGTTGCTTCTTCACTCTGGCAGAATTGAACCTTGGCAGGAAGTTGTGGATTGCTCTTTCTCTACTAGGTGTCAATCCTCTTAAAAGCATTTTATTGGCCATGAACTCTTCATTGGCATGGGTTGACCTACAAGAGGAAATACCACTTGGAAGGGTGTTGTGATTCATCTGCATTTGGCCAGCTAATTGTATCTGCCAAGCTCCCAGCTGAAATGTGCAGTGTTCCTTTATATTTGCATGTTTTAAATCTAAAAATTATGATCCAGATCACTAAGGACCCTCATATTAGGGGTGATTGGATAGTAATTAAATATAGTTCTACTCAGAAAGAATGAAAATATTACCATTTTCTACTCTATAAGCCAAAAGTTTTTTTTTAACTTCATAAAGCTCTTAGGAACTCAATTCTTGGGAAGAGAAAACATAGTAGCTAATTAGTATGTTTCAGAAAAATGTACACATATAATTTGGCTATGAATCAACCTCTGGCTCTTAAATACTTAAAATAGGAGACATAACTGTACTCAAAATATATATGGAAGTTCTCTAGTTCACAAATCCAAATGCTTCTCCAAGATCTTGAGTTAATCAGTTACTAGGTGCTGCAAGTTCTCTTCAGTCCTGCTAGGTATTAGCTATAAAGATGAGACATTGATATAATCATAGTTTACTGCTACTATTAATAAATGAAGACTAAAGCAATAAATAGCATACAATTTGATATATTGCATATATGTTGATAGCCTAATTTTATTCAAGTGCATGTATGTGCACATGCATGTAGGCACGAGTGTTTTCTTGTCTTTTGAGGAAAATCCCAGCTGTCTCAGATCAGACATGTATTGGCACATTGAGTCTGACATACAGCAGAAACAAACAACAGCAAAAACAAATAAATTCTAGAATCTGCGTGCTTTGTTGTGTAATATTTATCATCTAATAGACTAGGAATTTCAAATCTTTAAATGATAATACTTTTGGAATATAGAATAAATTTTATTTATTTTAGCAATGTTTTTACTCAAAATACACATCAACACATAAATAAATACTTATCAAATACTCAATTTTGGTTTTTAAGCCCACATATAAAATTTATGTTTCTTTATAATAGAAAGAAAATAGTCATGTTACTGGGAAAAATATTTTTTAAAATTTATCAAATTCTCCAGAAAACAGATCAACTCTACATCTAATTTGAACACAGGGACTTCTAACATGATTACAGAGATGATAAAGCAAAAGAAAAAATTATAATCATAGTTATATGATTATAACTTAATAAGTTCCATTCTTTTCCATGAAGTAATGACAGCTTAAATTACTATCCTTTCAATGCTCTACACGACAATTGCGTTTATCGACTATAATATTTGTAGTGGTGTAGTGTAGAAGAAGAAACATGGAGTTTTGAACCAGAAAGACCAGAGTTCAAATCTAAATCCAAATCCAACTACTTAGCTGCTTTATATTGACCAGTTCTAAATGGCAGATTCCTCATTCTTTAAATGGAAATCAAAATGCACTGTAATGTTATCTTGAGGTTAGAAAGAAAGCATATTAAGCTCCTGGTATAATGTCTGGAGTAAAGTGAAAGCTCAAAACTGGCAACCATTGTTGGTTCATCTGGAAGCAGGAAAAACAGAGGAAAATGATTTTGACAAAAAGAAAAGGGATCTGGCAGGAGATAAGCCATGGTTTTGATTCAAAACCAACCCACCAGTGAGACTCATTCATAGTTAAAATCAATGGCAAACATTTTGGCAGTCCCTTGACACCAGTTTGGTAGATTTCACTTGCAAAATACTGCTGTTTTTAGGTTTTCCACCAGTCAGAGAGTTACAGGTATCAATATTAAGATGGTAAAGCAGGGAGACTATAGAAACCTTGAAAGTATTCTCATTTAGGTTTATGCAAGGAACAGCACTGCCTTGCTAATGAAAACAAAAGGACAATTCAATCATTTCAGAAGTTAATTCACCTATTCAGACCACTATTTTCTGGAAAGGGAGAACTATTTCACCAAATGTTCCCAGAGGTTAAGAAACGACAAATGTGAGCAGTGTTATTCCTTGTAAATCTTGTGTGCTGAGGAAGTTCGAATGTAGCCATTTTATAAGGTTGATTTTATTGGATTACAAGTTTCCCTTCCCTGGCTTAATTTGTGATGGGAAAAAGAACTCATCTTTTTTTTTTTTTTTCCCAGTAGACCTCTTTTTTTAACCACAAGCCATCCAGTCTGATTTTGAGATTAAAGAGTTTTATTTAACCTCTGAGTTGGATGTTACATATTTCATCCATTTCCAAGCCAATTATTTGCAAATTCTACTTTCTGAACCCAATCAGCAAGTCTCAGAGAAGTCAGCCTTGGCCAGAAAAGGGGAGAAGGGGAGGACTTTCGTCTTTTGTCTGTTATATTGTACTTCATGTTTGCTTTGAAGCATTCAAAACCATTGCTTCCACTCATTATCATCAGAGAGGTGTAGAGGTGGCCAGAACACAGACATGCCCGTCAGGATGGAAAGACTTTAGAGTTTTACATCCCTTTAATCTTTGTAAATACAAAATGTTTTGTGACATAGGGACTTAAGATTTCATATTATTATGCATCAAAAGATTTTTCTTCTTAAGAGAAGTCTGTCATATCAACAGCTGCATATTGTTTCTGTGTTATAAATCAAACAGCTTGGAAGAAAAGTCTTATCATGTTTTTGAAAGGGCAGCACAAACTGTGATCATTATGGATTAATGTGACAGTTCATCCTCATGAACTTTTAATGTTTCAGCTGAGTGGTATTTGCAAATAAAAGCAATGTAATATCAAAACTATGTTATATATCTATGTGCGTGTGTGTATATATACACCATATTTAAGATTTTACTATTTGAGTTTGAATAGATCATTTAAAGAAATTCTATAAAGCAGTAATCAATTTTTCAAATATTTATTTTGATTTACAAGTTTATAAATACTCTTAACATAATTTTCCTAGGAAAATTGAACCATTTTTATATTTTTTGCATGTAAAAATTCTAATTTACATGTTTTACTTATAATGGTATCCAATGTATTTAATATATATTGTTGCAAGATATTGTATGTAAAATTAAATTTTTGTATTAATTACTAATAATAGGGAGAATTATTAAATTGCAAACTAAGTACTCTCAGTCTGATCCAAACCTTCCTATAGACCACCCATTGGCCATTCTACTCAACCTTTCCACCAGGCAATTCAGTAAGAGGAAATAAGCCAATCTAAGGAGTTGATTTTGTAATCATAGACTAGTAAAACTATAATAACAGCGCTATACATAGTGGCAAAAAGCTATGTAATGCAAAATTAATTAATTCACTAATTTCCCCAAGGAATTTGGATTTATACTTAATTGAGTTAAAGTACCTGACTAGCCTGGGATAAGTTAGTTTGTCCTCATAATCATTTTAGATATTATGCAAAGATGGAAAACAACTAAGTCATTATTTATTTCTTTAGACTGAAAATATAATTAAAGAAGTGATTTGGGAAGAAAAGCTGAGGTTTTCATTGAAACCAAATTTATATCACCTGAGGGACAGGAAGCAGTCAAAATATAGATCGGTGGCATGTTTTTGGCCCAAATTAATAATATGACAGACGTATGGATTCTGTTCCTTTTGATGGGCTGAGGGAAATATAAATCTGGACAGAATGCCCCAAATAATAACATGGATTTGGTTAGTTGAAATTAGAGTAATTTCTGTTTTCACAACTGCAGATGTAAGTGATTTTAAAATAAGAACATGTTAGAATAATTTGTTCAATAATATAGCGGCATTCCAACATGTCTTAATGCTTTACATTCAATTAATCAATATTGAGTGCCAAGTATAAACAGTGAGAATAATTTATATAAGCACACGTAATTTAAAAAATACAAATAATTAATGGAATTCAATCTTTACATATGGTTTATCTGGGAAGAGTTGGGAATTACCTAATTCATTCACTTCACTTGGCAAACAAATATCTTAATTTCTAGGTTTAAGCATTTGATTTCATGGTATCTTTGTACCAAAAGAGATCATGTAAACATTTAGAAACACAGAATTTTAGAACTGCAGGGGTTTGTGTAGTTCAGGATCTCTCAAGTAGCAGTCAGCATGCTTTTGGCTGCAGGTAACAAAACCTTCTGCCTCAAACTGTCTCAAACAAGGACATTTATCATCTCACATAAGGATTTCTGAGATAGCCTGGACCCTGGGTGCAGTATGACAGTTTCCCTGAAGCTCTCTGGGATTGGGATTTGGTTTCTACAAAACATAGGTTTCCTGCTCAGATTGGCAACATGATGCCTGCAGTAGCCAGACCTCAATGTTCAGAGGAAGCCGTGAGAACCTTTCTTTCCTGCTACAAGAGAGGAGTATGGATGCTCGGCAGGTAAATACATTATATCTCAACTATTGGGGTTATGGGGAAAGGTGAAAAGCTAAAGTATGGGCCCACGGTATACTCACATTTCCATTGGCAAGAAGAAGGTGGGGTCAGTGAAGGATAAACAAAAGAGTCAGCAGGGAAGGCTGATCAATGCCTATGAAGCACAGATGGGAGCTAATCAGGTCCATTTCTTGACACACGACTTCTGTGTGAGGCTTCTGGGGACATGACTCCAAAGTGGGATATTCCCTTGGAGAAAGCATAACAATGTCTCCATCCCTGCAGTGTAGGTTCTTTTCAGTAATTTAGAAATACAGCAAGACATTCAAAAGTTCAGAGATTGTAGTGAAATAGCTACTTCTACCATTCTTACGTCTTTTGTTACCAGATTCAAAGCATGTGACTTAGACATTTCAAGAAGAAAGAGCATCCTAAGTAAATGGTTCACTTTATGGCTTTTATATTTCAGGGTTTTTAGAGAGGTTTTCAAAAGAAAGAGAGGGAAGAGAGCAAATGTCAGTACCTAATTACTTAAAGCTTCTATTTCTTTCTTTTCTTTATATATTTTAAGGCCTACCCAAGCATTATTTAACATCAGCCCAGCAGAAGCTGGCCTTGCCCTATTGTCACTCTGGCTGCTACCTTCTGCCGAGCATTTTGCCTCCTCCCATGTGAAGGTGTAAGTCCTGCCACTGTTTAGTCAGCAAGGGGTGGGACCAGCTCTCTTGACTCAGTGACTCACATGGCCACAGTCAGGGGATATTTTGTTCACACATCAGAGTCTCAGGACCATTCCTGGCATATAGTAAGTTTTCAGTAAATATACGTTGTTATTAATATCACTATCATGATGATTATTATAAATCTCTCCACTGGGCAAATGCCAGCAATCAGCGTATTACTTCATGTAGGAACCCACTATTTTGTGATCTTATTTCTTTCCATGAAATGCATCTTACAACCCAAGAGAGGGTTAGTGTCTTTGGTGTTAGCCAGATAACTATCCCTTGACCTGAATCTCATATTTAATGGTTCTTTTACTTTTTGAATATTCCTTTTTCTGCTTTTAGTTATTTCACTGCTTTTGGATTTGGTTCCAGATTTTATAGGTTTTAGGGCTAATATGGCACCCCCTGCTAGGTGCATATATGTTTGGCTTATTTCTTTAGGTATATTTACTTTATACAAATTGTAAAATCTAAAATATGGTATATTTCTCTACATATGTACACATATACACACACATATGCAGTCTGTCCAGAAAGCATCCAGCCATGTAATAGGAAAAATAGAGACATTATTGAAGATGATACAAGAAACATACATAGGACAATGACACTTCGGTCCCCTTCAAAGTAGGCACTTAGGACCTTACGCAGTTCTCCCAGCGTCTCTTAACCCACCCTGTACATGTTCAACATTCTCAGGTGTTCTTCTTGTTGCAGGCCTTCCAGAACATGGATCACTTTCAACAGATTCTCGACCACCTTTAAAGCATTTGTGCCATGCTGTTATTTGCACTACACTCATTGCATTGTCCCCAAAAGCTTTTGAGTCATCCAAATAGTTTCCATGGAGGAATGTTCAAACTTAACACAAAATTTGACACAGATTCATTGCTCTACTCAGTCATTTTGAATGCAATGGCCACATAGCACACATTCTCACTGAACGGCATCTAGCGCCCCGCTGACTAGTACAGTGAAGTCGTCATTGTTCATTCATGTGTATTCCAGTCCACTCTTCTTGCCTGCCAGGTTACATTGATGTCGTGCAAACCATTCTTGTTATATTAACAATGGCTGGATACTTTCCGGACAGACCTTGTAGCTATATACATGTCAATACATACGCTCACATATGTGCAACCATCAATTCTTTTAATGAAAATGAGGTTATGTGCATGTTATTTCTTATTAAGAATACCATTGAATAGCTGTATCTCAAAGATGTATTTTTTCTTGAGAAAGGCACTCATAACAACAGTTATGATTATTATTAATATCATTTACCGTGTCCTTACCATGTGCTGAGGACTGTGCTAAGTGATTTAAATACATTATCTTATTTCATTTCACCCCTATAGCAACCTTATTGGGTGATATTATCTTTGTTTTATATATGTGGGCGCTGAGGAGCTGAGATGTGAATTGGAATGTGGCAGAGGCAGGCCCTCCATGTCTGTTTGTCTTTTCCCAGTGATCGTACTCTTACCAACTGCAGGAACTGCTGCCTACCAATGCCATTGCTCTTCAGCTCTGTTGGAAACAGCTCCATACTTGACTTAAGCACCATATGAGCTAAACCACCACTATTAATAAAAAGTATTCCATGGAATAGAAAGCATTTATTGTATTACTATTCTGATTTAGTGTCCTAATGCTTAGATGAAAATATGAGATTAATAAACATTTCTGTGAAGAGCTTTGTTATATCAAATTATTATTTTCTCTTTTTTAAAGATTTATCAGCATATATATTTTACTCTCCTGGATAATTTTTTCATGCTATACTACAATTTGAAAAAAAAATAAAATAAAATTCTTCTTGTTCCTTTGGGTTATAGTGATAGTTTCTCTAGGGAATATAAAATAGTCTGGATATATTGCATATGTAGTATATTTCCAGAATAGGACTAACAACTGGGAAATATAGTGACTTCGAAAGCATGCCGTGTAAAAATGCATGTGCTGAAATGCAGATTGCTCTAATTTTCTGCTCAAATGTCCATCTCTGCAGGGAGTGTTACTTTTCAGGGTTGTGCCATCAGAAATCATTTCTGCTCATGGAGATTATTGAAGATTAAGAGAAAATACAAAGTCTAAAACCAATGTGATGTGATTATACTTATCTGTACAAGTGCTGACCATTTTGGGTCACCAAGAAATTATATGAATTTCAAAAATGGTTTAGATGAGGCTTAGCACTATCGGAAAACTAATTTGATTTCTTTTTTAAGGGAGAATATTTAGAATGTATATCCCAGCAACTACTGTAGTATGTAAGGCAAGAACACTTTGTTTCTGTTTCTTATTTGATAAGAACTGTGCAGTTCTTTCTTTAAAACCCTGCAGTTTACAAAATATGTCATAACTTAAATTGGCATATATAAGCGTGATGTGGCAAATGTTCCTCAGCAAATTTTCAAGGGATTGGAACATTTCCCAACCCTTTTCAAAGCAAAGAGATAAAGTATTTTTTTATTCCCAAAGGAGGATATTATTAAATACAAATGCAGAGCATTTTGAAACTGTTAACCAGGCCATTATTTTAACATGCATTGTCCCTATCCAAAATTTTAGTAGTATTGTTTTCAATATGCAATCAGATTTCACAGAGAAAAGATTTTTTTTTAAGTTTTGTTAAATTAAATCTGGAAAATTTTGGAATGCAACACTATTAGATTCCAAGATATTCCTAGAGCCTGAAATCAAATGTCTGCATTTCTACATATTAATTCTATTTGGGGTATTGTGAAATAATTTCAAGAAAAAAATATACATTCCATCTTTTCACCATATTGTCTTTTCCAAATGTGAACCCAAATAGTTGAAATTTAAGATAATGAATAGACTTTCAACAATTTCAATTATAAACAATATAACTGTTGAAACCAAGCTAGCATTTACATATCAAAGAAGAATTCTAGGCACGTGTCTGGTGTCATTCTTGTTTAGGTTTATCTCATTCATGCAGGGTGAAGATCAAGTTTTTTTCATTTAATTTTTGTCCAATGTAAAGAATATTGCAGGAATATATTCTTTGGCAGCTTATTATATAGTACACAATAGTCCCTAATATTTCTTTTTATTCTCACCATTTTCTAAAGCAGGGATTGTAAAGTGAAATGCCTGCAGGGCTTGGCAGAGGAAGCCTGTGAGAAGGTGGGGACTGTTGCAAAATGATCCCCTGTTTAAAGGGATCAGCAGTTACTCTGCTCCAACAAAGTGTTCGCAGATGGAAATTTGAAGGCAGTGTTGTCAGGACTTTCTATTCTTATTAAAAAAAATAGAAATTCCTTCATATTATTATAAACGTGAAATATCTTGATGTCTATATGCTGTAGACAAATTCAATTTAAAAAATAATGCATAGACTAAATAAAAACACATCTGTGAGTCCATGTGACCTGAGGCTCACTGATCTGCAACTTTATGGTTAAAACATGATGCCATATGACATCTTTATGAAATAATATTTATTGAGATTTTGGGTGTGTTCTCTGCCAGGTCTTCTGATGTTTGTAAGTATAGCATGCACTGCCTGCTTCTTTGAAAGGGTTTGACATAGAATAAAGTCCACACTAAGGATCTTAATCTTGTTCTAATCTAGTGCTGTTGTCAAGAATTCCTTCTTCTTCCTGAGACAAAGTCTTTATTATATATTCCACTTACAGTGATTTGTTTTCTGCCTTATCTACTATTACTAAAAGCATGACCAGAACCCAAACCTCTGTAGCATTGGGGCCTACATTGTTAAACTTGTTTATGGTTTAATGTCCAACCCTTGTTCTCCAAGCCCACAGTTTGGACCTTACTGTTATTTAACAGATTTCAGTGATGCCAACTTCCTGGTCTCCATGATCCTCATTCTGAAATTTTAGTTGTTTTTCAATGTCCCCTATTTCATCTTGATATCACTGATGCCAGTGACTCACTGGTCTAGGTGTTTTCTGGATTCTGGCTTCCCCATGCCTGGCTGGATTTACTGTCTTTAATCCAGTAAACTTTTTCTGACTCAGAGGTAGATGTACTTATTGGCTGTCTCAGTCTGTCATATTCTGCTCTAATTAACCCTTCATGTCTGTCTATAACATCAGGTAGAAACCCTTGGGAAAGTCATACTTTTACCATGGAAAAATTAAAACAGAAAATGAGAAGTAAAATGTTCCTGTCTGTCTGTATGTATGCAATTCAAGTGGACTTACTTTTTCTTATCCAGAAGCTACTGTGCATATGGCTTATATGAAAAAGTACATTGGTGATTATTTCATTAGTTTAGCCATAGCACAGTCAATTTATACAGGAAAGGGAGTGATTTTTTTAAGCTTCCTGCTGACTTATGAAAGAACTAATGCTAGTGCTGATAGAATAAGTAAGGTAACAACCTATTAAAATACTCTTGTAGAGTTGAAAGAGAAGATATAGAGGTTGCTGGAATGATTAAGGTATTACCTGTTGAAATCTCTTTTTAGTATTACATCTCTTTGGGATTATTATCAAAGAATATGGTAACTCCTAATATATTATTTTTTTTATATCAGTGAGCTTAAAGAACAGCCCCAATGAACTGAACATTGTTATGGAAATTTTCTTTGAAAATCAGTTTTTAAATTTCACATTCCACAAAGCTTAAACTTATTTTCATGTAACTTCCATCACAGGTGTTTCATACTGATTCATTTTGTTTCTGAGGAAGGAAGAATATTATCAATGACTTGTGCCGTCCTTCCTTTGTCTTTTCTTTGCTGAGCTGTGTGATTGGGAACGGTGAACAACAACAAAGAGCCTGGTGTATCTCAAGAGAATAAGTAAATTCTCCACTAAACATATTTGAAGGTTGGATCCAAAATGTTGATTGAGTATGCTCCAGGAATTTTAACTACAATGAGGTAGAAAACAAATTGCTAGAATTGTTGATTGTATATAGATTGAGCCTTCTCTGGTTTCATTTATTATGTGCCATGTCCTGTATAAGCCTGTTTCAGAAGAGAAGCTCCTATTTTCAAGGCATTTCAACCTTAGAGAGGGGACATAAATAAATATATAAATAATAATATGCATATGCATGGAAATACAATGTGGTATATAAATATGATATGTGTGCTGATATCACATATATATTATGGTATTCTATGGCAAATTACATGCCAGTTGGTTTGGCTGTATGTCCTTTATTTTGCTCATCCATGGAAGTCTTTGAGAAGATGCCATGGCATATGGATTTTGCTTTAAAAGAAGTTAATGTTTGGTGGTATAGGGATATGGCATAGGTGTAAGTTTGGAATCTTGAGGGAACAGTGATTATAAGGGAATATGACTTTCTGAAAAATCAAAAAGAACCAGATTTGACACATTTCTTTGAGTCTCCTCTTGTTAGTAACACCGTGTAGTCTTATATATTTAATTCAGTGGGCTTTCATTAAGAGTTTTGCATTTGTTTAGGAATTGCCATTTTAAATTATATTTTAAAATTATTTCTAATTGTGGCAAGTATTCAGCCTTTAAAGATAAATGTGATCTTCAAAAATAGTAAAATGGTATTGGATGTCAGTGCTGAAAAGTAGGGTAGGCTATAAAAATAGATAATATGGCTTGTGTATTTTTTTAAACACATGGGTTTCAGATAATGAGACTGATTTTCTTATATAACCAATAAGAGAATTCTGCATGCAATCAAAAAAAAAAAAAGAATTTCAAATATGTTTTGCGTGACATCAATATCAACAAATATGTTTGTTTTTCCACGTATTTATGTGATTTTTTTAAAAGGAAAACATTGATTTGGGTACGTAAGTTTATTTTTTATTTCTTGCTTCCCAGAGAGAGAAGTAGCAAAAAGGTAAATCTGAATAAAGACAAAGTAACATATAAGCAGTATTGATAGGGTTGCCAGATAAAATATGGTATGCCCAGTTAAATTGAATTTCAGAAAAACAACAAATAATTTTTCAATCTAATTCTATTATATAACTATTACCATGTAATATTTGGACATAACGCTAAAAAAAAAAAAGTCTTTGTTTTTCTGAAATTTATATTTAACTGTGGGAGTTCCTTATTTTTATTTGCTAAATCTGGAAACCCTAAATGCTGATCAATAGTTGCTTTTCTTTGTTTTTTTTTTTTGAACAAACACCTGTGGAATACTTTCTATGTAACAATATGGCCCTATATCTTGTGGAAGTTACAGAGCACATGCCTCCCTCAAAGAGTCTACACTTTAGCAGAGGAAATAAGAAATGTGCAGGTAACCATATTTCAAGAGAAATTCCAATAAGCACTCCAAGAGAGGTACAATGACCATTCAAAGAATAAGAAAGTTACTTCCGATTGAGGAAACCAAAGAAGGAACAATCTGAGTTGATAGGTTTAGCCTGAATGGATTAATGGGGTTTTTACCCACCTGGAAATAGGGAAGAAAGGGTATATCCAGGCAGGAGAACAACACTGGAAAAAGCTTTAATTTGAGAAACTCTGGGTGTATTTAAGGAATTATAGTTTTGTTAAACCAGTAGTTCTCAAACTTCAGCACGTATCAGAAACATGTAGAGGGCTTGTTAAAAGCAGGGTTCTGGGCCCCTCACCAGAGTTTCAGGCTCAGTAGGTCTGTGCAGGGAGAGAATTTGCATTTCTCACAAGTTTTGGGGTGCTGATGCTGCTATATGGGGACCACACTTAGGAAACCATGAACTAGAATGTAGCTATGAGTGACTAGGGGAAGATAAGGTTGGAAATGTGGGTCTCGACCCTGAGTGCCTTGTCTATCTTGCTGAGGAGCTTGAGTTTTGTTTAAAAGGCATTTGGGACCATTAAAGGCTGGTGAACAAGGTGACATATCAGAGTTGTACTTTCAGGAGATTTATCTGGTGGCAGTGTATGGGATTGATCGAAAAGAGTACTGACAGACCAGAGAAGCAAGGCTAAATAGCTATTACATTACACAGAACAAGAAGTCAAGAGCCCAAACCGGAACGGTAACATCAGGATCAGAAAGAATGGATGCTTCTAAGAGCCACTTGTTATTTGCGTGAGTGTTTGAGAATCAGGCAGTAGATTTTCTTTAGTAGACTCTTTCCTCCCAAGAAGCCAGTTTCAAAATTGATAAAAATTTGGTTTGGCAAGATTGCTTAAAGTTTTGAGAAAATAGTTACTAAAGTTTTCAAATTGAATAAGCAAATTTTTCCTGTTTAGTTAAGGCAGAACTTTCCCATTAAAAAGAAAGCAGTTAAAGTAAGGGCTGGTGTTTATTAAAATAGATGGGAATATTTACAAGCAGCCCAAGAGGTCAGTGCATAAAGCCGAACAGAAAATTTAATAGACATTTAGTGTGGTTCCACAGATTTTATCGTTGATATCCCATTTCAATTCATGAGGAATACATCCTGGGTCTTTAGAATATTTTTCTGAGGGCAGCTTTATTTTCTGTGCTGAATGATCTCTTTAAACTCATATTCAGACATAACATTTCCTGTAGGCCAATATTTGGCAGAGCCTGTGGTAAGATTTAGTTTAGAGATATAAACAAAGTGAAAGAATCCTTTCCTAGGGTGACATTCAAATTAGCTAAAAACTGGTATGGAAAGGGCATTGAGAAATCAGAATGGATGCTTGTCACAAACTCCACTGTCGTATTAGTACTGCTTAAAATTAGCCCTGTTGCTGTCCCCATGGAACTTACTCATTTTTACCCATTTCTAAATAAATTTTAGATTTTTAAAATGAATGAAAATTGTATGTGTAATTCTGAAAATAACACGGGAAAAAAATAAAGAAAAACATAATGATCACATGTAATTACATAATCTTACCAACCAGAGAAACATTCAAAGCACTTTGGTATATGTCCTTCCCTATAGTATATTCTATTGTGTAACCTGAATTTTTTGTGAACGTCATATATATTTTCATGCCAATGATTATTCTTCTAAACCATAGTTTATGTTAGGTAATATTTGTTATATAAAAATATAATAATTTTTCCATATTTACAAATATTGTCTTCCAATTTTTATTATGTAAAGTATTTCTGCAATATATATCTTCATATCTGAATCCTTATGCCCCTCTTTGGTGATTATTTCTATCAAGTATCTTAACTGTAACTATTAACTACATACTCTTAAAGAGGCCCAGGTTAGGTTATCAAGGGTTTGTATTCTCTCCTGAGCATTCACATTTATTGATATTATAATTGTAGAATGAGAGACTAATTACACAGTATTGATATATCATTATATTTAGATTTATAAAATGTATTAATGTTATACTTTGTATCAAGTGAACAAAGGTCATGATCGAAATATTTAGAGATTGCTAAAATGTTAATTTGTCACCTATTTAATGACAAAATGAGTGTACTAATTTTTAAAATGCAGATTATCTTCATGATAAGGCTCTGATCATTCATTTTGGAATCCTTGAGTATAATTTGGTGGAGGATCATCTAAATTACTTACATATTTGGACATTTCATATCTTCAAATACTTCTCTATAGTTAAAATGTACACTCTCTTTAAAGTTAACCAGAATTATAGAATTTCTGAGACATCCACTAAAATCAATTTTATAACATGAATTTTAGGGACTGGGGGCATGGGATCATATAATGAGTTATTCCTGGAATCCCCGAGTTTAGAAACCATGAGTAGATGTCAAACATTCATGCATTCAGGATTGAAGTCTTTCTTCTGCCTTTCATTGTCGTGTGCTTTTCTCACTCAGAAAGACCAGTTTCAGATGCATTTTCCATGGCTTGTGAACTTCCCTATAGATCTGCAGCAGCTCTACCCCATTGCCCACTCTGTTGGTGTCCACAACCCTCTGCTCCCTAGCGGTCATGAAACTTCAGGAAAATTAAGAGTTGACTCTCTTGAGGGAAAAGGTCAAGGACCCTAAACTAGAAAGTTACAAGTAGCAGAAAAATGTGAGAGTTTGTTAATTCTTCTGAGCATTACGAAACATCGAGGCAGAAGAAGGAAAGCAAGTTCTAGTAACTATTTAGAAATGAAAGTTATTAGCTTTGAGGAGATTTTAGAGGTCTTCCTTTTTGGCCTTCTTTTTTGTCAATGAGAATTCTAAAGTTTGGGGGCACTTAATTCATTCAAGATCACCAAGGTAGATCCTGATGGGACTGAGCTGAGGATCTAGGTCTCCTATGTGTCCCTTCAGCTGTGATGGAGGGTATCACTACATTTTTAATAAGTTTTTATGGTATAAAGAGAAGCTATATATGACTGTAGATGGTGGAGGGGGTGAAAAAGTTCATTATCTATATTTTCTAATTCAAAAAAAATATGATTTTTTTTTTTTTGCAATTCTTTTGCACCAGGCCATCATCTAAATTCTTTCCTTGCCACAAGTGTTTAGTTCCATCTGTTTGATTTAGTTTCCCATGGAGACAGAGCTCTAATTGTATAACAAAGTCCAAAGAGAAATTGGATTTGCTTACAGAAAATCTCTTTGTAACCAACTTTGTGGAAAGTTTTTTCCTGCAAAATGAAATGTGCTTATATTAGTGATATCATGGATATTTAATATATCACTTATACATTGAGCTTTTAAAGTAATTTAAAGTGATTAAATAGGGTTTTCAGATCTAGATAGCTTCTATTCTCACAGAATATCTAACAGATTTTTAAATCTGTGGTCTAATATGATTAGGAAAGTTCAAATATTAATTTCATTTGTTCTTCTGCCTATTTATTCAAAGTAGTCTAGGTTAGCCAGAGGCTCTTCTCCACTTTTAAGATAATGAATAAATGTAGTTAGACTCAAAAATTAATAGGAAAGGAGGATGAGAAGTGAGCAGGACAAATGATTTCATGCTTTACGTTCTAGGGCTCCTTGCCTCTTTTTCAGCAGAGTGAACATCTGGAGTAGTGTGGGTCAGGAAATGAAATCTGCCTCAGTCTTGGCAGTCTCTGAGGACCCAGTCCAGCCTCTGTGTGGGTGATCCGTATTTTAATTAGATGGAATTGTTTCCAGTGTCTCCCTGGAGAATCTCCTCCCTTCTAATAAGGATAGCTTAGGCTGAACAGGATCCATCTGGGAATGAACCAGAAGCCCTGATTTTGCTCTGGGCCTGACCCTGTAATAATATAATACTTCATGGCTTATATTAGAGCTCAAGGTTCACCCTAGTCTAAACTGAAAGTACCCATATCAAAATTAGCCTGTAGTGTTAGAATAGGCAGGCAGGAAGTATACAACTGCTATTTACTTTTTCCATTGACAGATACAAAGTTGAATTTACATCTTTTTTCATTTATCAAAAAGCGCCCTTCTTTCTAGTTCACTGGGCTTGGAATCTCACCAAGTGTTAAGGGTTCACATTTGGAGTTTGTACAAATGTTGCATGGAATCCCTGCTATCTTTCTTGCTGCTGAAGAGTCCAACCTGATTTGAATGACCATTAAAATCAGAAGCTGTAATCTAGCAGTTGTTAACCTTTGTTCCTCTCAAAGATGTGCTTGGTGGCTAGCTCAGTCATCTGTATTATAACTAGTTGCTAACACTTAAACACTGGGATGTCTTGCATAAAAAGGTAGATTTATAACTTCTCAAATTTGGAGAGTATGGAAACTCTGAGCCCACATTTTTGCATGACAATATCTGCCTGGGAAAGAAGAGCTGAGATCCTTCACCAGATGAGTCATGTGCATTTTTATACAACACAGTTCCCCACCTGATGGGCTTTACATGTTTATCCTACCTACTTTATCCTTTAGATACTTGAGCCCCAGACATCAGCAATAGTTTCCTAAGTAGACAGCATGAGGCACATGAGCGTGTCAAATCTGCATTAAGTCCCGGCTCCTCTCTTTCCCAAAGGTGGAACATGTGCAAATCTCCAACCCCTGTGAGCTGTGCTATTCATATCTATTAATAGAGAAGGTTTCTTTCTAGGTACGTTGTGAGTTTTAAATAAAATACTACACATGTAGAGCCTAAATCAATGTCTTCCTCATATTTAAATGCTTGGTGAATATTTATTATCCTTCCACCTCCCTGGTGTCATAAATTTTTTTTCCTGGATTTTTATACTGTAGTGAGAGCATTTGTTCCTGTTAACTTTATCAATTTGCTTTGAAACTACAACCTCAAAGTATTCACCGGTTTCAATGGTAATACACTATGGTAGTCCTTGTAAAACATTGTTCTCACCTTTCCTATACCCTGTGGACTTCTGAGAATTTCTTAATGGGTATTATATTACCTTATAACTTTCATGCCTACTGTAAGTACATTTTGACTTTGATTTGAATTTCCATTGAAGTTTGGTTAATGAGCACTAAAAACTGCCGTGAGGTGAAAAAAGAGTCAAGTAATAATTGTTCTAATTGTATTTGAAACTTTATGTCTCCGAATCTTTCTCTCTGAGCCTCAGTTTCCTCAGCCATAAAATTGGGATAATAGTGTTTCACTAGTAGTAATTAGAGGAATGCTAGCTACAATAAGATATGAATCCCAAAGTGTCAGTGCTTAACACCATAGAAGATTATTTCTCACTCCTGGTAGAGTGTTGAGTGTTTGAACAGATAACAGGATGGCTCTTGTTCATGCAGTGGCTGATGCCATCTTAAATACACATCTTAAAAGGTTAAAATCCATTCCTAGTGCCTAAAGGTAAAAAAGCAATGGAGAAAAATTATGTGAAAGGTTATTATGGGTCAAGTTTGGAATGGTTCCACTTGCACTTGACTGCAGCTGATCGGACATCTCTATGGACAGGGAGCACAAATCCTTTGTGGACAGCTAGCTGTCTCTGCCACAGCCAGCAATGCTGTAAAGGTTGGAATATTCCTTATAATGACTACCATAATACTTGCTTCTTGGAGGCATTTAACAAGTGATGGCTGCTCTTGTTTTGCTGATATTGCTGTGAAATTATCACTTGTCAATATTAGACCAAAAATGCCATGGTCAAGTCATTGCATGACTCAGACTTTATGAAAGTAAAATTGAAATTAAATTCTACAGTCAACAGCCTAGAATTTGAGGCCATCTGGGAGTGGAACTTGGTGAAGTATTGGACATGGCATTCTTATCTCAGGGCTGCATTTGTCAGGATAAAATCCTGTGTTTTATTTCCACATTATAAGGTCATCTTCATTGTCTGCCATCATCTTTCCTAGCTCCTATTTCTTATACTATATCATTTTAATTTCTTAGGAAGTTTAGAGTTCAAGATAAAAGCCAGAATGTGAAAATTATTTTTATGTCCCCTATATACCGATAAACCGCACTTCTGTTGTTCATAGTTTTTTTTTCTATTAAAAAATAATTTCAATGGAAAGCAATGAAGTTAGGAAAATCCAAATTTTGCTTTTGGAAATATCTTTGAACGTCATTTAGTAATGTATTTCCTTGTTGTGTGGTGAGTTGAATGCAAAGGGAGTGAGTCATTTTATGGTTAGTGAGTTGAGTTCGAAAATTGGTGAAAATACTGTAAATGTATTGAAGTGATACAAATGCCTTTATTTCTCAATGAAATTCAATTTAAGAACATAATTCCATTTTATACATTCCTGTAAACATTCACATCGTACCTAATAAATAAATAAGCTGTTTTGCCAGGAGCTGGTGAGACAAAGAAATAGTACATTTCCTATGTACAGTCTGAGTCAGAGAAGTAAACTTTTGGAAACAATCTAGAATGACAAATGCCCCAAAGCAAAGAGACCCATAATACTATAGGTGAGAAGTATCCCTGTCTTGGGTTGGTTGGGATATGTCAGGAAAGGCTCCCTGTTGCTAAGGAAAAGGCAAGTAAACATGATCCAGTTAAGGAAATAAAGATTACTGTAGACAGAGGAAACGCATATACATAGACATTAAGGGAAGAGAGAAAAAGTCTAAAGCATGGAAGATTAAATGGCCTGACATCCTGTAATTTAAGGTGTCCATGGCGGGGGGTAGAGGGCAGTGACAAAGGGTGACGTTGCAGAAATGATATGGTCCAGATTGTGAGGCATCTTGTTAACAGGACAACTGAATTTGGGCTTCCTCCTGAGGGAAATGGGTGGCTTCTAAAGCAGTGTTTCTCTGCTCGTTAGAATCACCTGTGAAACATTTTAAGCACTATCGTGGGGTCTATCTCAGACTAATTAAAATCAGCATATCTCAGAATGGTGCTTACTATTTTAATAAATCTCCCCAGATGATTTCTAATGTATGGCTAGTTGAGAACCACTATTCTAAATGTTATTAGTCAGAGTGTAAGGTGATAAAATATCAACACTTTGAACTGGAGGCTCATAAAAACTGAAGAGACAGGAGGCTGCAAAGCTAGCAGGCTTTGATGTTGGAGGGAAAGGAGGGGAAGCAGTGAGAGTGTTTCTTAGGTTTCTAGCTCCATGAGATGGTGGGTGAATTTAACAAAGTAGAAAATATAATGGTTATATGGCTTAATAAGGAAGACAGGATTTTGACCTGGTGAGCCTGAAATTCTGTGAGATGCATCCAGAAAGCTACTAGCTACACATGTGAATGGGTAAATTAGAGATCAGTAGTTTGAGACCATTGAGCATTTAGGTTGATGGGGCCAGATGGGGGGGGCACCTCAGTTGAAGAGGTGGTAGGGAAGTCACTGGGAGTACCTTAGACCTAGGTACCTAGGGAATCTTGAAAGGTCTGGATGTTATCCACAAATAAGGCTAAAAATATGTCAAGAATAATCCAGCTACTTTTAAATTGTACCTATATATAACCAGTTAAATAAAAGTTGATGTAACTCATTTGCCACACTATGTGATAAACCACTCGTGCATCATCCACTCAAGACCCCAAACTCAGGCCAAAACCCAATGCCATTATTACTATCAACTAAATTATAGGTTTAGTAAATATTTATGCACTGAATCTAAGTGATTTTAAGCAGGCAATTCAATAAATAAGTGAATTCTCAATTCTAATCAACCAATTTACAAACACATTTTAGAATATAGTGCATCTGTAAACAGAGCTATGTCTCTTAGACCCATGCGCATAGATATAAAAATGCCGAGGCATGAAGAAAGAGATTTGACTGTCATGCTGGACTATAACAGAAGGATTAAAAATAAAATATTTATAACATTTCTATGCCAGGGAGCAAGAAACAAGGACATTTTTCAAATTGCTCACATTAAATCAAGAGCTACAAAATAAAATCCAATGAAAAGTTTATAAATTCACATTATATATATATATGTTTTCAAATTATATATTGTAGAGTAAGAAAAGCCTTCAAACAAAAACTTTTTTATGGCTCACAAAGAGAAAGGAAACTAGTATGTATCGCATGCCTAAATTGGTCAGTCCTCCTACAACCATATTGTGAAGATATTATTCTTAGCCCCATTTTACCTATGAGGAAGCTGAGGCTCAGAGAGGTTAAATAAATTGTCCAAGAATACAAAACTAGCACCTGACAAAGCCAGAGCTAAAAATCAAGTCTGATTTTCCTCTATCTTACACTGGTTTACAAATTACTGCAATAGGTTTCTTGTGCTTTGGAAATGTATTTCAAAAGAATCTTAACATGTATTATCAGTGCTTTGTACTTTTTGTTATTAAGGGATGTATTTGAAGACACTTCCATTAAAAAAAAAGTCACTTATGTTTATGCATTTTTAAAGGCTTTTTAAAAGGCTCTTATTAGCTTGGAAGCAAAAATACAAATCAATGTCTTAATTCTATTCCAACAATTTCATTACTAAACTACAAGCTTATTATGTTTCTATCCACAGAGTTCATGCCACAAGACCATGTTTATAGATGATATTTTAAAAAGATCCTTTTGACATTTTTTATAGTCTTGCAGTTGGATATCTGAGAAAGATAAAATAATGTGTTCCATTGTGTTCTGTGTATGCCTCCAGTGTTGGGTTTTTTAAAAAAACAACAACCTTCTTTTATTAAACCTTTACTAAGTTTCCATTGCACTGCTGAATGATGGGCTTCTAGTTGAGTGATGTGTTCTTTCAAAAAATGTTTTCCTATACTCTAAAAATTATGAGTTTTTTTTTTTTAGCAAAAAGTTAGCAGAATTCATATAGTATGTCTTCTTGGGTTCATATTCTCTCTTCTGTTTCTTTTCATTTTTAGTGACAAATAAAGCTAAATTTTTTCTCAGCCCTCATTAATACTAATTTCATGACTTCGGTTTGCATATTCTGTTCAGGACCTCTGGAGAGATGCCTTTTCTCTAAGAAGACTTCTTATCACCCACAGGCAGAGGCAACAGGATCCATTTAAACAGTGTATTTTCCTTCAAATAAGAGAGGGTAATTAATGTGTAGGTTGCATGAGATGACTTGATTCTGCCCTGCAATGAGTGAGACCAATAAGCTCTGGGAACTGAGGAACTGAGAGGGGAAGAGTGGGGCAAGCTGCAGGGGGCCAAAGGACAAATGAGAGCACCGGGAGTATGTTGGCTTGCATGGTGGGGAAATCACCCCTGGCAGTAGGAATAGAGGGAGATGAAAGTACTGAGGCAGAGTGATGCACGCAAGTGGGGAGCTTTGAAGCCTCCCCAGAGTGTAACCATTCATGAAATAGACCCAGCAGACAAAAGCAGGTGCTGGTGTAATTCTAGGAGACAGGATGAGGACCAGAACCCATTGGAAATGTTACAGGGACTGAAAAAAAAAGGGCTGGGTACAGAATGAGCACTGAGCTGAGGGGGCTTGCGAGTTGGGGACAGCAGGAGTCTTTCAAAGGGATCCTTTAAAGTTCACAAAAACATGTGTTTGTTGGCAGAGAGTGAACGCAGCGTGGACAATGATATATGACTTCCCCTCACAACATCTCCAACTATGAATCATCCCTTTTTTCCATTTTCTACCTTTTCCCCTTTCGTAACTTTTATTTCTTGCTCCATTCCTTTTGGTTTTGTTCCTCTGGAAAATTCCATATATTCTAATCTGAATTTCTTCTCTTTATTGCCTTTCCCCTCTTAGCTATATGTGTTTGGCTTATTTCTAAGCTTTGTCTCTGAGATCTAAGAATGTTGTTCTGTTTGGTAAGATACAGATAGAGGCTCAAAGCCTTTGGCTTTTAATCAGGATAAATGAGATGGGCTCTTTCATTACAATAGATGCAGTATATGAAGTGTCATAGGGAAGGGAAGGGATTGAGGGTTGAAAACAGGTGGCCCTGGGATAAGTTCTACCCCTATTCATGTTTTCATTTAACCCACATTTGCTGAGCACCTTCTGGGAGGCTTCTGCATGCTTAGGTCCTGTAATACAGTGGTGCATGCACATAGTTGCTCCTGTGGAGTTTATGGTTTTAGGGAGGAAAAGCCAATAAAGGAAAATGTAAATAACATAATTATAATTAATAATATGGTTGGGTATGATCAGGGAAGGTCTTTCAAAAGGTGACACTGAAGCAGAGGTCTTGGATGTGTTTTTAGAAAATGGAGGACCTGGATTTTCCTCTTGTTTCCCCTGACCCTTTTCCTTCCTTTGTTTCCTTTCACACTGCAAGTATCAGTGTTCTTGACCCTAAGTAGACTACAAGGCAAGTGTGGGTGGAGAGTTGATATTTTGTCCCCTTTAAAACTTGGCCCATTGGAAATGATATGATCACTTTTATCCCAACGTTAGTCATCAGAATAACTATTTTTTTCCTAAAATATTGTAGAAAAGGCTCAAGTTTGGACAAGGGGAGGGAATCCTTTTCCTTGGTAAACCTAAGACAGACATTTCCAACTTATTAATCAAGAGAAATTATTTTGAAATTACATTCATGCTGGGGAAGCCTAATATGTCTGTTTACAAAGTCTTACACAATCTTTGTACAAGGTCTGGATCCCATCATTCATTCATTCATTCGCTTAGGTTTATCAGGTGTCCACTAAGGGCCTGGTGGTATGTAGATACTCACTATGATGATCCTCAGCCTGAGATTCTTGGTTTGGCTTGAGAGTATATGTGAATTCCCTGGAATAATTTGAGAAGGTGCTTGTGCGTGGTAGGATCGATGGCTCTCAGTAACTTCTCCCCAAAGTTGGTTGGTTGTTGTTAGTTAAGAGTCCACTGCTTGAACTCATGCTGGGACCACATGCTGGGGACAGAGCTATGGACAATTCAGATAAGAGTCCTGCTCACACAAAGCTTAAATTCTAGTAGGATGAAGAGAGGGAAGGAGATGATTAAGGTTAGGAAGCAAATAAACAATAAATGGGATAATGTCAAATTGTGATAACTCTATCAAGGGAACATCCTGGATAGCACTGCTTTAGAGAAGATTGTCAGAAAAAGCTTTTCTTGGAAGACATTTAAGAAAGACAAGATTTGTGTGGGAAGAAAAGGGTCATTTTAAAGGTCTGGGCTAGGCTGAGATACAGATATATCTAAATTGTGTTCCTCCTTAGTTATTAAACTAAGAGATCTTATTATACATTTTCTCATTTGCCTTTTATTTTTGTAATTATTGTTAAGAGCTTTAAAAAGTTTATTGCCACTTTTTAGGATTTCTTCTTTACTCCTGCAGAATGAGAGAATTAGGCTAGATGGTATCTATAATATCGACCATATAAAAGAAATGCAGTGCACCATAAGATAGAGTTCTGGATCCCGTGTATTTTGTACCCACAGATAATTAAAATAGCATATGTTGATTTGTTATTCTTCATCTGTTCTTTTTTATTTCAATCACAATCTAGTTCCAATTGCACTGCCAGAGGATTTTTTTAATATAATTAGATCGGCATGCTTTTCAGGAGTAATACGGGGAAGCTAAAATTCTATTTTTTGTATGAATTTTAAATATCCATTATTATACATTGAAAGAGGGAATAAATGTATTACTGAACAATGTGTTCATGAGTACTAGTACTGCAGTAAAAGGTTAAGGTTACCATAGCCTGATTTTATGCACTTGGATTAATTATTGATGTTTCTCCTAATTTTGCTAATTGAAAGTGAGTGTGGAGAACAGATTTGTTTTCAATGCAATTTTAAAGGGATTGAGTCTTCGGTGGCTCCATAGGCCTACAGTCATCAAATTTATCATCATTCAAGGTTGTTGATCATTATGATAGTTCAGGAGATTCCATATGAAATTCTATTATTGTCTTTTCTTTGACTGTGAGGATATTTGACCGCAAAATATGTAACTGCTTATGTATCATGGACTAGAATAATAATGAGTTCCATAAGCTGAAAAGATAATAAAAATAATAATGCCACTTAGTAGCAGTACTTTCTGGCAGAAAGAATGACAGAGGGGAGTTAAAATGTATATGTAGTTATTCTGTCAATCTTGTGTGGTTTAAATGCTTCCAGTTTTATTTAAAAGTAGATTTGTTTACTTAATCACTAATTCTGGGGTGTTTCTATATTTGTGTGCTGCATGCATGATTAGGTATAATGTGCAAAATTATATATTGATTAATAAAGTGATTTGTGCATAAAATAGATTCACATATTTAGCAATACTAAGAATCTCATTATCTAGAATGGAAAGGCTAGAAAAATGACAATCAGAAATATCATAAATGTGAATAAGAATAGAAATTTCCACTAGATAACTAGCGTAAAAAAAATAAAAAGAAAGATGTAGTACACTTGCCCAGTTCAAAACTATCCATGAAGTGTCTCCTACCAAGTCCATGGGCAAGTCCAGGCACCCAGCCCTGCCACCGTGCTGCTCCTTCAGGGTGTCCATAAACATCCTGGACATCACTGGTTTTCTGCTTAGGATCATCTCTCTCACTGTGCACCAGTGTCTGTCACCATGAATACTGGGTGCCTCCTCTGGGTGGTAGCACTATTGCTTCTTCTATGGTTGCCATTCCTACTAGTCCTGTCACTGATTGCCACCTTATTCAGTCACTGTTGGTGCTTCCTGGTGAAACTTGAGACCAGGAAACTAGAGCTTTCAAGTGCTGGGACTTCCTGTGGGATGTGGCAGAATAGAAGCTACCATTTCCCTTTATAATTATAATTATATACCCTTTCTATTATACACTTTTAAGACCCCTGTGGAGCATCTCTGTCCAAATTAAGAGGTTGCACTGGATCTATCATTTTTTTTTCGATACTGAACTTTTTATTAGGCTAAGGAGTTAAAAAGAAAGGAATGTCTACTTTTCACATTTCCATTGGTTCCCTGCCCCCATTTGAATATTTGTTATAAATTCGCTTTAATAAAAGGCTTTGGATCTATCATTTTTAACCCTGTGGATATCAAAGTTACCTAGGATAGTTGGGAAACACACAGTTTCTTGGCTCCACCTGAAACTTTCTGAATCCTAGTCTCTGGTGGTAGATTTTATAAGGTGTGTGTGTGTGTGTGTGTCTAATATTTTTAACCAGGTACTCCAGAAAATATTTATGCAGACAGTACAGCACTGTTCTCAGACTACAACTGAAAAGCACAAGTGTAGATGATCTTAAGGGCACTTTGACTCTGAGACTCTGCAGTTCACTCTGCAGCTTTGAAGTGATGTTGTGATCATATCATTCACCTTGGGATTTATGTGATGTTCATGTTTCCTTTCTGGATGATATTCTTTTTCAAGTTCAGTCTTAGAATTCTACACCTTTTAAAAGCATTTGAATCTAGGGTTATCCTTCTGATGATTTGCTGTTGTCAAGTGAATTGGGGTAAATCTATAGGCAGAGCTTGGTTACTGACTTTGGGGAAATAGAGACACTGATGTGAGACAACTCATGTCGCACCCAGATGGTGTGATTATATTGCTACAGCTGCTCAGCTTTAGCAGTAATGTGATTAAAAAGAAAACTAGTGATGGGCACTGGTGGTCACTATTGTCTCTGGAAGCCACATGAGGCAGAGAGCCAAGTATTTTTTCTCAGATTGAGATCGATAAATAACCCCCATGGTCAATCTCAGCACCATCCAGCTGTTGTCATTGTATTAGTCTTGGCATCTTTGTTGGCCAATGGGATATAGATGTATATGAGGATATGAGAAATTCAAGTTTCTAAAACTCACCTGGGAGTAAGTACCATATAGTGCAGCTTTTGTAGTAAATAGGGTATGTTTTAACTTTTTTAATCTTTTGAATTCTATTCTATCTAGATTATACTGTTCTTTCTCTTCTAAAGGATATGTTGTTATTTTTATGGGATTTATAACTTTAGAAAAAATAATGTCTTTTCTAGGTTCTCTTGGCTACTGCTTCCTGTTGTGAGACAGCATTCACCAATTCTTCTTTTTTTGTGATGTGGTGGAAAGAATATAGGCTTTGGAACAAGGCAGAATGTTTAAAACCTGTTCACTTACTACTTGCGTGACTTTATGCAAGTCATTTAACCATTGTGAGCCACAATTTTCTCATCTGCAAATTGAAGGAAAATGTAATTCATGCAGCGTTATTATTAGAATTGAGGAAGATAAGCAGGTAATCTGAACCTGGAACATAGTAAGAACCCCCAAAATTAGTTATTTGTACTCGTTTCCATTGCTCAGAAAATGTTTGCTCCTTCATCTCTGATCCCCAACCACAAGTGAGAGTATAAAGGTGTTCTCAAAATGTAGTCTCTGGATCAGCAGCATGAGTACAGGAAAGAAAGGTATCCATTTGAGTTAAAAAAAAAAAATTAAGATTATATTGCCGATGTCTCCTCAGGCCACCTCACCCCGGTAAAAGTGGGGTTATATGGACAGTCTACAAATGACATTTCCCTAGCACTCATCTCTACCAACTACTTTTGGACTTGCTGTCCCTTTTGGAGTCTCTCTGACTTATTTCTGAGAGGTTTTAGGATATGTCTCAACTGTGCCCCTGAACAAGACCCTGTGTTCTCTCAGTCACTGCCAGATAATGAGAACTCTCACTATGAAAGCTCACAATGGGGCTACCCTCATTTTGACTGATGCCACAGCCATCAATTGTCCTGCAGCTGCTCCTGGCACTAAAGCCATTGCTCTCTGTCAAGCGATGAGTATTGCTGACACTGTTGATGGTAGTCCTGCAGGCACTGCTCTCTGGGTATTGGTGTGTGTGCTACCAAGAGGACACCTCCCATTGTCTCAGTGTCTGCATTGTCTTCCTGTGTTGTTTGGGCTGTAGGTAATGGGGCTATTGTTCCTTCTCTCCGTAAGGCCCCTGTAATGGCGTCCTCACAGTGTCAAAGCTGTGATATATTTTCTGGAGCCTTCAATTGTACCAAAGTCATTCCATGCCATTCGCACGCATTATTTCCAAAATTTTACTGCCTTGGGCCCCTAAAGTCTTATAAAGACTTAATTTTTACTTACACTTTTATTGAGGTAAAATTTATATACAGTGAAATACCTGAAATCTTAAGTGTTCAAATGACTATGTCTTTATAATTTTCTTTCTTTCTTTTTTTTTTTTTCTGAGGCAGAGTTTTGCTCTGTTGCCCAGGCTAGAGTGCCATGGCATCAACCTAGCTCACAGCAACCTCAAACCCCTAGGCTCAAGTGATTCTCTTGCCTCAGCCTCATGAGTAGCTGGGACTACCAGCATGTACCACCACACCTGGCTAATTTTTCCATTTTTAGTAAAGATAGGATCTCGCTCTTGCTCAGGCTGGTCTCAAACTCCTGACCTCAAGTGATCCTCCTGCCTCAGCCTCCCAGAGTGCTAGGATTAAGGTGTGAGCCACCATGCCTGGCCATGTCATTGTAATTTTTTATACCTGTGTAACCACTACCCAAAACATAATATAGAATATTTCCAGTACCCTAGAAAGTTCCTTCATATCCTTTTAAAATCAGTCATCCCTGTCCAGAGAACCACTTTCTAATTTTCATAGCCATATATTAGTTTGTCTATTCTAGAATTTCATCTAGAGCTAATCATGTAGTATGCATGTAGAATTAATTCTTTTGTGTCTGGCTTGTCCGTGGAATGTTTTTGAGATTCATCTATGTTATTATGTATATAAGTATTTCTTTTATTTTTATTGCTGAGTAGTATTCCATCTTATGAATATCACTTATTTACCCATTTTCCCTTTAATGTGCATTTGAGTTGTGTACAGTTCTGTACAGCTTTACCTCTTTGTGTTATTTTTAGTGATTTCTCTAGAATTACATGTATCTCTAACTTCTCAGTCTGCCTTCAAATGTGTTAATCTAATACTTGAACAATGTAAAACCTTAAAGGAGTATAATTCTGTATTTTTCTACCTAACCTTTGTACTCTTTTTAAATATATTTTACTTTAATATGTGCTAAAAGCTATACTACACATGGCTATTATTTTTGCTTTAAATAGTTAATAGTCTTTAAAAGAAATAGACATAATGAAAATGCAGTCTTTTGTGAAGTGATCCCTTTTTGGTTTTTCTTGCAGACTCATTTCTTCATAGAACATAGAAGGCAACTGAGTAATAGTTAACCATAATTACTACTCTCTTTCAAAACTGAAGCATTTTTATTGAAAGTTGATGCCCCAGACTTTTTGATAAAAGTGTTTCTTGGCCAATTAGGACTCTGTTGGAGATAGGTAAAAGAAAATCCAGCCCACATTGACTTAAGCCAAAGTGAGTTTATTGGTTTTCCTACCTGTAGAGTCCAAGGATAAATTTGTTTCAGACATAACTTAGTTATACGCTTGAAAATTACGAAGAGGAATTGGTTTCTCTGTCTCTGGGGCCCATTAAGATGTTATTTTCTCATTTATCTTCTCATGGTAGCAAGAAAACAGTAATTGTAGATATAATCATAGTCTGCCATTTAGGTCCAGCAGAAAAGAGAGCTTCTCTCTCCAAAGCCAAACCAAAGATCTGGTCTGAGTGTCCTTGTTCAAATTTGGTCATGTGCCTATATCTTGAGCCCCTGAAACTGACCTACCAAAGTCACAAAACATTGGAGGAATGGGTAGCCCCCTAAAAAGAAAGATTATTCTTTTAAAAAGGGTAATTGAATGTTAAATAGCTAAAACAGATGGCCATTAGAATGTTTATGCAAATAGATTCTTAGTGGCTCATATCATCAGTACTTTAAAATGTTCAGATGTGTTTAAATTTAAGTATAGAACCTCATCTAGACCTTACTCTTTGCCATGCCTCTTACTACCCCTTGACTATAAAGTTGAGGTCCTTGAGATACTTGATTGCCTTTAAACATTTTAAAACTATCCATTTAACATTCTTCGAGTACTTCTCTCTGAGTCTAGAATATCCTAATAATTTGCAGAAACTCTTATTTTGTGTGAAGTCTTTGGTTAATGTTGTTAGAGTCAATCTCCTTTATTGGGAGGAGCCTGAAAAAGAGCTGCAACTTGGCAGTTATTAAATTCTGTTTCCAATTATCTTCTATATTGTGAAACAGTGAGAAATGAACACAATTTAAAAACACAGCTAGCATTGCTCACAGACCTTAGTTACTCTGACCCTGAAGTTGTTTATTTATCAAGCTTGGGGGAACAATTCTAAATTCTAGCTAGCTTTACTCTGGGTTTAACATATTCCATGGATTAGGAGAAACACTGTCCACAGCCCCATTTTGCATAATCTCAAACCTTCACTTGCTCAAATGTCATGCCTGTTTCTCCCTGCTTCATTGCAGCTCACAGAATAGGTGAGGCTTGCTCAATTTTGGGGACAGGCAAATAAGATAGGCCTGCTATTTAAATAAACAAAGAAAGGACATATTTTTTTACATGGTAATTTGTTTAACAGAACTATTCACCTCAGTGCTATTTTGAGGGATTAAGAGTACAAAATACCTTTGAATCCTGTTCAATATTAAGTCATGTTTATTTTTAAAGTGAGACTCATTATTCTAAGTGGAATAGGATTTGGTTTCTCTGCATTAGTCAATAGTTCAAAATGCTATTTTAAAAACATTGATTCCTTCTCTGATCTTATCTATAAAGATAAGATGATCTTATCTACATATATGCAAACATATGGAAATTTTATATTTTTCAGCTATAGCGAAATATTTTTCCTTTCTACACACCTTACATATACCAACATTTATATGCACATACACCTTTTATCAGTTATACTATTCTGTATTTTTTAATTTTGTACTATAGTCCTCTGAGACTTTATCATGGTTTACACTCAAACGCATTTTATCCACTCAGTGATTGGAACCATCTTTCCTATTCTTATTTATTTCTGTAATGAACATTTGAGGAGATTGCAATGTGCTAAGTTCTAGGGCAGTGGTCCCCAACCTTTTTAGTACTGGTGACCGGTTTCAGGGAAGACAATTTTGGACGCGGGTGGGGGCGGTGGTTGGGGAGAGGTGGAGCTCAGGCTGGTGATACTAGCAGTGGAAAGTAGCTGTCAATGCAGATGAAGCCTCCCTCACTGGCTCACCACCTCTCACCGCCCTCCCTTCCCGGCTTTCTAACTTTCATGGAAGACCATTTTTCCTCGGACGAGTGGGTGGTGGCAGAGCTCTGTGCCCGGTCCCTAACAGTACCGGTCTGCGACCCGGGGGTTCAGCACCGCAGTTCTAGGGTATAACTGTGCTCAAGACAGACCCAATCTCTGTCATCACAGTGTCTTGGTTGGTTACATATTTGCCATTACTTCTTCCCTCCCTCAGAGCTTTAGAGGTATAATTTAAAATTAAACTTTTATATATTTAAAGTATACAGCTTGAAGTTTTGTTATACATAAACATTGTGAAATAATCACCACAATCAAGCTATTTAACATATCCAATCACCTAATATGGTTACCATTTTTTCTTCCTTTTTTTTTTAGGTGAAAACACTTTAATTCTACCCTCTTGGCACATATAAAGTACATAATCCAGTATTATTAACTATAGTCACATCGCTGTACTATTTGTTGATCTCCAGAACTTATTCATCTTGCATAAATGAAACTTTGTCGACCTTGACCAATATCACTTCATTTCCCCCTCCTACCAGCCCCTGGCAATCACTATTCTACTCATTGCCTCCATGAGTTTGACTGTTTAAAATCCCATTTTATTTGAGGTGAGACTGTGCAGTATTTGTCTTTCTGTGTTTGGCTTATTTCACTTAGCATAATATCCTCTAGGTTCTTCTTTGTTATCACAAATGGCTAGGTTTCTTTCTTTTTAAAGACTGAATAGTATTCCATTTTGTATCTATACCGTATTTTTTTAATCCAGTCATCTATCAACAGACATTTAGATTATATCCATGTCTTAACTATTGTGAATAATGCTGCAATGAACAAGGGAGTGCAGGTATTTCTTCAACATACTGATTTTATTTTGTTGTTTTTTTATATATATACCTAGAAGTAGGATTTCTGGATAATATAATAAGATAGTTCTATTTTTAATTTTTTGAGGCACCTCCATACTGTTTTAGATAATAGCTGTAACCAATTTACATTCCCACCAACAGTGTACAAGTGTTCCGTTTTCTCCACATCCTCACTAACATTTAGCCTTTGTCTTTTTGATACTAGCCATTCTAACAGGTGTAAGGTCCTATCTCATTGTATTTTTGATTTGGATTTTCTTGATAGTCACTGATCTTGAGCATTTTTCATATACCTGTTGGCCATTTGTATGTCTTCTTTTGAGAAATTTCTGTTCATGTCTTTTAATTATTTTTAATTGGATTATTTTTTAAATTATCGCATTACTTATGTATTTTGGATATTAAGCCCTTTATCAGATATAAGGTTTGCAAGTATTTTCTCCCATTCTATAGCTTACCTTTTTACTCTGTTGATTGTTTCCTTTGATGTGCATAAGCTTTATAATTTGATTCAATCTCACTTGTTTATTTTTGCTTTTTGTCCTGTGCTTTGGTGTCATGTCCAAAAAAATCATTACCCAGACTAATGTCAATAGGTTTTTTTCGCTATGTTAATTTCTAGTAGTTTTATGGTTTCAGGCCTTATGATTAAGTCTTTAATCCATTCTGAGTTTATTTTTATATGTGTTGTGAGATAGGAGTCAATTTTATTCTTCTGTGTGCGGATGTCCCATTTTCCCAACATAATTTATTGAGAAGACTATGCTTTCCCTATTCTCTGTTCTTGCTACCCTTGTTGAAGATCGGTTGATTGTAGTTTCTGGGCTCTCATATGTTCCATTGATCTATATGTCTGATTTTTTTGCTTATACTATACTGCTTTGATTACTATAGCTTTGCGATATATTTTTAATCAGGAAATGTGATACTTCAGCTTTGTTCTTCTTGTTCACAATTGCATTGGCTATTTCGGATCTTTTGCGGTTACATATGAATTTTAGGATTGTTTTCTCTATTTCTGCAAGAGTGAAATTGGGAATTTGATAGGGATTACATTGATTCTATAGCTCACTTTAGATAGTAGGGATATTTTATTAGCACCACGCTCTAACCAACTGAGCTAAACGGCCAGTTTGGACATTTTAACAATTCTTACAATCTACAAACCTGTATATCTCTCCATTTATGTGTCTTCTTTAATTTCCTTCATCAATATTTTATAATTTTCAGTGTGTAAGTATTTTACCTCTTTGGTTAAGTTTGTTCCTAAGTATTTTATTATTTTTGTTGCTATCGTGAATAGGATTGTTTTCTTAATTTTCTTTTCAGATACTTTGTTGTTTGTGCATAGAAATGTGATTGATTTTTGTATGTTGATTTTGTATCCTGAAACTTTACTGAATTTGTTTATTAGTTCTAACAGTCTTTTTGGTTGTTGTTGAGTCTTTAGGGTTTTCTACATATGCGATTATGCCATCTAAAACTGGAAATAATTTTATTTCTTCCTTTTTTTTAATTTCAGGATATTATGGGAGTACAAACATTTTGGTTACATGTTATGACTTTGCCACACCCAAGCCATGATTTGCAGTGTGCCCTTTCCCCCACTACTATGCTCACCGCATCCATTAGTTGTGAGTTTACCTATCCCCAACCCTCTAACCCCCAGTGAATATTATTACTGTGTGAGCACATTAGTGTTGATCAGTTAGTGCCAATTTGATGGCGAGTACGTGTGGTGCTTATTCTTCCATTCCTGTGATACCTCACTTCAGAGGATGGGCTGAAGCTCTATCTAGGAAAATATAAGAAGTGCTAGATCACTATCGTTTTTTGTAATTCAGTAGTATTCCATTGTATACATATACCATATTTTATTAATCCACTCATGGATTGATGGGTACTTGAGTTGTTTCCACATCCTTGCAATAGTGAATTGTGCTGCCATAAACATTTGAGTGCAGATGTCTTTATTATAGAATGTCTTTTGTTCCTTTGAGTAGATGCCTAATAGTGCTATTGTTAGATCAAATGGTATTTCTATTTTTAGCTCTTTGAGGTATCTCCAAATTCTTTTCCACATAGGTTGTACTAATTTGCAGTCCCACCAGCAGTGTAAGAGTGTTCCTATCTTTCCACATCCTCACCAGCATTTGTTGTTTTGGGATTTTTTGATAAAGGCCAATCTCACTGGGGTTAGGTGATATCTCACTGTGGTTTTGATTTGCATTTCCCTGATGATTAGAGACATTGAGCATTTTTTTATATGTTTGCTGGCCATTATTTTGTCTTGTTTAATTGTTGTATCTAAGACTTCCAGCATTATGTTAAATAGAAGTGGTGAGAGTGGACATCCTTATCTTATATCAGATCTTAGAGGAAAAGCTTTGTGTTTTCCCTAATGATTACAATGTTACTTGTGGGCTTTTCATATATGGTCTGCATTGTATTGAGATAAGTTTCTTCCATACCTATTTTGTTGAGTGTTTTTTTAATCATGAAAGGATTTTGAATTTTGTCAAATGCTTTTTCTGCATCTATTGAGATGATATTATAGTTTGTGTTCTTCATTCTGTTAATGTGATGTATCACATTGACTTGTTTATGTTGAGCCATCTTTGCATCCCAAGAATAAATCCCACTTGGTCATGGTGTATGATCCTTTTAATGTGCTCTCGAATTTGGTTTGCAAATATTTTCTGGAAAAATTTTGCATCTATATTCATCAGGGATATTGGCCTGTAGTTTTATTTTTTTGTTGTGGCTTTGTCTGGCTTTTATCAGGGTGATGCTGGTCTCATAAATGAGTTTGGAAGTAATTCCTATTCTTTTAGTTTTTTTGTAAGAGTTCAAGAATAATTGGTATCAATTCTTCTTAGAATGTTTGTTAGAATTCAAATGTGATGGCTGGGCACAGTGGCTTACACATGTAATCCTAGTACTTTGGGAGGCCAAGGTGGGAGGGCTGCTTGAGGCCAGGATTTCAAGACCAGCCTGGGCAACATAGTGAGACCCTTTCTCTACAAAAAATAAAATAAAATACCCAGGCATCATGGTGTGTTCCTGTAGTCCCAGCTACTTGGGGGATCACTTGAACCCAGTGATTTTGAGTTTGCAGTGAGCTATCATCATGCCACTGCACGCTAGCACAGGTGACAGAGCAAGACTCTGTCTCAAAAAAAAAAAAAAAAAAAAAAAAAAAAAAAAAAGAAAGAAAGAAAAGGAAAAGAAAAAAAAGAAAAGGAAAAAGAGAATTCACCTGTGAAGCCATCTGATTCTGGGCTTTTCTCTTTTGGGAAAAGAAAACTCTTAATTTTGTTGATGTTTTTCTACTGTTTTCTATTCCCTATTTGATTTACTCTCCCTCTAATCTTTATTTCCTTTTTTGGTGATAATTTTAGGCTTAGCCTATTCTTCTTTTTCTAGTTCCTTATGTTGTAAAGTTAGATTGTTTATTTGAGAACATTCTTTTTTAATGTAGGTGTTTATGTTATGTTTTTGTTTACATTTGTCTTGAAATGAAACCCAGTTGCATTGCCACCTCTGCTTTTTCATGTTTAACGTGTATTTTTAGTTTCACCTTTATATGTTATTTCCCTTTTCATTTTGGATCTCTTAACTTGGATAAATATAAGAGAAGTGAGCAGTCAAGGGGTTAGTCCTTGTAGGAGGACATTCCTGTGACTTACCAAGTGTTTACGACATTGGCTTCTACTGACTGGTACAAAAGGGGGACAGTGAATTCAAACCATCAAGTCCCAAATCAGAGCAAAGCAACAGTTCACCTCCCTTGGCAGTAGTATTCTTTTATGATTCAGAAAATTCTTTACTTCTGCCCTGCAAGCTGGAAGATTAGCTGACTTTTATTAGAGAGAACAGGTGCATATTGTGAGGGAGGGTAGACATTTGGAGAAAGTAAATGTCTTTGAGGGTACTGAACTCTAGGAATCAGTTTGTCCTCTAAAGTTAGGGGATATGCCACTTCTAGACAGTGAACTTGTGGGTGTTCATTTGAACAGTGGAGTCTTAGAAAAACTTCACTATCTGGAGTATAATAAAAATACTGCTTTCTCTAACTGCTAAGTCACCATCTGTTACCAGCTCTTTGCTACTGAGTTATCTTTTTTCCCCCTAAAACAAGTGAATTGCTGGATTTTCATATGATGACTTTCTGCTTACCTTACAATGTGATTGAGAGGAAACTTTAACAATACCTTTTAAAAGAAATTTATTATTTTGTAAAAATTAGTACTGTTGAATTTGGGCAAGGGGTGGGAGAAAGCAGGAAGCTCATAGGTGACCCATGCGCCTTTCTATGCCTTGAGCAACAGAAATGACAGAACTTTTGTTCCATAGAAGTTGTACAATCTATTAGACACCAATCAAGTTATACATGTACAGCATTATGAGGTAGGTTTAAAGAAAACATCTTTGTCATATGTCTGTTTTTCACCCTTGTTGTCTTACACATAGTATGTTTCCATCAATTTTGGTGGCTGTTGTGGTTGATCATGATGATAATCATTACAATAATGTATCTCATTATTTTCTTCTTAGTAAAAGGTATTTTTTTAAAAGTTTTTTGACTTTTCAAAGAAAATGCAAGGAACTTTTAACCCTAGAATATTTACCTGTGAGTGATATGTTTTTTTAAAGAGATATATGTAAAGGAAATCCATTCACCCATTCATTTATCTACCTAACCATTCATTCCTTCATCCATTCTTATTAAGCACTTACTACGTGTTAGGCTTTGTATAAACATTTTAAACACATTATTTCCTTTAATCCTTATAACAATGCAGTGTAGAGAAACTAATACTATCTTATATTATACATGATACATTAAGGCTTAGGGATATTACTTATCATTTCCAAATTCACACACCTGGTAAATGATGCAGTTGAAATCTGAACCCACACAATTGGATCCCAGAGTACTATTGCCAGTGCTTAAAAATGTGCCTTATTTTATAGGCCAAGAAAAAACACTGAATTAATTATCGTGACTAGACTCATGATCTTAAAAGATTTAGCTTCTGACTTAGACCTGATTTAAAAATCTAGCTGCACCAATTACTGATTTCATGAACCTAGTGGGAGTTGTTCAATCTCTCCCCACTTCAGTTTTCTCCTTTTTCCGCAGTGTTGCTGAGAGCGTTAAATGAAACAGCTTTATCTAGAAAGCACTCAGCATAGTATACCCATTATGTACTAATAGATATTAGCTATTACTGTTCATGCTGCCACACTTACTACACTCCTTTGGAGGGAGGGAGAAGATGTGCTTTATTTGAAGACTGTAGCCTGGAGGATGGGGGATAATGTAGGAATCCAAATGTGAAATTTTATGCATCTGATCTAAGGCAGAAACATCAGTTGGAAGAAAGAACATCATGGAGCTAGAATTAAAACTTGTTGGGTTGGAGTATTTTATGTGGGACTGAGAGTAAAATAAATCTATAATCTGACTGGCAGAGAGTGGGGCTGTTAAACAGAATAGGCGATATGTAGACAAAGGCTGTGTTAGGACAATTCCAGGCAAATAGTACACATGCAACAAAAGGTTGGATGCATGATTGCTGTGATCCAGATGCTGAGATTGTTATGGTTGACATAAAATATGTTCATATTTGTTTTGCTAAGTGTTTTCCTGGTATTTAAGTGGGGTACAGTGCAAGGTTTATTGTTTGAAGTATAATAATTAAAGGAATTTGACCATATCACTTTCACTCTTGCCTTTAAATGAGCCCTTTACTCCAATAAGATGGTCAACTTAATGGCTCCTTAAAGCCCCCACACACCTGACTTTCTGCCTTTGCTGGATTTATTGCTTGAGACTTTAACCAGTATCTCTTTTCACCCATTCTTCAAAGTAGAAACTTGGTAGACTTTTCAGAGTCACCTTATAACATATGTCTATAGTCCTTGGCCTGGTTATAAATCCCACAGAATTTTTGATGTATATTGTTCTCTGCACAATGTGTTTCTGGTCTCTCAAATGACATTGTATGCTTCTTTCGTACATTCTGAGTCATGTGGTATAAGTGTTCTGCAATAATAGAACCTCAATAAAGGACTCTTAAATTGAAGCTACAATTAAAGTCAAGAATGAATTTTCTGGAAAACCTTGATGCAAATGTACAAAAGAACTTCAAGAAAATGAGAATACCGTGAGTCATGCATTTCCTGGTACTATTCCTTCCTCTTTAGGTACTATCATTCTGCTCAACCTAACATTTCTACCACCTACACCTACCATCTGGAATTATAGGCAAGGGGTATAAAGGGTGTCAAATCTTGAAAGAAAATTGCCTTTCCTCAAAAGTTGCTGAAAGTACACTACAGTTCATTAGATTACCTCCTCAGGAAGAGAGTAGAGCCATGTCTTTAGGAATTAAATGTCACAATTTTGTCTGTTTGAAGATGACCTTATAAAGGATCACGGTTTGCAGCAAGTTATCATTTTGCTGAGACCTAAATTTGAATTGCGTATTGGTGAATGAGCCCCTGCACACCCAACTAGAGCAGCTGTGTGTCCAGGCAGCTTTTCTTTCCTTTGATTTTCTGTGTCATGCACAATAACCTTTGTGAATCATTCAGGGCTACTTCTTGTGGGGTAATAATATATTATAGTGGAATCATAACTTGGTGATTTATGAAAGTCTTGGGACCTATCTCCTTATGCATGTCGATGGATTACTATATTTAATGATTTGTTATTTTTCTTTATAAAGAAACTCTTGCCAGGGTGCTGAGTCCTTATTTAAATATTACACACCCTTCTTGTTTCCCTTAGCAAAATGATAGCCTTACTGATGAATTTTGCTTTGCTCTTTGAGTACAGTTCACTTTTGCAACAAATACAAATTTGGAAAGTTGAATCTGAAACCACAGTTAAACACAGGTCTTCCTCAGAGGTAAGAAGCCATAACAGTCTCTGTGGACCCCTGGAAAGATGCCTTCTTTTCCAAAACAATGTTCTTTTTGTTCCATGGTTAATTAGACACTGAACCTCTATGTTATCCAGGATATAAGCAGCAAGGCTGCTCTCTCCAGAATTATATTCGGCAGCTGTCTCCTCTCTGTTAGCATACCCATTCCTGATGTGTTGATTCCTTTTGGAGGGTTCCAATCCAAATAAGACTCAATTAGCAGCAGCCTGAAAATAGTGTCTGCCTGTCTTTTACTGTACCTTGTGAATGCTAAGGTTCTAATTTTACTTTCCTCTTAATATCAACTAAAGGTGCCGTATCTTTCTGTGGAATGTTGACTTTTTTTTTTTTTTGGAATGAGATAAGCTCTTGTTATTCCAGCTAACTCTCATGTTTTGGTGACTGCAAAATGAAGAGATATTAAGAAATCTGACAAGGAGAAACATTCATGTCCAATAGAGTCCAGCAACAGATTAGTGAAAGAAATTAGCCGTCCAAAATCATCACCATTCATTTCCTACTCTGAGTCAAAGAAATCATTGTGCTCTGCTTAAGCCCCATGTTGGGTTCATTTCACTGACCCTTCCTTAATTTTGGCTGAAGGGTATTTTTAATAACTTGGTATGTTTGGGAGTCAGAGGAGGCCAAGTTTCTGGCTAGGCTCAGGAGAATTGAAATAGTAATGAAATGTTTGAAGAATTAGAGGAGAAAAAAAGCCTAAAAGAAAGGCGCCTTCTTTTAGATCTGTTTGATACAACTTACCTAATCATTTCTGAAGTAGTGGGAAAAAGAAATACACAAAACTGTCTGAGGAAAATCAATTTTCAAAAATTAAAGCTTTGAGCAAGCCACTTCGAAATGTGCAGAGAATTAGTTTATGTTTTATTTGGAAATTAATATTTAAGTTAAAGGGAACCACAGAAATGTATACTAATCTCCCCAGAAAAGATCAAAGAATTGGGAATAGGTCAGGGTGCGGTCAGGGGATCCAGTTAAGGGGTGAGAACCAACGGAAGGCATGCTGGCCTGGACAGTCTGGGGACATGTGACCTGGAGAACAAGTGAGGGTCTGCTTTCCCCCCAGAAGCCCCGTTCTCACTGATCCTGCCTCCTGAAGTCCCCTCGCTGCCACTGGGCATTGCAGGCTTGGCCTCCTGGACACTGGTTTTCCCATGAGGGGAGTTCAGTTCACTTTAGCGTAACGAGTATGAGCAGGCACTGGGAGCTGTGGGGTAGCAGGATGAGTGTGTCATTGCCTTCTCTTCTCACTTGTCGTGCATGAAGTAGATGAGCTCTACTTCAGCCCTGTGTTGAGTTCATTGCACTGACCCTTCCTTAATTTTAGCTGAAGGGTATTTTTAATACGCTGGTATGTTTGGGAGTCAAAGGAGGACAAGTTTCTGGCTAGGCTCAGGAGAGATGACATAGTAATGAAATGTTACTGTTCAGTTACTATTCACTACTACCCAGTAATGATGATGTGTCTTATGCTTCTTTTGAAACACATTTTGCTATTCGCACATTGCTGAGCACTCCTGGGGGTATAATTGGCACCTGTGGATTAACTGGTAAATTTGTTAAAATAGGGCTTTATTGAAAACGTGTCTTCCAAAGATGTTTAAAAACTTTTATTCAAATTTTAAATAACATCTACTTGATGAACATTTTTTAGTAAATGTGATAATATAGAAACTTGAACATTCTTTCACGTAAAATATTGAAGTCATTTTAATATTTTGAAAAAAAGAGCTATTTGCTTGCTAGTTTTTATTCACTCAACACCTGTTTATTAAGTGCCTACAGTGTGTCACAAGCACTAATGATATAGTTAAGACCTAATCATTGATGATTTAGGAAAATATGGAAAAATGTGAAAATCAACAATAGTGGTGCTTTTAGACCAATCTTTGTTTGTTAATAATTGATAGAAAAACCTAGAAACCATTTCTTTGTCTAATAAACATTTATACCAAAAATAGGTATAGTTGATTAAATATGGAGATTCAAAGACATTGTCTTTACCTGGGAAAAGCATCCAGGCTAGAAGAGATGATGAAGACAGTGAGTAACATTTGAGATGTATTTTATTTATTTTCTTAACAGACACTTGTATAAATCACAGTAAAAAGGCTCCAAGCAGCAGTTGATTATTGAGCATCTGCCATATAGATGACATCATTTAATCCCCATAATAAATATATAATGAAAGTACTATTTTTAGCCTCATTTAAAAAAATAGGAAACTCCTATTTTTTAGTTAAGGTTCTAGGAAGTTAAGTATTTCTCCCAACGTCACACAGCCTGTGCGGTAGAGCCTCTTGCAAAAGTATTTTGGACATTCATAGGATAGAGAGATTAATTCCAACAAGGGAAAGAAGGGAATGGATAGCCTCAGGGAATGAATGCCATTTAAACTGGGTCTTGACACCTGGTCAGGATTGGTTTGTTTGCAAATATGGAGCAGTCAAGAATATACTGAAAGAAGTCACTTTATTAATATAAGGGATATAAATGTGAGATACTAACAAAATACAATTTTCTGTCAGATATTAGAATTTTGAGAAGATATATCTTCCCCTGATTCTCCTCTCCCAAGGACCTCCCAAGTTTTAGTGCAATATTCTCTTTAAATTCTTTCAAATATAAATAATATAATATGTTTTGTATGGCACTAGCATTTTATTTAAATCTCAAGATTTTGTGAGAGTTAAATATTCACTACCAATCTCCACAGCAATCAATGGCTAACAGATGAGTCACCACGTAGGGTGATCAAACAAGCTTATTTACCACAAGATGGTCCTCCTGTGTGAGCTGTCAGCGACATCCACCAAAAACCATGCTTTATTTGTGAGAAATGCCCCAGGTCTCTGCTTGTTGGAAAAATGATCAACCTCTTTCACTCTTTCAATTCAATGATTAGAGATTACTGCTAGCCCAGAAGGCTTTGCTGCAAATTTGTTTAATAATTCTCATCTTACTGGGCATGACAGATCCTATTTGCTTTTTAATAGAAATTTTGAAAGTATAAATTCATTTTTACTTTCTGGATAAAGTAGTTGTTTTAAATTTAAATTTTTGTCTCCAGTGTTATTACACTTTTTCCAACAGAAATACCAAATAAAATGTATTTTTAGTATATAATTTCTGTTCAAGATATCACAAACAATTTGTCAATTTTAAAATAAAAACTAAATCCAAAATATTTTAAAACATCCTAAGTGGTGATTGGGTTTCAGTGATCCAAATCAGAATTTTCTTTGGAAGAAGAATGTTAAAAGAAATATACTAATAAAAGTAAATCAAGTGCTTACAGAGTAAAAAAAATGAATATGGAGCAAGAGGAAACTATTACATTTATTATATAATAGGAAATATTATATAATAACATAATATTCAATAATCAAGTTGAAAACATGATATGGAATATAAATATAAGGAAAAAAGCATGTTAATGACTGATGTAATAATTAAATTGAATAGCAAAGGATGATATAAAATATTTTTTCACTCATGTACCAGGGATTGGACTTTACAATAAGATCCAGAGACATATTTTACAGATGGAGAAATGGGGGAGCAGAAAGGTTGTCACCTCCTTATATCATATTGCTTGTAAGTGGTAGAGGGGGTGGAGGCAACTTATGGGATAAGCCTTCTATACTGCTTTTTACATTTTTCACAAATGCCCTCAAAATTGTATGTATCTTTTTACAGTTTTGCTTATTGACTTTCCTTTACAGAACACTTGTTGGGGGTGGCTGATAAATGCATGTGCTAAAGGGCTAATTTATAGGAGACCACTGGGAAGAGCACCTCTTTCCAGATATATAAGTAAATAACTTTTTCTAGAAAAATCTAATTTTTTTTCAAGTTTTCTTAAATCTCTTCACCTTGTAGTAGTCTTTCAGTTGGCTTTCAGGAAAGCACAAGCAGAATGTTCTGTACCCTGAGCGTTCGTTCCATGCACTCAGGAGGATGTGCTGATTTCAGCATCTTCCTCACATCCATGTACACACCAAAATAGGATTCCTTTTTTCTCTGCTCTAGCTTTCGGGAGAGCTGATGGTAATTGTTTTGACTCTGTGCAAAGTCATTTTGCATTGTTTCATGATTTTCTGGATAAAAAGATCATTTTCTTCTTAGAGAATCTGACTTGCTAAGCACATATATTGTGAATTAATATCACATTCCTGATATGGAGGGCTTTTGTAATCAGGATAACTCTGTTAAGACACCACAGAGGAAAAAGTGGTTGAATATGTTCAGTTTCTGTCTGGCTATTGGAAGCCTCTCTGCAAATATGGGTGTTATAAAGGTCATCAATTCTTGGAGGCTGTGCGGAGTAGAGGAGGCAATAGGCACTAAACTAAATATTCCATGTACCTTATGGCAGTTAATTCTTGGAACCTGGATTGAAACCAAGTTTTGCCTGAGTCAGAGTCTACATTCTTTTCGCGGCACTACACTGAATAGCCTCAGAGGTTATACTGCAGAGAGAATATGCCATTTATACCCAAATTTCACAGTTCACTTATATTTGGGGATTCTTTTTAAAATTTTATCTTCATCAGGAGATAATGGCAAGTTGCATATCTTCAGAATTCAAGAGTGGCATTTGGACTTGAGAATTGCCTATTTGAAATTGATATGCATATTCCCCTCCTTAACTTATCATACAGACCCAGCCAGGCTATTACCCAATATGGCTTTGGCTGCTTCCCTGTGTAGTACTGAGGGTTCTTAAAGATAATGTGTGTATGTGGGAGCTGAAGCAGAGACGATAGAAATACCCATTCTGAAAGACTTTTTGGTGAGAGTTGCTAATAGACTTTCCCTCACTCAGGAGTACAGTTCCAATTTGTGGATTTGTGAATTCAGCAGTCCAGGAACGAAGTTTGTGCTTTACTCTCCATACACAATTAGCCACTACTTTCCTCTCTGGGGAGACAGGGTTCGTGACCAATTCATCCCATTGAAGACAGTGTTGGCATAAATTATGAAAGGAGCTTACAGAGCATTTTGCAAACCAAGCTTATTTATTTACATTCCCAAATTTTATGTTATTAATATTTTATTGAACCCCTCCCAAGTTCTCTAAAGAAGTTGACAGTATCTCCATTTTCCCGATGAAGAAACTCCAACTTAGAAAGGTAGAAGGGACTTATTTAAAGTCATGGATACGTTCTGGCTCCCAGTCCACAGCTCTTCTGCCTACACTGCCGTCCTCTACCAATTACCTTATACATTTCAGAAGTGTGAAATGGGAAACAGACTGTCTCTCCTGGATTCTGAATATCAGTTGCTTCTTCCATATGATAGTGAAATATCAACAAACTTGTAGTTCCTATAAGAATTTGATACTTATTAATAATGATAATGTATTAATACACATTGTTAATATAATGATGTATACACATTGTTAATATAAATATATGTGCACATTGTTAATATAATTATATCTTATTAGTATTATGCATAACTAATATACAGATATGTTCATATACACGCACACATACATGACCCCTTTATACTTCATATTTTTCATGTAAAATGAGTGCTAACATTTGTTGAGTGCTCAGCATGTTCCAGATACTGTGCTCAGCTTTTCCACATTGGGAAGTATCATTGTCCTCATTTTGCAGAAAAAGAAGCTGAGACTATGGAGGTTAAGTAAGTTACCCAAGATGATGCAGTAAGTGGTGGAACTAGGATTTGAACCCGAGATCATCTACACCCGAGCATATGCTACCAACCACTCTGTTTTATTGACTCTCTTCCCCATATTTCTGATAATGGCTGTTAAAAGTTGGGAAGGCAGTGTGCAACCTGTGACATTCTTCTAATAGACTGGTGCTTAAATATTTCATGTGCATCTGGAATTTTCCTCAAGTTCATGTTTATTTTTAAGTTTCTGGGCTCTAGGTTTACTTACTTTTTGTTATGTAGAGACCTGTGGATATAAAAGAGCAGAGACTGAAATATGTTGTATCTTATTTATATTTGCTCATCTTTTATAAAGTTGTGCTATACTTTGAAGTATTCTAAATAAATTTTAAGAACTCTAATTTTTTGTATATTAAGATCATATTAATACTGCCCCAAGGAAGAAGAGATTCAGTGAGAAAGAAAGTCTATTTTGTCTCACTTCATTTCACCAGGCTTTTAGTTATCAAAATCCAGGCATTTGGTAAATACAAATGTAGATTGTATCTGTTCAGGTCCACCTTATAGTTTATTTCCCTTTTAAATCAAAGGGAAGTAATTTGAAATACAAATAAGAAAATGAAAACAATTAACAATGGGGAATTCAGGTACCTAGGGTATGTTAAATATTTATGTGCTAATTTGGAGCTTTCCTACATCTCCCTCCTCAAAATGAATCTCTTTCCCTTGTTTGTTACATTACCTTTTGTAGATTTCCTCTTATTTCAGTGAGTAATTGTGGTGACAGAGGGACTGGGTAAGTACAGAGATGCTCAAAGTGTTGACTTTTTGCTTACACAAAAGCTGGTCTCTATCTCTCTTTCACCATTTAATCTCTGGTGATTCTGTGCAAGTTACCTAACTTCTTTATGCTTTAGTTTTCTTGCATGTAAATGGGCCTATTTGAACCTACCTACCTACCTCATAGAGATGTTGCAATAATTAAATTACATATTTCATATGAAGCACATAGACCTCTTGCTCAATAACTACTGATATTATGAATTTCTTTTCATTCTTACTCTCATCTCCTGAATTCAGGGGCTTATTATAATACCTTTATCCTGAACACGGTAATAACAAGGTTATTGCATTAGCCTTCTAACCAGTCCCCTAAACAACAGTACTGTATTGGTCACTGTGTGGCCAGGAAACTATACCATGTGTGTCATTTTAACAGAAATTATTTAAAATAGGAATTGGTCAAACAGGGTTGGAGGAGGTTGGAAAAAGAACACTGCAGTAACACAGAGCTAAAAACTGTCAGACAGTTATACATTTACGGCTGGGTAAATTAAAGGGAAAAGGTGGGGTGTTAGAACCCAGAAGCTTGGAGGAGGGACCTCACAGAGCTGGAAGCCAGTCTTCCCAGAAGAGGGTGCCATCAGGCTTCTGCAAGGAGCCGAGACCTCTAAGGAGGGGGCACACCAGCTGCTGCTGCTGCTGAGGGCGGGATGAGGCTGGTTTGGGAATATAGGAAAAAGCTGGAAAATGGATCCAACTGCTGCAGCCCAGGTGAAGTGTTGTTGTGAAGGCAATGCAATCAGAAAGGACAGGCAAGTGGAAGGAGTAAGTTCCTTCTACCTCCTACCTCCTAGCTTCCTCCAGGGCTCTCCATTGGCAGGTGCAAACAGGCTTTTAGCTGGCAAAGAGAAATGTAGTTTGCTGAACCACAAGGTCTGCATCAGAAAACAGAAGGCAAGAGGGCAAAAGGATTGGTTTAGAGCTGAGAGGCAATACTTTGTAACTAGCACAAGTATCTTCCTAATCTTAGTCTCTTTTGTAAACTCCTATTGCATTAATTTTTCCACAGCACCACTTGGAACAGAACTCTTGCCTGCCCAAATATCTTCATGTCCTACTGAGCAGTCAATTCAATGAACAATGTTGTTTTTTTTTTTTTGAAGAACCTACTATGAAGATTGTGCTCTGGGCTGTGGGGGATATAAACATGGATAAGAAGTTTTTCTGCCTCACACAATTTAATGTGGTACAAGGTAAACACAAGTCATTCCATAGCAGAGGCAGAAAGTAATTGGAAGGAGTGATGTTTTCTGACCAGTGGGATTCAGAAAGATTTCTTGGAAGGATAAGTAAGATCCTTGAACTTAGCTGAATTCTCACTGCTTCTCCTATGTCTTTATTTTTTTTAGCTACAAAATGTAACTATTTCCTAGTCGACCTTCAGTGTTTCTATCCGTATACGTTTCTCGTGCCCAATCATTAGACACCTGGCCAGCCAATACTCATTGCCTCCTATGTGTGCTTTTAGCTGTAAGGATAAGACAATTAAGCAAATGAGACAAGGTTCCTTCCTCATGGAACTTACAGTCTAGAGGGGCAGGCTGTTCTTAATTTTAAAAAATAACCCAAATGAATGCAAAATTACAAATCGTGTAGGGAGTGGGGATGATAATTTTATGAGGACTGTAAATCTGATAAATGTACACTCTGAGATGAGATATAAAATGTCATGCCAAATGAGGCAGGGGGTGGGTAAGGAAGGATAATAAAAGCAACTGTTTCTGAACATGTCTGAAGGACCATATTAAAGTTATAACTATGTAGATAGATATGTAAATATAAATGAGCAAAATTGAGATGATATATATGTGTGTATATGTATATGTTTGTGTAAATATATATCTTAACTTATTTAAAGACTCATATCTGATAAATTAACCTTAACCAATAGACTATTTCCAGCTCCAAAATAGTAGAGTACACAATTTTGTTCCCACTGTAAAAACACACTCTTCGACGGGACATATTGCCAAGTTTTTCAGTATGCAACTAATCTGGAGGCCATATGGTGAAGTTTAATTTATGGGTGATAATATCTAGCAGCATTCCTTTAGCAGTTGGTAATTGTAATGTTTTATTATCTCAGTTCAGTTTTGTCATAATCTTGTGACATGGGCTGATATCATTATTCCACATTAATAAAGAAAGATATTTAGAGATAAGCATAAATCCCAATAAGTTGCAGTGTGTGTGTGTGTGTGTGTGTGTGTCTGTTTGGTGACTGTAGAGGGTATGTGTATATGGGATTGTTTTTGAGTCATATTGAACATTCTTCCACATAACTGATGATCTAGATTAATTTGTGAAGTCTTGGGCAAAGTATAAACCTAAGTGGTATTTGGAGGATGGGGTCATGACCTCAGACCCTATGTTAGATTGGTTCTACAAGAGAAAGAAGAGCTTAGTGGATTCTGGCTTCAATACATCTGCTTCCCTTTCTGGATGAGTAAAGAATCCAGCACGGCTTCCCGCTCCTCTTCCTCTCTTTTCCTTCTTATCCAGAGTTTATTCATCTTATCTCATTTTATTTTGGTGGATAAATCTCACTACAAAGGACAAAGGCCAGCCTTCCTTATGTCAAGGAAGACTAGACCTCATTAGTTCTTGTTTGTATCCTATTTTCTTGAGATCATGAACCAGGAACAATCAGAACAACTTCTTTGGACCATTCAGTATGAATGATCTTTCCTGTAGGTTAAAGATTAAGATGGAAAGGAAAGAAAACAAATACTTCTAGATCTGACTTATGTAGTATGTAGGATTCTTACATATACAGTCATTCATTGGTATCTGTGGGGTTTAGGTTCCAAGACCCCCCTGCAGATATCAAAATTTGCAGATGCTTAGCAGGGCACCGTGTCTCACACCTGTAATCCTAACACTCTGGGAGGCTGAGCGGGAGGATAGCTTGAGCTCGGAAGTTCGAGGCCAGCCTTAGCAAGAGCGAGACCCCTGTCTCTACTAAAAAAATAGAAAAAAATTAGCTGAGCATGGTGGCGAGCGCTTGTAGTCCCAGCTACTCAGGAAGCTGAGGCAGGAGAATTGCTTGAGCCCAGGAGTTTGAGGTTGCTGTGAGCTAGGCTGACGCCATGGCACTCTAGCCGGGGCAACAGAGTGAGACTCTGTCTCAAAAAAAAAAAAATTTTGCAGATGCACAAGTCCTTTATGTAAAATGTCATAGCATTTCCAAATATCCTGACAACATCCTCCCATATACTTTAAATCATCTCTTGATTACTTATAATACCTATTACAGTGCGTCCACATCAATTCATTCTCATCAATTCAACATAGTACTTGGCACATGGCAAATTCAAGTTTGCTTTTTAAAACTTCATAGAAATTTTTTCCAAATATTTTCAATCTGCATTTGGTTGAATGCACAGATGCAGAACCCACAGATACAGAAGGCCTAATGTATTCAATCTTCTCAGCAACTGGTAAAGAACACAAACAAAAAACATAAGGAGGTCTAGTTTTTCTCAACATATGGCAGGCTGGCCATCACTTTCTTCTTATGAATGAGAAAACTCTGACTCAGAAAATTTGAGAATGTTGTGCAAGGTCATAGAGCAAAGTCTTGATAGAACCAGGGCTTTAAGCTAGGTGGGTGTAGCTCTTCAAGCCACCCTCAACATTTATGAAATCACACACTTCCCTCAGGGACACTGAGAATCTCAGAATCCCTCTTTAATATGATCACATTCTCTTTATTTTCCCTCCTGATGACCCTTGAAATACTAGAGTTGTCAGGAAAAAGAGGGAAAGGTAAAGTTAATTAAATGGTATAATGTATGTGAACAGAATTTATAAATTGTAAGGTCTTACAAAAAATTTCTGTCTTGGTAATAGCTGCAATATGCTCACTTATGTGAACCCCTTATCATTTACACCTAATTACCATGCAGTACAGTAACAATTATGTGGATGATTAAATACACATCAGATCAACTCTTCTGCAAGCTGTTTGAATTACAACAGTAAACTCTCTTCCCTTAGTTTCCATCTTCATAGTATATTGCTTAGGGAGCTTGATTATCTACTGACAACTGAAAACAAACAAACAAAAAATTGTGGACATTCATCATAAAGAGAGTAAGCATGCACCCAAGAGAAATAAGTCATAGAAGTGAAAAGTGAGATTATATTTCTGAGCTTCTCATTGGCTTTTCTTATGGGGACTGAATTTGTGGACTCTGTGGAATTTTCATAAGCCTTAAGCTGAGTTGGGAATGACCATTTATGTTTTCAGTGTGAGAGTAGCCAGCTGGTCCTCATCAAGTTCTCTAATTCAAACTATGTGTCTCCATTGGTCTCACATCTCTGGCCTTCAGTTGGTTTCTACTCATGCCATTTTTCTAAAACAACTGTAATTACTAGAAAAATTGAACAAGCAAATATTAACTTGGCAGGGATATGGTTTTCAAATGACATTACAGTAAAGAACAAAGTTTGTAAATGAGATTTTCTGTACTACTATTCATGGCAATTAGGAGAAATGAGTATTCAGCCCTTAACTTTCTGACATGTTCTTTCAAAATAATGTCCAAATAAAAGAACTTTTTTTAAATTTGAGAAATGAATGATTTATTTCTTTAGATTTCTTAATAAGAGACAAAAGAAGAAATAGTCATCACTGATCTGCCAGCAAGTCACAATTGTAATGTATTATAAAATTTGATGGCCTTGACTTTGGAACTATAAATGCAAGAGTTTAATAATTGCTCATGCGAGAGGGATTGGTTATGCTGGGTATATAAGGGGCAAATAACCAAATGAAACAAGTGTCATTTGTTCTAATAAAATAAATTCCACTTTGAACAAGTACACTTTAAAGGTTATAAATGAATAAAGAAACTTTTAGAAAGGGAATATGTGATCACAGTATCTTTATGGGAAGATGGGACATCTTGATCGTTAATTTGGAACTTTATTGGTAACTTTTATTGAGTTATTACTATATTTTGAATTTGGCCTAGGCATTGACCATCTTTTTTAATCCTTACAGCAAGCCTGTGGGAAAATACAGCTTGTATTATCTAAGTAACTTGCCTGAGACCACACAACCAATAAATGGCAAAGATAAATCAGTCCTGGGTCAATTTCAGTGCTGTTTATACTGTGCTGTAAGTTTTGCATGAATATGTGATGTTAGAAAGGACTAAATATCAGATAGTTAAGCACAGAGATTTGAGAAAAAGCTATACAATTAAAGAAAAATGAGCTCATTTCAGTAAAGAGGTGGCAGTGACAAAATTATGTGTAGAGATGAGTAAGTCCTGTTGGGATAACTCATTTGTCTTCATCTGATCTGTATCTTCAGGGTTTTGCAGCCTGTTTATATCACAGCTAATTTGATATTTTTCTCCAAATCTGCTATAATTAAGTTTGTCAGGGATAGATGAGGTCAATCACAAGAGAATCAATAAAAATACTAACCAATAAAATTCCCATAGCCTTTACAGTCTGCCTAACAGAGGGATGGAGTAGAAAAAGCTAGTCTGTTTTGAATGAACTTTTGAGTTTATCTCATTTTTAACTGCACACAAGAAAATCTAAAACAGATTATCTTTAGGAACTCATTCAGATTTCCCCTTGGGTAAGGTATGTGCAGAGAGTTTGAGAGCTAATATATGACATATTACTTTGATGGTTCAACAAGAAAGTAGAGAAATAATTATGACAAATCGAATGAAAACTGTTTATATTCTTAAACCTGACAAATACATGGTTTTATTACTTTATAGAATGAAGGGTTCTTAGATCATGTAGGGAATGTTTTGTTCTCTCTACAGACAAAGTTGGACAAAAATGAATTGTGATAATGATATTATGACTGATGTCTTAGAATTCAAGACACTCAAGTTTCAAATATTAATACATTTCAAAATTCCTCTTTGAGGCCTTTTATAGAAAACTTTAAGCAGCGGTCAGCAACTTGTGACATGGCTTTTTTATTCTGGGTGTGGCTTGGGACAAAAATGTGTGAGTATTTAAACATCTTTTGAGCTGGGTACATAAAATGTACTCTTGGTTTTATCTGACAGCCAAGAAGTCTTCCACACACAATCTGCAGCCCAGGTGCAAGGAACTGGTCCTCTCCTTGGTCAGGGTCAGTTGGCAGGTGTCTGCCTATAAGATGTAATTTAATGGAAAGGTCTTTTTGCCTGCAAGAGGATAATTTCTTCCCACTCTCTCCTGCCCTGCAGGTATCTCAGGATTGAAATTCTACTAGCCAAGTAGACTTTAGATTCAGATTCAAATTACACTTTTTCTGAGCACCAAGTGTACACTCAGCTACTGCTGGATTTTTTATATATATAATATATGTGTGTGTCTGTATAGTTAATTTTCACAAAAGCACTTTCTGCTGTTACAACCTATATACCACAATAATGTTTTAAAAGTAAATCGAGAGTCATATTTGGGCAAAAAAATTAGCATTCAAGAGAGAGAAATGTAGAAGAGTCACAATGTCTGCTCTTGAGATGAAAAATGAGTAACCCCAAATATTTGTTAGAAAGGCAGGGGCTATGTTGCATTTTTCTTAGTTTATTTCATTCTTCTAACCACACACACAGACAACCTGGGCCCTCGATGTGTGTAAATGATGTTAAACAAGCGTAACAAATCCTAAACAGAATAAGCTGGTGACATGTTAAAGTAGTTGGAAGAGAAAGCAGCAACTAAGATAAGGAATAAGATTGTGAAGAGCCAGGGTAATGAGGAGGCCAGGACAGGCCAGACTTCAAAGATAAGGAGAATGAATGATGGGAAGCTCATGGAAAGAGAAGTCAAGGGTAACCTGACTTTCCTTCTGAATGTTGCAACTTCTGTCCTTATGCCCCTCATCAGTAGTTCCCTGTTATTTAACAATTAATAAATGTTTCCTTCTCCCTACAGAATAAAGTCTGTATTCTTTATCCAGGTTATGCCAGGGTTTCTGACCTATCTGTTTCTCTAGCATGCCTAAACTAGCCTCTCCAACTAACCAGGCTCTCTCCCGTCACAAGCCTGCCATTGTACCTGCCATTCTTTCTCTTCTTGCCTAATCATTCCACAAGTCAACATCTTCTGCAAAGCCTTCTTTGAGTTAATCTTTTCCTCTTCTGTGCTATGGTACCTCATACATGCTTTATATTGTGACTTATTTGATATAGTAACTGCAATTGTATATTTCCCTGGCTATACTCTCAACTAGATTGGGAACACTTTGGAGATAGGAATTACACTGTACTTACTTATGTATCCTCAGCCTTTTGTTCAGAGGCTGTGGCATGGTAGGCATTCAGTAAATATCTGTTGGATGTGTAAAAATATGGAAATTTATGTTCTTTAGCCTGGCAGTCAAGGTCCTCTTCCAGTCTCACTTTCTAAAGATAAGATGCCATGAGGATTTGGTAAGTTTCTTATTCTTCTAGGTATGGAAAATGGGGATGATAAATGTATCTTCTTCCATAGATTATTATGAGGATTAATGAGATGGTGCATGTAAAACATATAGCATAGTGTAAAATCTTTGGTGAGGACCCAAATGATATTGACTAGTATCATTATATCACAAATTTTTCCATATAGATGAGTTTTTAAGGTTATCTCAGAATAAATAAGAATACAATTAGTATATGGTAAAGACAATCAGTGCTATGATTGTCTAGACAATCAGTGCTAGAAATATTGAAGAGGATCAGATAAAAACGGGCTAGCATCCTATGATGAGTTAGAGTTGGATATTGGGTTGCAGGTTAGGGAAAGCAGAGGAAAATTACAATGGAGGGAAATAATGGCACCAGATGAAGGGATGTAAAGATTACTGCTATTGAAAGTTTTCTTTTTTCCATAAAAATCTTTGACTTGAGGGAAAGCTTGAATATGTTATGTTTAAATAAGCTGAAATTCTTGAATATACTGTAAAAGTTCCTCCTGTATGCTTAGTTTGACATATTTTAAATTAGAGGCCATCGTGATAAATTGCTCAGAATCTGAGCTTAAATTTCTCTGTTCGTTTTGTTGACAGAAGCCCTACACTGTTGATTTGCTTTCATTTTGTCTAAGTCAGGATATTTCCCATGGCAGTTAAATAATTTCTGTAATAACACTTCATGCATAACTGCTGGCTTACTAAAGTACGATCCTTGCCATTTCTTTTTATAAGCATACACCATGAAAATTTGTGACAATTTTGTTAAAATATACAGTCTCAAAATTGGTTTCTACCAAATTCCTGTGAATTCTGAATTCTCTTTCTTGAAAGCTTCCTATATAGCTCAGCATTCACTCAGTTTCCCACTTGCTCCCTTGAAGGTGATTCTGAGTGCTTTGAATAGCTATTACAAACTAGTTAACAGACTTGGGCCAAGTCAGTGTACTCATTTCTGCTTCCATTTTATCTCTTGCTGAATGGTAATCACTACCAAGCTCTATTTCTCTAGGGAAAAAGTGTACAGATAAATGGAATGACATATTTGAACTGTTTTATATATCCCCAGAAGAAAGGAACTGAGAACATAATTCTTTGACCTAGTTAACAATTTTTGACCTGCTTTGTGCTATCACTGGCTTTGTAGTGGCTTTTGTTTATTATTTTTGCTTGTTTTTCCTTCCTTTCTGATCCATGGACTATTGTCAGTTTAATGCCACTCTTTTAGGCACATAAAACTGGTGAACAGAAAGGAGACTCTTTATTCTCCTTAAGTTGTTAGACAATATCCATCTTTTGGAAGTAGCCTAGAGCTGAGCATATGGTTCAAATTTCTTTTCAGAATCTATCTCCAAGGCATCTTCCTACCAAAATTTGTTGACTATCTCCCTAATCACTATCCTCTCCTAAAATGAAATAAATATTCAAATAACCATGGCTTTGCACATTTGGCCAAGTTGAAAAAGAAAGATCACTCTTCTAGCAAACAAATGTAAATAGCTTCAGAAATACAATAAAAGGCAAAATGTATTTTGTAACTCAACATTCTAGCCTTAAATACTTGGGAGTTACTCTTTTCTTTTAACAGATTCAGTTACTGGCATAAGTGATTTAACAATGAATCAAGTGTAATATAATTAGATTCTAAGTACCTTCAGGTACAATTTGACCCAACTTGTTTTTATTCAATAGTAAAAGAAAACAGTTCACTTTATTTGCAACTTGACTGGCATTTTCTGGGAAGCAGATTAGGTCAAATGCTTCAGAAGAACTTTTTATCTGCAAGAAGATATCCTTTTACCCCACAGAAATTTAGAGAGATTAAAAAAAAAATTTTTTTGTTTATTTATTTGGTACATATGGTACAATTCAGTGCTTATCCACAAATGATCCAATGGGAGGTGATGGAAATAAGTTAGTATCATCGTGATCTTTGAAGTTAAACAGACCTCTTTACATATGCAGGCTTCAGCTGTGTGATTTAAGCAAGTTATTTTAATCCTCAAAGGCTCATTTGGCTCATCTAAATGGAATTAACCGTAATTTTTTGAGCAAGATTAAATAAGATAATGAAGGAAAGATACTTTGCACAGTGCCTACCATGTAAGAAGCATAAAGTAACTATTAGCTATATGTATTATCTATACAGTTGATGAAATGACTTCCCATTTTAGGGTCTGGGGAACCTAATTATATCATAGTTAAAGATATGTGGTATAAATGCTAGTAAACCTCAGATGGTGAATCCTAGGAAATCTTATATCATATTAAATTCTGTTTTCATACAAAGTCTTTTTAATCCAGTGTGTATTTTGCACTTATAGTACATCTCAATTGGATATCTTCATTTCAAGTGTTCAATAACCACATGAAGCCACTGTATTGGACAGTTCAGGAGTATGCAATTGCCACCTTCCCAATCCCAGTTTAGTAATTCTTTATCTGGAGATGATCTCAGCTGGAAAGAGAGAATCTCTGGACTTTGCTTGTCATTTTTGAGGCCAGTGACAGCTATGCCTTTCTATGTTACTTAAAGAAGCTTTGGAGTCAGTGTCAAACAAACCCCACATCTCTCATCCTGAGAAAGTCAGTTTGAGCAAATGCGGTCAGTCACTCTTTCTCTCACCCTTGTGTAAATCTGGAAGTAGCTTCTTTCTGCAGTTTGACATGAGTCTCTAGATTGTAAAAAATCAAACAAAACTGTCTGACCCTGAAATTGATTCTGCAGCCTTCCCAGGTCCAAGGACTTACTTCCCTGGGCAATTGTGAGGCTCTCATTTTAGTGCCTCAGGGAAGCAGAAAAAATACAGACAGAATAAGATAACAATAATAACAAAAGAATCAACAACTGTGCTATCAATAACATACTTTCTAGCTTTTCTGAGGCCTGTGTGCCAAGAAGTATGCTAGGTCTTAGATATCCATCATCTTAATTAATATAGTATTTTAAAAACTGGACCATCTAAAGGTTTATAGAAAAAAAAACTTATTTAGATTAGCTATTTAAAAGCTAAAGTTAAGTATTATTTTATTTCTTCAAAACAAATTAGATCCAGTGCCAGTAGCTTGAATCCTCAACCACATCAGATGGAATTTTCTTAAGGGATATCTTTCTTCCTACTCCTTGAAAGCTCATGTACACCAAGGTTCCCTTTTCCTTACACTGTTTCTAACAACTGGATATTATTGTATTTTAATGTTCAATTTTTTATTATTTACAAGCATTTACTGAGCAGTTACTAGGTGCTGGGCACTGGCATGGACACTATATACATTATCTCATTTCATCCCCACAAGAACTATCAGTGGTAGAGATTGTTGTATTCATTTACATATGGCAAAATAGATGCTTAGTGAAGTTAACAAAATAACCAAACAAAAAACCTCTCCTATTATCACAAAGATACTAATTGACAGAGGTTGGAACCAAACCTTAAACCTCAAAAAGTTTTTTGAGTGTCCTATTACCAAATAAAATATACTTTGATGTGATATATTTACATATAACACAGTAATTCATTTTCTCAAGTTTTATGAAGCAATTACCTTTTTATCTTTTCATTGTGGAAGAAAAGTCTAGATTATTAAAATTGAAGCAAGAGGCTGTTTTTGCTTTAAAATAGTCAGCAGTAAATTTATTTAGTTGTTAAATAGTTAAGTATCAATTAAAAGTACAAGCTCCAGAATTAGATGACCTACATTCAAATTCTAGCTTTAATAATTGCCACCTTGGTAATCTAGAACAAGTTATTCAACTCCCCTAAATCACATTTTTCTCACCTGTAAAGTGGAAGTAATAACTGCAATAGATTAAAGCACTTAGGACAGTGCCAGGTACATATTAAGACTCCAAGAGTGTAAGGGTTTCTTTGTTAAAATAATAATAATTATTAAAATCTTATATATTTCTGCATTCTACAAGAGGTCCCCAGCACTTGGAAAAGAATACTCTTTCCTTTTGGGTTTTTTAAAATCGATATATCATAGTTGTGCATATTTTTAGAGTACGTGTGATATTTTGATATATGCATACAATGTGTAATGATCAAACAGAGTAATTGGGATGTCCATCACCTCAAACATTTACCTTTTTTTGTGTGTTGGGAACACTAAAATTCTTCTCTTCTTGCTGTTTTAAAATATACAATAAGTTATTGTTAACTATAATTTCCCTGCTATATTATTGAGTACTAGAATCTATACCTTATATCTAACTATATTTTTGTACCCACCAACCAACTTTTCTTCATTCTCCTCTCCCCTTCCCATCCCAGCTTCTGGTAACCAACATTCTACTCTCTACTTCCATGAGATCCACTTTTATATAGCTCCCACGTATGAATGAGAACATGCCATATTTCTCATTCTGTGCCTGGCTCATTTCATTTAACATAATGACTTCTGGTTCCAGCCATGTGGCTGCAAATGATTACATTCTTTTTATGGCTGAGTAATAGTCCGGTGTGTATATATACCACATTTTCTTCATCCATTTATCCATTGATGGACACTTAGTTTGATTCTATATCTTGGCTATTGTGAATAGTGTGAATAGTGCTACAATGAACATGGGAGGGCAGAAAATAAACTAATTTTCTTTCCTTTGACTATATACTCACCATATTGCTGGATCATAAGGTAGTTCTATTTTTCGTTTTTTGAGGAAACTCCATACTATTTTACGTAATGGTTGTACTACTTTACATTCCTACTAACAGTGTACAAGCATTCTCTTTTCTCTACAACCTCGTTAGCATTCATTATTTTTCGTCTTTTTGATAATAGCCATTCTAACTGGAGTGAAATGATACCTCATGTGGTTTTGACTTGCATTTTCCTGATGATTGGTGATGTTGAACCATTTTTTCATATACCTGTTGGCCATTTGTATGTCTTCTTTTGAGAAATGTCTATTCAAGTATTTTCCTCATTTTTAAATTGGATTATTTTGGCTTTTTTGCTATTGAGTTTTTAATAAATATATTTTGGTTGTTAATCCCCTCTCAAATGGACAGTTTTCAAATATTTTCTCCCATTCTGTAGGTGATCTCTTCATTTTCTTAATTGTTTCCTTTGCTGTACAGAAACTTTTTAGTTTGATATAATTCCATTTATCTATTTTTGCTTTTGTTGCCTATGCTTTTGATGTCTTACCCCAAAAAATCTTAGCTCAGACCAATGTCCTAGAGCATGTCCTGGTGTTTTCTTCCAGTAGTTTCATAGTTTCTATCCTGGCTGTGCAGCAACTTACTGGGAGACATACACCCCTTTGAGCCAATAAGACTCAGCTCTCCGGCCTATGCCCACAGCAGAACACCCCTCCCTCGCCCCCAGGAGGGCCAGTCTCAACTCCAGCCTCTCCTACCACAGTCAGGGAACTATCTCATCTCTGCTGAGACCTGCTAGGAGACTTCGCACACTTGCCTGAGTAAATGAGGCAGCTCTCCTTTTGGTTTCTTCCCTTTAGAGAAGAAAGGGAAGATACTGTTTAACAAGTACTGATTTTGATGAGGTGTCCAGCAACCTTTGAAAGGTGTTGATTTGTCTCATCTTGTGACCACATGTCAGGAGTTGCTCACTTTTGCACTAGATAATTGCAAGATGCACCTAAATCCCTGGGATTGCCTAATAGTATGAGACCCGAAACAGTTGAATAAGCTTATGATTGTGTGTTTCTATTGAAGGACTCAGATCCTTATCTGAAATGTAATAGTTTGTGAACTCTCAATTTATTTTACTATTCATATTTTAAAGTAGTTAAGAAGACTGGTAAAAGTTTAAATGCAACTACTGACCTCATTTCATTTTTCAAGTTAACTTGCATATTTTTCAAGTGACAGCACTTATTAGATAACGGAGTTATTGGTTTATCAGCATGGGTCTGGATATGAGGTCTGGCATTCCTATGACTCCTTATATTTCTCCAGACACATATTTTTGAAGATTATGAACCATGAGAGTAAATAGGTTTCTGGGACAAGACTACATCAGTTCTGAAGTAAATTTTCTTCATTAATATCCTGTAAATTATCAAATTAATGGGAAAAATATCCAAGTAATGACTCCAGAGAGTCTGCAAGATAAATTTTAAATTTGCTAGCTTTGCCTTAAAAAAATAGTTAATTTTCTTTCTTGATGTATGAGCAAGAAGAGATTGGCTAGAGTAAAAATAAAAATTACTTTTAACATAAGGATTTCTTTATCATAAAACACAAGCCTCAACTCACTGAGTTATGAGTTATGAGTTATCATATGAGTTAAAAGACTAGCTTTCCCAGTGTCTTTCTCTTTGGGGCATAAATTATTTAAGTACTGAATACAGTAACTAAATATATGCATTATTCTCTGTAAAATAAAAACCTTGACTTTCATTAGGTTAGAATTAGTGCATGGAAGTTAAGAAATAGTAAAAATTTTGTAATCATATTACACTTGACAAGATTTCTTATTTTCTTCCTTTATTTCAGAATATTATGGGGATGTATATAAATGTTTTGGCTACATGAATTGCTTTTATACTATTTGAGTCAAAGTTATAAATATGCCCATCACCCAGATAGTGTAATTGTACCCATTATGTGTGAATTTGCCCATCCTTTCCTTCTCTCTCCCACCTGTTTGATTTCTGATGAATGTTATTTCCATATGTGCACAAAGATTGGAACTAATAGATTTCTTGTTTTCTTACAATCAATTGTGTTTATCACTTATTTATTATATTGATCATGAAAATAGTATCTCTACCCTGAATTATTACAAAAAATAATAAAATAAGAATGTATGCTACATGTGAGTTTTCTGGAATATTTACCACTTAATAGGGAACCTAAAATATTATAACCTAGCTCCTAAAAAATAACATCAGTGGTTAAATTGTCAGGTTAAAGAAAAGTAAAACACAGTGGCCAAAAATGTGGTTTTCTTTTCTCTTTTTAAAAATTATTTTAAAATTTAAAAAAATTGACAGATAAAGTTTTATGTATAGTCATGGGTCACTTAATGACAGGGATGCATTCTAAGAAATGCATTAGTAGGTGATTTTGTTATCATCATAGAGTGTATTTACACAAACCCAGTGGTATATCCTACTACACAACCTAGGCTATATGGTACAGCCTATTGCTCCTAGGCTAAAACCAGGCTAGCATGTTACTTTACTGATTACTGTAGATAATTGTAACACAATGGTAATTTTTTGAGTATCTAAATATAGAAAGATGTAGTAAAAATACTGTATTATAATCTTATGGGACCACCTTCGTATGTGTGCTCCATTATTGACTGAAACATCATTATGTGGCACATGACTGTATTTACCATGTATAACATGATATTTTAAAGTGCATATACATTGTTATATGTAAATAAATCTAGCTAATTAACATATGTAGTACCTCACATAGTTATCATTTTGGTGGTAAAACCACTTTATAACGAATCTTTTAGCATTTGTCAAGAATACAGTATATTATTAACTATGCTTACCATATCATACAATAGATCTCTTGAACTTATTCCATCTATCTAAGTGAAATTTTGTATCCTTTGACCAACATCTCTTCAATCCCTCCTAAACTGTGTCCTCCACCCCACACCCTGGTAACCACCATTCTACTCTCTATTTTTATGAAATCAACTTTTTCAGATTCTACATATGAGCAATTGATATGATTTCAATCTTTTTAAATTTGTTACAACTTGTTTTATGGCCTAACATATGATCTGTCTTGGAAAATATTCCATGAGCAGTTGAGAAGAATTTGTATTCTGTAGCTGTTGGATAGAATGTTCTGTATATTTCTGTTAGAGCCATTTGACCTAGAGTGTAGTTTAAGTCCAATGTCCCTTTATCAATTTTCTGCCTGGATCATCTGTCTATTGCCCCAAAGGGGGGTGGTGGAGTCCACTATTATTATTGTATTGCAGTCTATCTCTCTCTTCAGATCTAACAATATTTGCTTTATATATTTAGATGCTCTGATGTTGGTGCATATATATTTAAAATTGTTATATTCCATTGCTGGATTGACCCCTTATTATATAATGACCTCCTTTGTCTCTTTTTACCGTTTTTTACTTAAAATCTATAAGTATAGTTACTCCTGCTCTCTTTTGGTTTTTCATTTGCTTGTAATATCTTTTTCCATCCCTTTTACTTTCAGTCTATGTATATCCTTAGAGGTAAAGTGAATCTCTTGTAGGCAGCATATAGTTGAGTCTCAGTTTTTTATTCATTCAGCCTCTTTATGTCTTTTGATTTGAAAAATTTAATCCATTTACATTCGAGGTAAATATTGATAGTAAGGCCTTACTACTGCTATTTTGTTAATTGTTTTCTAGTTGTTCTATAAATCCTTTATTCTTGTTTTGCTCTTTTTCAGTCTTCCTTTCTGGTTAAGTGACTATGTTTTGATACCTGCTTTTTGTTTTTAGTGTATCTGCTGTAAGTTTTTGCTTTGTAGTTACTATATACCTTACAAGAAATATCTTATGGTTATAACAGGTTATTTTAAGCTAATAACTTTGATAACAACAACAAAAAATGCTATACTTTTACTTGAATCCTTCTCATTCTGAATTTTAGAAGTAACCATTTACACCTTTTTATTGCATATTGCTTAAATTATTGCAGCTATTATTTTAATAATTTTGTCTTTTAACCCTCACACTAGAGATGTGAGTGATTTACAAACTACCATTACAGTATTAAAGTATTCTGAATTTAACTGTGTACTCACTTTTACCATTGAATTTTACATTTTCAAATGTTTTTGTGAGACTCACTGGCATTCTTTCCTTTCAGAATGAAGGACATTCTTTAGCATTCTTTGTAAGAAATATGATGGTAATGAACTCCTTCAGCTTTTGTTTGTTTGGAAAAGTCTTTATTTCTCTTTCATTTCTGAAGTAGACATTTTCTAGGTGCAGTATTCTTGGTTCACAGGTTATTTTTTTCCTTTAGCACTTTGAATATATGATCCCAGTCTCCCCTGGCCTGTAAGGTTTCTGCTGAGAAGTCTGCTGCTCACCATCTTAGAACTCCTTTATATGTTATTTGCCTCTTTTCTCTTGCTGCTTTTCCTGTCTTTGTCTTTGATTTTTAATAGTTTGATTATAATTTGTCTTGGGGAAGTCTTTTTTGGATTAAATCTGATTGGATACCTTTGCCCTTTCTATACCTAGATATTTGTATATTTTTACATATTTGGAAAGTTTTCTGATACTATTCCTTTAAATAATCTTTCTATCCCTTTATCTGTTTCTTCTCCTTCTTTAATTCCTATTTCTTGTACTTGTGATTTTGTCCCATAGCTTTCAGAAGCTTTTTAAATTTCTTTTCATTTTTTCTCCTCTGTTTATTTTCATATGTCCTATTTTCAAGTTTGTGGATTCTTTCTTCTGCTTAATTAGTTCTGCTATTACTGTTTTCTATTTCATTTTTCATTCCATTTGTGGTATTTTTCAGCTCCAGGATTTCTGTTTGATATTTTAAAATTATCTCAAACCCTCCATTAAATTTCTTATTCTGAACACTTATTATTTTTCTCGTGTTGTTGAATGGTTTCTTTGTATATTCTTGAAGTTTACTGAACTTCCTTGAAACAGTTATTTGTAATTCACTTTCAAGAAGTTTGTGTTAATTTAATGATATCATGTTTCTCTGATTGTTCTTGATCCTTGTGGTCGTGCATTGATGTTTGCATATTTGAGGACGTTGGTGCTTGTTCCAGTCTTTAAAGATTTGCTTTGTCAGGGAAAGCCATGTGGCAGGAACAGCACTGGAGTGCATCATAAGCCAAGAATAGCTGCAGCCAGTGTAGTGCTGCCTGTAGCCTGGGGCTCACTATAGCAAGTGCAGTGCTGGATTGGTTCAAAAGCCCAGGAAAGATGTGACCAGCATGGTGCTTTAAGAAGCCTGGGGCCCTCTATGGCAGGAATGGTACTGGGTTAGGCCAGAAGCCCCAGGCAAATGTGACTGGGATGGCACTTCCAGAAACCTTGGGCCCACTATGGCAGGCACAGTGCTGGGGCAGGCTGGAAGTCTGGGTCACATGTGGCTGATGTAGGACTAGGACATACTCAAAGCCAGGGGCCACTGAGGCCTGACTGCTGCTGAGAGCTGTCCAAAGCTCAGCGCAGCAGATGTCAGCCTCCCAGAGGTATGGGCCAGAGATCAAGTTTGTCAGGGGAGCCTGAAGCCTGGAGCTGTGTAGTCCCTTCTGGTGCCAGGGCAGGTCTATAGGCTGAGTCTGTAGGTAACAGCCAGAAGTATGGGGCTGTGGAGGTCTTCCTAGTGCTGGCTGTTATTGTGGTAAGCCTAGTGTTGGGATCTAAGACAAAGTTCTATGCTCACTTCGCTTTCTTTCCCACAAATGGATGGTATTTCTCTCTGTGCTGTACTATGCTACCTAGGGTTGGGGAACAGGTGACATAAGTACTATAAAACTGTCCTTTCTACCATCTTCAATGTATCTTTTCTTATTATTGTGCTACAACCAGGTTCTGTGGTCTCTCACCTGGTTTCCTTAGCTCTTGTGAATGTGTTTTTATGCATCAATAGTTGTTCAAATTGATGTTTCTGCTGGGGTGGGGGATGATCCCTGGAGAGTCCTACTCTACCATCTTGCTTCATCCCCTAATCTGTGATTTTCTTAAAATAAATAATTAATAGCTATTTCTTGAGTTGGCTGGTTTCGGTATACCTTTAGATTGTCAATATGTCTAATGAGTGCTTCTGAAGTATAATGCTAAAGAGGAAATATAAAAAGGTCATGGTTGTCATTAATTGTAATTATAATCACCAACAAATATTTACTGAATATCCGTTCTGAACAAGGTACTCTAGTAAATGCAATCGTAATTGCAAATAAATATTCCTGTGGTAAACATTTTATAACGTGAAATACTAATAAAAGGAAAGACTTAACTTATCAAAATGGATGGATAGCCATGAAATCCATTAAAACAGAGTTAACAAATATGGAAATATGTCTGGTATGCTTTTGAAGATGTTTGAAATGATTTATCTCTTCTCTAGATCAGTTTTGAAATGCTTTGAAAATGTTTGGTTTTAGAGGGGGAAAAAAAAAATGCTGGAAATATTATTTGTAAGTTGAGCGAGGGCCTAATTAAATTCACAGGAGTTCCATGACAGAAAGTGCCTGCAGTGGTGTTCACAATTTCAGGAATGAAAATGAGCTATGGTATTTTTTTAAAGAACCTGGAGAAGGACTTTGATCGTGAACAATTCAAATTTCCTACGCCCCCCAGAAAAAGTGTATCACACTGAAGAAGGTGAAAAAAAAAATCAAATTTTTAGAAACTTTGTAGTAAAATTTTGTTTAGCTGTGATGAATATATTTCAAAGGCAACAATTTAGGTTAAACTGAGAGCTATTTAATGGGCAGTTTTGATTAGAGGGAGAACCTATTTATTTGAGGATAAAATGTCATTAAGGTTAACTTGTATGAAAAAATTAAAATGAAGGTAAGCCAGGGACTGTAGGCAAATTCTTAAGCAGAGGGAGAGAGTAAGTTTCTGGCTTCTGTTGACCTACTGTTCTACCACTGAACCAATCAATATAGCGACTTTTTCACATGATCTCACTGGCTTCAACCTTTGGCATCTTTGCCTAGAAGGAAAATGTGAAGGATCACTCTCCTGGTGACTTGTGGAAACAGACCTAAGTTCTGAGTGACCCACAGAGCCTTCTCCTGGTATCCCTGCTATCTCCACCACTCTATAGTAGAACAGGGGGTCAGTACTGCCAGTTCTGCCAATTTATTCAGTACTAACTAGAACACAGAGTGTTCCAAGTTTATTCATGTATTATCTCTTCTACTCTCACAACAGCTTTACAAGGTAGGTACAATTATTATCCCTTCTTACAGATGAGGATATTGAGCTTCTGGAGGGTTCTATAACTTATCCAAAGCTAAACAGTGGTAGACCTCATGATCTTAACTAAAGGTACTACATTTTTAACAACTATATAAAAGCCACCTCTTAAAGAAGCTGGTACAAATCTCTCTAGTGTTCAGGCCCATGGCTGAAGCAGAAATAGCCTAGGTTTTGCAGGTAATATAGATTCAACCCCCACCCTAGTCATCTACTCAGTGTGTGATTTTGGATATCTTACTCAACCTATGAGTTTTGTTTTTCTTAACTGCTATGAGGATAATAAAAATAACTCACATGTAGTGTTTATTATATGCCAAGCACCATTTCAAGCACTTTATGAATTATTAATAACTCAGTAGTCTCTGTAATATAACCGTGAGTTAGGTACTGTTATTATTATCATCCTCAATTTTAGATGAAGAAACTAAGGTTGAAAGATGTCAAGTAAGTTGTTTGAAGTCACCCAGCATGAAAATGGTAAACCTGAGATTCAAACCTGCATAATTTCTAATTGCCATGTTGATCTTAATCTGGAGGGAAGACAATTTAGTACATGTTGACTATATGGAATGTAGGGAGGTGCTCATTAATCATGAGTGCCTATCCCTTCTCCCTGTTGATCCAAGCTGTTTGTATAAAAGCATTCAAGCTTTTTATCCTCTGGGTTTCTAAAAGAAAAAGTACTGAAGTACAGGCAGCTTCCATGCTCCTCAAACATGTCACTGAACTTGCTTCCACTGACAAGTATTAGAGATGTTACAGATGGAGGACATAAAATGTGAGCCAGTTCTGCCAAGTGGTCCTTCAACAGGCCTTTTCCTAGTGATCTTTTTCTTGTACCTCATTCACCTTATTCTTATGCTTGTCACTTTGTGCCTGCACCATAGTAACAGCTCCCTAACTAGTCTCTGAGCTTCATTCTTGCCCTGCCAAATCCATTTTAAAGAGATTGTACCCAAATTCACTTTCAAACAAACCAAGCAGTTGTGTCTCCCTTTTTCACCCTGCTACCAACTCAAAAATTCATAATTGCTCAGGTTATCTTTATCATAAAGTTCAAATTCTTTAATGTGACCCTTCATATCTTATCTCTTACCTCTGGTCCTCTTCCCATGCTGGTTTTTCAGGCTGTCATAAAAGGCCCCCTCCTCACACACATGCACACACTCACATATACACTCTCACACACACACGTACACACACATTCACACACTCACACACACACGCATGCATACACTCGCATGCACACACACACACACACTCACATACACACATATACACTCACCGGTTTTGCTTGGGTGGCCCCTCCTATTACCCTTCAGATCTCAACTAAAATGCCACTTGACTGGGGTATCGTCTCTTCCAAGTCTAAATCAGATACCTCCTTAAGTTATGTGCTCCCACAGTCACGTGAAATTCCTCTTCTCCCTTCTCTAGAATGTAAGCCATGTAAGGGAAGAGACTGTGGACTAGGATATAGTAGGCACTCAATAAACAGTTATTATTATGAATGAATGGATTAATAATTAATGAAGTCTGAAATAGAAATGCCTTTTTTTTCAGAACCTCTCCTGCACCACTGTGTTTCAAGCAGTCCCATCGCTTCTTCCTCTCTTCCATAGCCTCTTTTTCAGCTAAGCCAAACTTTTGCTTTTCCCAACTCCAACACAACTAATCACTTTCCAAGGACCAACTTTTAAATCTGGTTAAATCGGCTGTGAACTCCCACATATTTCTGAATCTGCTGCTTCAACAGAGAAAGAGCATAAAGGAGGAAAGTAGAAATAGTTTTTGCTTTCACAGAAACAATAGAGGGATCAAAGCAGCTCAAATAGGAATGTGTCGACTTAACTGGCCCTAGTTAGCAGAGAGTAGAGGCAGAGGGAAGCAGGATGCCTACGAGATAATGTAGAAGACTTTCACATAGACGGGACATCTAGATGTCTGCCTTTTCCATTAAGCGAAGAACAAGAGAATGCATGTTTAAAATAAGATATGAGTGCTTGGAGTTAGCAAAAAGTTATTTGCTGACAGCTTTCTTAACCCCCCCGCCCCCGCCAATTTTAAAACCTCTTTCTAGATCTGTAATATTTTAGTTCACCAGTGTTTCCATGGCTAATAAACTTTTTATTGTGTTTGCCATGTTTATATATTTTGGTTCTGGTATTTTTGCCACATTGCATAAAAGGAGGTTTTCCCAGGCCTGGGAATCTAAGAATAAATCTGAATTTTTAAATGTTTCCAAAATATTACTTAGCAAAATATTTCACTATTTATTTAAGCTGTCAAAGTTTTTATGTGATTTTTAGATATCTGTACTAAAATGCTTCCTTCAACATTTTTAACCAGAATCCCTGGCTAAATTCCAAATAGCACTCTTTATCAAAAAGAATTATTTTTAACCGTTATCTTTTTTAAATCCCTAAATCATTTCTGTTGCTATTAATAGAAATTAAATAAATAAAATTTTAAAAAATCTTCCTTTAATAAGTTTTAGGAATTTCATACATTGGTGTTAGGTTATTTTCATTGAGAAACATTTCAGAATGGTAAATTATCCCCATGATCTTTGCAGAACAATTAAAGACTTGATCTAATCTGGGATTTAAAAATGTGATTGGTTACTCTGAAAGATCATGTGGAATTCATGAGAAACTTCTCAAAGCAAGAAGAAAGGTTGGGAAGAAGACTAGAATAGTGGTTCTCAAACTTTAGTGGGCTTTAGAATTACAAAGTATACACATATTCCTGACCCCACCTCCAGCATTTCTGATTCAGTAGTTTGGGGTGTATCCCCAAGAACCTGTATTTCTAACTAGTGCCCAGTTGATGTTGTTGATAGTCACGAAACTCCCTTTGAGTAACACTGAACTAGACAACTTCTTAAGGTCCTGTGTGGCCATAGGAGCCCATAAAGTATACAAACTTGCCTAAGATACAGAGGCAGTATCACTCTTTATACTATGCCTTACTTTTCCTAGAAAATTCATAATCTGTCAACTAATGGAAGTCAGTGAACTTTCTTTTATTTCTATAGTAGCAGTTGCCTTGCTAAGGACACAATATACACATGTACCCTAAGAGTAGTGTTTCTAATATCTAGTAAAACATGCATCATCTACTTCTCATTACAAAAATTTGACTGCCTTTGCATATCACTTGAACCTTTATAAAATATTAAACTTCTACCAGTATATGCCATATAAAATCCCAACTCCACCATCTAACAAATATCATGTGACAAAACTCAATTCATGGAAAAAAAGTAATTACTAAAAAAACTTAGTGAAGCAAAAGTTTCATGATTTTTAGAATTTTCTAAAGCATTTTGTTTATTAAAAATTTCCCTTTTCTGATATCTAAATATATATGTTACAAAATCATGGTAATAGAAACAGACACCTGGCTGCTATGATTTTGAAATTTTTTAATGCAAACAATAATCATACAATTTTCATATGAAAGATTAAAATTAAAGTGCTTCATACACAGGTTGCAGATCCCATAGTTTGACAGGAATTGAAGAGTTGCTATTTGTTGTTGTAAATATATGTTGGTAAAAAGTCCTTTGGTTGAGAGTGCTTTCATGGTAGATGCTGATAAGTATAGCCTTGTGTGTCATTGAATGGAAAACCAAGCAGGCAGGTTAAAACTAGACATCAGAGTGGCTTTGGAGGCTGAGGATATGTTGAAGAAGTTGGGCTAAATCTGGGTTGGGTATATGCAAATAGCAGTGGGCTTTGAGGAAATGAAGTGGAAGGCTGAAAAGGCACACATGAATGCAAAATTATGATCAAAGCTCTAATTTTGAGAATAATGTTATAGGAAATATACAGTTCTGGTAGTTTGGGTAAAGATTTTGTTTTTAATCTCTTTGGTCTTCAATTATACAGCTTACTCATAGCAGTGTTTTACATTACCAGTTGTAATGTTCTGCTTTGCTTGTCTTTATAAGAAACTGGAAGAATTGAAAGCATTTTAAACATATTTCAGATTGAGTACAAGACAAGAGAGAAGGATTTTTAAGCAATAGTGGCAGCGCACATCAAAGATAAGAAATGAAAGAAATTATAGTTGGGAGGCAAGAGGAAGAGGAGAAAAACAAAAGAGAAAGGAGAAAAAGAGAAGAAACTAGGAAAAAATAAGGAAAAGGAAGAAGTGGGGGGGGGGTACCAGAGGGAGAGAAACAGAGGAAGAAATTTATTAACAAAAAAGGGAGCAAGAGAAGGAAAACAATGTCCCCTCCCTTGCTAAGATGGGTTTGTGACCTCTGACCTCTTTCACACTGCTATTTCCCCACCTCCCACCTGTGTGGGTCTCTAACCAAGCCTTTTTTTATTCATAACCAATAAATACCTGACTTTCACTGGCTGACTTACTCCTCAGATGTGTTTACCTTATGCCATAGATATTACATTAATTTCTGGTCTATTTCCTTTCCTTTGATCTTTCAAAACAAGGTGAAAATTTTGAGTGAACTGTTGGGTGCTTTTTAGTGGAAGTCAGGATTTGATCTGAGACTACTTGGAAAATGGAATGACAAAGTAGAAAAGAGAAATTTTCTTAGAACTATAGAGATGGCACCTTACTTACTCAGAGCATCTGACATCTATTTAATTCAATGTCATTCAACAAGGGTAATTGAGTAGTTAATGTATGCCTAGAACTATGGCTCATTACAAAGGACGTGGGTGCAGGCCTCTTTATGAATGGATTACGTTCCAAGAATTCCTTTGTGAAAGTCAATTACTAAGAACTTTAAATGCCTTTTCCTACAGAAATAATGTCATAAATGGTGGTTATATTTTCCTATATTTAATCTATAATGTAACCAAGATATATTTGAAATAAGGAGTAGGAAAGAATGTTAGAACACCAAAAATCAATCAGAGAGAAATTGCAATATAATTGAATTTAAAAGTTTTTGCCAAATTATGTTAAATTCTGGTGCAGAAGAAGAGACTGGCCAGCTTGGGATGGGATAGAGAAAAAACAGTAAGCTGCCACATCCTCTCCCTCTCCTCTGGCACACACTGCAGATTGATCATGGCTTCCATTTCCACTGAGCCCTCAGCCTCAAAATCCTTGTTAAAACAGTGTTTTCTGCAGCTGCTACCATTGCAGTCATGCATGACATAGAAGAATTGTTTGCCATTCCATTGATAGAGATGCCATTTACTTTCAACATCACAAAGCAAAGAAACTTATAGTGGTCCCTTGCGGGCAGGAGGCAAGGTAAAGGTGGAGATAGAACAGAATGTTGAGGCAGTGATAAGTGGACACTTTGGGACACTGGTTGACAGGCCTTGGCCAAAACATACAGCTAATCTGAGATGAAAAACAGGGTTTCTAGGCCCAGAGTTAGCCACACTGAAACAGTCTAGTGGGAAGAAGGAAGTGGAGACAGAGTCACCTAACTTATTATGAGCTAACTATTCTCCAAGTACATGAATCAGGGGCCATGGAACCTGTGTCAAAATTCTCAACCAACAGCACCTCCCTGGATTGTGTATAATGAAATGCTTATACATAGCATTGCCACTGAAGGTAACTGGGTAGTGAAGAATCTTGGTTCTTTGATTCTAAGGAAGTTGTCATTAACCTCCATTCAACTGCATCATTTCCGACAAATCTGGGTATCTTTGGGATGCCTGATTAGTGATGTTACGAATTGGTCAGCATGCACGGTCAGAAACATGAGTTGAAATTGAAATATTTAACAGGGCACAGTATTTGTTTCCTACTCCTTTTGTGTAAAATGATTTTCACAGACTGGTCCACAAAGGATAATCTAGAGCAATGCTGAGTTTGTCCTAGAGAATAATTAAAAAAATTTAAGATGAAATTTGATTACTTGAGAAATGACCGATTTAATAATAGGCTATGTTTTGAAAACCCTAGGTAGCATATATCTATTTCACTGGCACATTAAATTGGGGGAAGGGAGGTTCTATAAGTAGTCTTAAATTTTGCCACAGTTTGATGTTAAACTATTTTCTATATGAAAACTTTGAAAGCCTTAACACTTGAAATATATAAGAAATATAATTTCTTTGACATCCTTCTTCACTTACTTTACTTAAAGGCTCAAATTGTTTAAGTTCATTAAATACTTGCTATGAATGGCCAAATATGTTTGACTCATGGCTTTAGAACATTGTATAATCCACCAGAAGAGTTGTGTATTTTCAAATTGTCCACTAGAGGAGTTCATCAGAAAGTAAAAAAATGGTTACATTTCAGAGAAAGGAAGAAAAAATAAATCATAATTCATCTTGAAATATTTATTTCAGAAATCATACAATTTGCAATATATCTTTTAAGTTTCTAGTTTTTTTGTGATTTTAAATATTTTTTAACAATTTTAATTTTGTTAGAAAGACTTTGTATATATACATCAATTGTAGCAAATTTAGGAAATAGAAAGGTAAATAAAAATTTTGTAAGATACCCCCACCCACAGTTGATTGCTATTAACGTTTAGTATACATTCCTTCAGGCTTTTTCCTATATTTATGTATATTTATATATATAATCATTTCAATATAATGAGTTCATATGGTATATACTGTTTTTAAAGATGATTTTATCATCTAAAATATATAATTAACATCTTCCCATGTAATTAAATATTCTTCTGCAACATCATTCTAAAAGCCATATTGAAGAATTCTATGTGATGAAAGCATTATGATTTAAGTAATATCTTGCTACTAAACTGGATTTTTTTCCAGTTTTTGACTTTTTGAAAAGATCCTGTAAATAATATTCTTTATGCTTAATCTCTGGTCATCTGTGATTACTTCCTAAGGATAAATATCTAGAAGTCTTGCTAAGACAAGGTATTGCACATTTTTAAGGCTTTTACCTTTCAAAAGGTTGCACAAATTTATATTCCATCGGCAATATGATGAAGTGCTTTATTTATTTTCAAATGGAATAAAATCTTCTGCTAGTAGATCTCAGCTTTATAACAATTTTATAGGTGAATCAGTCTTAGAACAATTATCCATTGACTTTTTGAAATATTTGCCTATTCATCCTATCCACCTTTGTAGCATTAGCCTTCACTTTGTTATGTCAGATGAAGGACATTTTTATATATTCTAAGAAATTCTAAAGAAAAGAAACATTACTTTCTGATATTTTCCATTGATAGCTTGAACTACTACTTTTACATGCTTATAACTCTCAACCATATTTTTTTTAAGAGGTCGTTTCTAAGAATTTATTGTACTTAACTGATAAACAAGGTTTTCAGTTTGCCAAACTCATTTTTAATCATTTAATCCTTTAAAATCATCTCCCTCTTCTCAGTTCAATCTATGTTAAGATTGTATTTTTATTCACAGTTTGTGTGCCAACAAATTTCCAAATGTTTATTTAATTGCCAAGTTCTTGCTATTATAATAATGCATGTTAATGCATAATACATGAATATGCAAAGACTTAAAGCCATTTGGATTTGAATAGCAAAGTCTCTTTCAGGTCATGAGCCAAGCATGGTACTTTACTAGGAAAAGAAATTACTACATCAAACCACTTCTGAGCCAAACCAATACATGCCTCATTGTTTCATTAAAGCTATATGTTCTTCAGAGAAGACCTAACTTTGTGCATTGAGATTTCTAGAAAAATACCTAAGGATTTTTTTCTTTGAAAAAAGTTCAATGCCATATTAGTCAATAGAAAACCCTAGAGAATGTCTGAAGTCACATTAAAAACATATACCTGAAAAGTGGTGAATAAGACAGTATGATGGGTGAGTGGGGTAGGAGGGTCACTTTATCTATATTAAGAAGGTTGAAAACCAAAGTCCTTAATAATTAACTTTACATCTCACATAGACACCACATGCAGCTTGTTAACAACAACAACAAAAAATCTACTCAGAACCTTTTTCTATTACCCAATTCAAAATATCCATTCATCCAAAGAGTCTCTGCTCCATGCACTTGGTAGGAAACCAGACCGATTTCCATAAAATATCCATATTTTATAATCACAGCTGGTGGTATCAAATACATATTCTAGTGTTTAAATTGCCTTGGAGTCAATTAAGGGAGTAGAGGGATTTAGCTAAAGGTGACTGAGAGAGAGAGATTTGTATTTCAAAGGATTTTATAGACAGTATATCACTTAATTTTAAAAAGGCACATTTCAATGAATCATTATCTTAAATATCTATATCTACATTGGATTGTATTAGAAAAAACCAGGTTATTCTTTTGAGATTTTATATAGTAAAAGTCAGCAGAAAGTTATTTTTATCATGATTAACATTCTGTGGTTAAGCAAAGGCTGTGCGTGAGAAAGGCAGAGCAAACAGAGGTAAAGTGTGCTTTTTAAAAAAAATTTCATATCCTTTTCTTCTGACCTCTCTATGGTACTCTGCTTATGTTTCCTCTAACTTGTCTTGGCTTCCCTAGTCAGTGTCATGGGGCTGGGAATCTAAATGCTTATTGTTCTATCTGATATTGTAAAGTGTGTCTACAAGTCATTTCACATTGTGTTAGAGTCACATGTGATTTAATGTGATAAATTAAATCTTCCTGGCACTTGACATTCCATAGGAAACAGTTATATAGTGATTTAAAAGAACAAGAGAGTTCCAAGATATCAGGTATTAGAGACCAGAAAAAAGGCAGGAATGCAGATGGCATATTTTTAGCCTAAAGGCGCTTCCTGTTGAATCCTAAACTTGGGAAGGATGGTAACAATTCATCTTATCCCGGAGTGAGGTGAGAACTCCTAATGGTTCTTTGTAGGACAAGCAATAAGAGATGTAGGAATGAGTCTATGTGGATTTGTATGTCAGGGGATAGTTGTGTCCAACCTTCATTACAAGGGGATTCTCATTTTAAGATTAGAAAAACAATCCTACAGAGCAGAGAAAGGTTTTAAGGGATTAAGAGAAATAGTTCAATTCTTTTCACCTCTTTAGACAGAGAAATACCACAGAAAGGACAAGATGTGATCAAACTTTCTAAGAGACATGGAATTAAAATGTAGAGAAACAAGAACTATTTTCAAATAAAGTAAAACATTAGAGGCAGTATCAGAGACTTATTTGTTTGCCAATTCAAAATTTCCTGGATGACTTCCTAAATCTATATCAAAGTCCTGAGTCATCACATTTGATTTCCTTTCTGGCTCTACTTAAATTCTACTGTATCAGATACAGACCTAATTATCATCCTAGTCACTTCTGTACTCTGCTGTCACCAAAAATAGAGTCTATTTATATTATACAATAGGCTTGTAAATATCTCAAATACTATCATAGGTAATAAATTCAGAGAATCAAAATAGCTTTATATTTCCAAAAAACATTAGCGGTTATATTTATTGCTTCTTGTCCTAAAGCAACACAGCTATATGAAGAATAACAAGTGCTCGGGGTTCATTCTTTGAGTATTCATCTGCATTAGATTTTTTTGGCTTGCAGTAACACTAAGTCCTTGCATTAAAAGTTGGAAGGGGCTGATCCATGAGAATTATGAAAGTCAGAAAGACAATAAACATGATCCTATGGCCACACTCAGTAGGAATCCAGACATAGAAGCTAAACTGGACTTCATAGGAAATAGAGAAACTGCTATACAGTTGGGCTTCAAGTAAACTGAACTAGTTTGATAGTTGGATATTTGCCCCAAATTCACTACAACATGAGCCTTCCATGTTACCACCTTCGTTCTTCACCCTTGGAATTTCTTTCAACAACATGAATCAGTTACTCCTGTTGTCTATACTCTTTTGTAAATCTTTTTTTCTGCTATCCCCACTATCACTTAGCTTGATTCTCTGTATCTCCAGTTCTAGCTCTGGGAAGAGGGAATTATCACTGTTGTCCCTCCTAGTTAGTTTACACATTGGCTACTGTTGAATCAATGACTTTCCACTGCCTTGCCCTTTGGGATGTCAGCTGCATGTGGTTATTTCTGTTAGAATGGGGCTCTGGGCACATCTGACATTCTGCAGTTTTGCCTTCCCAATGCGTATGTGAGATCAATAACCAAGGTAAGATTGCTATAAAAAACATCATGATAAGATTTCCTACCATTTTTATTTAAAATATTTGGCATAAAAAGCATATTTAGTAATATATAATACCTAATTTGGTAGATCTCTTACCTATACATTTGTTTAAAAAATTGACAGTAATAATATCTTATGTTTTTATAAAATATAGTTTTATAAGTTATTTTCATTTAATTTTTCACATTTAATGCCTTAAAAATCTATCAAGTATGCAGGCAACATATGTTACTCCTACCTCACATATTAGTATAAGGTTGGCCCCCAGTAAATAAATAAACAAAGCAGGATTGTGCCGTTCTGCAGGTCACTCAGCCAGGGAACAATGGAGCCAGATTGGAGCCCAGGTCTTTGTATTATCAGTCAAGTGCCCCTCATATGTAGCTAAGTGTTCCTTCCACAGTACCTAGAAGCTCAATGGGAATCAACTGGTAGAGCATTTTTAGTACTAAAGGAAAAGCCTAGTACTGTGTGCTGGAAATACATTTGTATGTCTTGAGATTACTGCTCGCTTTTCTGAACATTTCTACCTTTGAACACACTCAGGGCTTGAACATTAGAATCTTACTCACATACAGTGTCAACCTCCCCAAATCTCAATTGCTCTGCCTAAGTGATGATTCTAACATTGTCAATTGGGGTCAAAAGCATGTGAATGGTAATTTACAATATAACTTTAGAGATTATGTTTTAGTAGAAAGAGAGAGATATATAGTGAGAGATGTGAGTACAAGCTGTCCTCATTTTTTTTTTCACTGTCTTTGAAATGTAGTATAAAATGGCGATTTGAAGAGGTTTATGATGTTACTGCCTAGATTGTCTTCCTTTGACAAGGGAGTATTATTACCACTGGGAAAAAAATGCTCAATATTAGCAATTTACTATAAAATGCTAAATTAACAAGTCAAGGTAATTGCATGCTCCCTTTGCCCCTGATGAATTAGTGCGAATTGCATTTCACACTAATTGGTCCACAAAATTCATGCACAATAAGAACACTGGGATTTCTTCAATTTGCTTGTAAATGTATATATACACAAAAATAACAAGACTTTTTTATTTTAATAGTTTGTTACAAACTAATAGGTGTATTAAGTAGTCTAACTCTCCAAGGGTTCCTTTTGGTAACTACAAAAATCAAGAATAATGAGCAGTTCATGGTGGAATATAACCAGAGAGCCAAGAATGGGTGCTGCATCTAACACAGACAATTTTAAAATATGTGAAATCTTAGAATATAAAGTTTTTACGTAAAAGATATATTACCCTATTTTGTACAATGCTTCTAACATCATAGCACATTCTTTACTGACTTAAATAATTAATCCAGTACTTCCAAGTCATTTTGTCACTACATAGTTTTAATCTTATTCCACTATATGAACCCATGTTTGGAAATATTATTGCCTTCCAGACTATATTTTCTAAATAATGCCTAATTTGTTGCCCATTTGTTATTAATCAATGATGTAGGTAACTGTTAATCAGGATTTCTGAGCAGCATGGGTTCAGTGTTACCATGTCCAGTTAATATCATCTCAGCCTAAAGCAAAGCCACAGGATATATAGTTAGCAAGGGGATATTTAATTGAGAGTAAATATGTAGCTTCCAGTAGGCTTATTTGTGAAGTGTAGAGCAGGCAATAATCACTTTTGAGGTTACTCATTAGCTCTCAGAGGCCAGATTGAAAATTCTAGGCTTAATCTCATTTGGAACATGGAAACAATACAAAACAGGCGAGTAAAGGAAAACTTACCCTTTATAAGAGTTTTGGGGACTCTACAAAATCCTGAGTTTTTGTTTATTTATTTTTCATTCTTTTAATGAGCATGCACTTTGTGCCAGACACTCTTAAGGTGTTAACATGCCAATGAGAGCAACAATTATAGTACAGTGTAACAGTGGCCATGCTACAGGATGATTCAAAGTCTGATGGACTGTCAACCATGAGTTCTGGATCTTGCCCTTGATTTCAGGGAGAAAGTTATTGATGTTTCTTATGGAGATTATTATTGGTACAGGTTACATTAGTGTATTAGGTAACAATTTCAAGGCTCTTGATTCTTTGTCCATTTTAACTTACCTTGTTGTATGGAAATCCAGCTGTTACATTATAAACTTCACTGTTAGTTTGTTCTGTGGGATGTTTCCAATAGCTGTCACTTTAAGACATGCTTTTTGTTTGCTCTAAATTAAACCCAGCAAAGAGGCTGAATTCCAAGACATTAGTTGGTAATCATTGTGGAATTCTGTTCTCTGGTAATTGATTTCAAACTTTAGATTGGCATAGAATG
>VBSM01003143.1:27789491-27845430 GCA_008086735.1 Cheirogaleus medius
AACATAACCTGTAAAATAATAATGTATATCTATGTTGTTAATTTTTAAAAATTATTTTTTTTAGAGACCAGGGTCTTATTATGTTACCCAGGCTAGTCTTGAACCCTGGACTCAGGCAATGCTCCTGCCTCAGCTTCGTAAGTAGCTGGGACTATAGTCTATACTGTTTATTTTAAAAATGGATTTGCAGTGTGTTTTATTTGAAGAAAAATGTAAGTGTGTCTTTTAGGAACAAAATATGTATTATACATTTCATTATTTTTAATGCTTCCAGCATTCTAGTGAGAGTTATAAGGAATTTTTGTTATTCCCACATGTAAATAAAGAAATTAAGATTGCATCTAGAGTGCTAACAAATCATACTAATTTTTTGTTATATACATACATAGATAAATATGCATATATTGAGTGTGGAAAAAGTTTATTTCTATGAAACTATGTTGAATGCTTTAAGTGAAATTTTGAGGAAATGCTAAGTAAAATCAAACAACTGTTTTATGTGACTTTTTATAGCAAAATTACTAATTTGAGGGCCATATAGACATATGTTGGGGTACCTAGAGTTAAAAGCAGAATTATCTGAGATGTTATACCTATTATGGGTAATATGAAAAAATGTAATCACTTTCCTAATTATCAAAATGATATTTTCTGCATGAGTATAACTTCACTGAATTTGACATCTGTAAAGCATATTTGATTTTAGATGATAGTTTCCCATTATAATGGCATGGTAGTTTGTGAGCATTGGAAGTAGAATGCTACCTCACCATATCCAACCTTCCTCCACTATATGTGTGGGGCTCTCTTAAATTGAAGACTTTGTAGCCCTCTTCTGTAATCTCTTTCTCCAGTGAAACAATGGGATGCTTTTAACTGAAAGTAACAGTGAAAGCTCCTCACTCACACTTTCTTATTCAATAACAAATTTATTTTGCAGACATAAAATGGGCTTCAAAGCTTGGTGCAATCTGCAGCTTGATGATGTTGCTGAGGATCCAGGTTGCTTCCACTCACCACTCTGCCTCTCTTGGCATTGGCAGCGTCCTGAGTCTCGTTATTCTCATGGTCGCAGATGAGTGCCAATGACCACAGAGGCTACATTCTTCCCTGTTCGTGAAACAGGTAGAAAGAGCAGCTTTTCCCTACCACCAAGACAATTTAGAATACCTTCCCACCCTTGGGTCAAGAGGAGTCACCAGAGGCATGTCAACACACTGATTATCTAAGGCTAATGAGTACATACCCTGGGAACTGAAGTTGGACGTTTAACCCTGGATTATGTTGAAGAAAAGTGAATATCTGAATACAATTTGGGTTCTTTTAACAAGGGAGAAGCTTGGGGGATGGAAGGCATTGGGGAGCAATAGGCAATCTACAGTGTTCTTCCTAACCAAGAAAACATACCTGGAACACCTCAGTTCCCAGAACTCTTAATATGTTTATGAAACTTGACCTTATGAATAAACTACTTGGCAGTAAGATGGTATTTGTTGATTGACCAGCTAGTCAGTACTCACCCTAGAGAAAAACTGGTAATGCCACTTGTAGGGAAAGTGTGATGGTTTGTCATTGATTTTCAATGAAAATGTTTTGTTCCTTTTATGGAATTCCAGCTGAACTTGTTTACCTGTGTCTCTGGGTCTAAAATAGAAAAAGATTTTTTAAACAAACTTTATAATCACTTAAACTGTATTTCATGAACTAGGTACACATTCTCTCCTGGGATTCTCAGTGGTAGAATAGGAGATACAAGGATCCATTGGCCAAATCTGGCATATCTCATCAGAACATAAAGATCAAAAAAGTTTTGGGAGAAAACAAGTAATTTAAGAGAAAGTCATTCTAAATCTTGTTTTAAAATTTAATAAACATAGAACATTAGAATGAGAAAATTATTTAAAAATGTACACCAAAGGCCACTTTAGTCCACATGCCAAGTTCACTGTGCACCCCACCTCCCCTACACCCTACTGCCCCAAACCTGTATGTGCAGTCATCCTCTTCTCTGTTAATAGTACTTTAGTGGAATATTGACACGGCAACCAAGTAAATGTATAATCTTCCAAAATAAAATTAACTTTTCAAAGAGTTTAATTTCTCCTACACCTTAAGGTGACCTATTAGCAATAAAATCCTCCAGGTGAGGAATTTTACTCTTACCTTCTTCATCAAGAAACAATCCTACCTAGAAACATAAAACAAGCACACTAGAGATCCCACACGATGATGTTTATTCACAGAAGAAATAAACTCTCCTTTTAAGGTTTTTAACCAGATTGTCTCTCTGAACAGGTGATACTTATCTTGACTCTTAGGTACTGGCCTGTAGTGAAGCCCCAGGAAAGTCCAGTGAGAACCTGATCTTGGCCTCATTTCTTGCTCTACTTGGTCTATTGCACTTACCTCCAAGTTTGCCGCTTATTCCGATAGATCCCATCAGCATAAAAAACTGAGTGAAGTGTACTGCATCCATTTTTCATCGTGACTAGTCTGTCACAACATTTGAATTTTCTTGATTTGTGTAGGGGTTTCTGAGCTCTTTATTCAATTTTTTTCCTATATGATATCATTTGGGGCTAGTGAAAAATCTACTCGTTGATAGCAGGTGAAATTGAAAGCTAGAAGGGTATAAAACAGCTCACTTGGCAGCATTAGACTTGACCCTGTGGTGAGATGATGTTAATAATCTCTTACCATAAGCCAGGCCTGGTGCCCAGTACTTCACAGTATTATCTACAGCTTCCACTGACACTGAGGAAAGCACTGTATGGCCTCCCCTTTATCGGTAAGGAGTCTCAGACTTAGAGGAGTAACTTACCTGCCTGAAGGTAACATCTTGCACCTCCTCATGATGTTTTCTCCTCTAGACCTGGAAGTGTGTGCGTGTTTGTGATTTGTGGGTTTGAGTGGAAGGCTATGCCCACTGACCTATCGTAAAGGTGAGAGTTAAAAACCATCCTATTATCATCTCTGACCTAATTGTGAAAGCTAGGATATTTGCTAAGACACAAATTCTATTTTCTAAAATCCTAAATAAGAATTTCCAGTGTTTTATACAGAGAAAATAAGAAATGGCTTATTTTGAGTTCATATTCTCTGTGCATGTATGTATGTATGTGTGTGTGTATGTGTGTCTTTAAGCTGGATACACACTCTTTCCAGAGATTTTCAGTGGTGTACCAGGAAATAGAGAGAACCACTAACATGGATAGATAATTTATAATGCACAGCTCCTGCCCTAAATGAGCTTACTTTCTGTTGAAAAGGCAAAGGCAAGATGCAGTCATATAATTATAATTTTAAGGAACAGAAATACCATATAGTTAAGGAGAGAAAGCATAAACGTTGGGCTCATATAATAATAGCCATAAATCAGTTTTGAACATTTCTGTGCCAGCCACTGTGCTGAGTTCATTATTTGGGTTAATCCTTAGAGGTGCTATCATCATTCATATAGTAGAAGTGCAGAAGTTTCCACAAGTGGAGCTGGATCAGTGATGTGACTTCAGGCAGTCAGACTCACATGTCCTCAGCCACTTCTCCATATACTGTCCCCAAGAGAGACTGACGTAATGACAAGACCATTAAAGGCACAAACATCTCAATTCACTAATGTAGATGATGAAGAAACATTGAGTATAGGAGACACCAGGCGCATATTTTTCTTGGAGGGGGTGAGAGGGATAGATGGGTTCTATCTCTAAAAACTTGGATGAGATGTTAAATACCTCTCATTCTATTCTATATTTATTAACTATAAATTGAGATTAAAGTGTTATTTTGACATACATAATTAGAGCTGAACAATACAGTATAGCAAGTGTAAAAATCACTAGAGACTCCAAGTCAGAAGTGTCTATTTAACATCCTATTTCCAGTTGAATGGATGTCCCAATTTATACCCTATGTTGTATAGTTTTTCTCTCTTACACATTGTTTTCAGATAGTCACTAATAAAAGTACAAATCTGATCACAGCTGCTTTATTTCCAGGTCATTATAATATGCAGACTCTTAAAGGAGCTGGGCTAAATTGGATAGGGAAGGGATTATATATCATGTGATTCAAAGGAACTGAAAACCTTTAGGTGGTGGGAAATGAACAAGCCACTATGATTTGTCTGTTTTGATTAGAGGTATCAAAAACAGATGAAGTGTCTTTCTACTTGTGCTGTGTAGGCTCAGATGCGTTTGAAGTGACCCTCCATCTGAGCATGATTAGCAAATGCCTGGGCATAGGAGTGGCATAGCAGTCTTCAGAGTCAGACATGTGAATTTGAGGTCTGACTCCTCCCCTTATTAGTCATATCATTTTTGCAGATTTGTGACATGACTAAGCCTTAATTTCCCCATACATTTATTGACTCATACTGCATGGGATTGTTTAATCATGAAATCAAGCAATACATATACAAAGTGCTTAGCATGGTGCCTGGTACATAGTAAGTCCTCAGTCAAGTGTAACTTTCATTATTACTACTATTGTTCTCATCTATATTTTAGAGGCATGTAATAAATTCAAGAATCCCTCAATCTTTTAGCTTTGTTTACATTCTTTAAGGACCCTCTGGAAATGTGAAGTGACTTGTATTGTTTTTTAAAATTCCTTTGAACATCCCTAAAGGATGATTTTTCAGACTCTGCAGAAGAGAAACTAGAATCACGTATATAGTGACTTGTCCAAGATTATCCTGTAGGTCCTTAATAGAAATATAGTTTGTAGTCTACAGTTCTTTCTCCTCCACACTATGCTTCCTTTCCTAGGTACCAAAATTAAATCAATATTGAAACATTCATCAGAGAAAAGCTCTGTTGCTTTTTCCCCCTTTTTGAAGAGAAAGCTAATAGGCCCAGGGAAGATATCACCATCCTGATAACATAGCCTGCTTAACAAACCCCCCTACTTCTGAATATTTTTCTTTCTGAAAAGATTGTCTGATTAAAGTTGTAAAAATAAAGCTGGGCCCTGAATTTGTTTTTAAAGCTTATTTAATTAGTTAGAAGATAAAGAAAAAATTGCCTAAGATTTTTAATGTGGGTGACCAGTCTTTGATGGGTTTCGTCTTTGCAAAGATTCCTGATGGTAGTAGTGTATGCCAGTATGGATGCCACCATCACATTCGTGTTGTGAATGGGATGTTCTTGACACCGTGTTTTCACTGTGGAGAATTGCAGATTATTTCTGTAGGAAAAGAGTGGCAAAAACCTGAGTTACAGCACTGCTAATGTTAGCGCTTCTTTATATAGACAGATCCTGCTAAACCTGCACATTTTTTAGTCCTGTATTCACTATGACAATAACATTTTTTCTTCCCGTGATAGAATTCAGCTTATTAAGCAGACACCACACACTGCACACCTCAGGAGTTTTATTTTAAAGCTTTGCTACTGTGTTGGTGGCAAAGATCATTGTAAAGGAAAGAGAGGATTCTAGTAAGAGAATGTAGGTGAACCAGAATGGTTGATGAAAATACTGCCAGAGCAATCTTGATTCTGTTTCTTCTTCTTCTTTTTTTATTTTTTTTGAGGGAAGCAGTTTGTAATGTCACTGTTCTGAGCCAAACAATTGCATATGCTGTCCATGCTCAGGGAGAAAAATCTATGAGGTTCAAGATAGAAAATCATCTTATATTTTGCACTCAAAGACTGTCTGTGCTATAGTCATCTGCCCATGAAAGGCTATCTGTAAACAGAATAAATCATTCTTTAGAGCTGCAAGCCCTAAACTTCTCATGATATTTTGTACTAAAAGGTGCTGCATCATTTTTATGTCTCTGTGCCCCCCACACACCAGAATGTCTTCTCTATCCCCTACTCCCTTTCCTCTGCCTCTTTCTGCCTTTTGAACTACTATTTGTACTTTAAAACACAACTCAAGTGTGGTCTCTGTAGTCTCTTCTGTGTGTATTTCCTGCCCCCTTCACCTCTGGCCAAGTCCCATATCTTGTACATGTGTCTCTAATTCTGCTTTTCACTATAAATTTTAGATATGTATGTTTAGATGTCTTTCTCTCCTAGATAAATTTACTTGACTCTTTCTGATCTCCATCTCTGGCCAGCTCGGAGTCAATTCCCAGACTCCCATTGCACCATGTGTAGCTTTATCACTGTACTACGGCATTATACATGGGAAGTTTTTTGGGCACGTTTATCTCCTCTATGAGGCTCTCCTTTCCTTGGAGTCAGGAGCCCTTATTCCGATTCACCATTGTGCCCCTTGAACTTAGCACACGGTACACTCTCCATAAATGGTTGTTAACGAAAGAGATTGTTTTAATAATTTTGGTGCCCCAGGATATAGTACAGTGTCTAGAAATGGCAGGAACTATATAACTATTTGCTGATTTTAATTAGCCTGCTGTCTATGAGGGGAGTACTTAGCAAGCAGTATAATGGACATGGATGCACGTGGCAGTAGGCAGGGGAAGTGAGGAATGAGAGAAAGATCTTTCATTCATGGCAAGTAGGCAAGCAGATTTTTAGGTTATAATAGTCTTTTTCTGGAGCTTGTTGAAGGGATCTAAACCCTTTGAGTTAAAGTAAATTCTATTATAAAGGTCCATGACCAAGGAAGTATTATTGATTGGTTTAACCTTGCTTTACTTCCCTCTGAGGGGAAGCAGCTTCGGTTTTAGCCCTCCTGTCTTCTGTTGGTAATATCTCTCTCTCATCAATGATGATTCAAACAAGAAGATACGGAACAGCAGCTGAGGAGATTGTGCACCATTCTCTGAAACCTTTTGGCAAAGCCCCTCTGTCAGCCAGCTCTCTGTCAATGATGGACTTTCAATTAAAGGAACTCTTATTGATTTTCATCTATAAAGTCCTCTATGATTACTTTATGGACAAAAACCTGTCTCTACCTTTCAGAAACTGCTATTGACAAGAATAAAATGGGAAGCCTTATATGTTGTGCTTTATGTGGGAAATAGATGTTACTGGTCATACTCCATGGTCATTAGGGTTCATTTTCCCCTTTCATATTCTTTCACTACAATATTAATGAAGAAAGAAATTTCCCTATATAATTTCTCCTCTGACATATAGTAGCCCTAAGAGAGGTTTTTTCCTAAGTCCAACATTCTATCTGAAAGTGAGTTACTTAAATGACTACAAAATGAAATACTTTTAAAACTCTTAAAGTATAATATTTGGAAAGAAAATGTAACCCATGCTATTTGTAAGGAACTTTGCTAAATGCTGAGTTTTCAGTGGTGTTCAACAAATTTATTTTATATATGAAGGACCCCTGGACTTTATTTGTAAAAGAGTTACATTGCTATGTTTGTTATCTTTTATTGCTTCATGATAAATTATCCCCAAACTTAGTGGCTTAAAACAGCAATAGGAATTTATTATTTCTCATCATTTCTTTAGGTTAGGGATTTGTAAAGTGCTCAACTGAGGTGGTCATGGGATTACTTGAAGGCTTGACTAAGGATGGAGGATCCATTTCCAAGGTCACTCATGTGGCAAATCATATCTCATTTCCCTCCATGGAGGCCTCTTATACAGAGAGAGCAATCCAAGAGGCCAAGGATTCTATGCTTCTTATGCCTTTTATGACATAGCCTCAGAAGTCACACACTGTGACCTTAGCCATATTCTACTGATTAAGGCAATTAAAATTATCCGCTAAGGTTACAGGTGGGTGAGGAATAGCAGTAGACATGGACACATCTCTTAAGTGGCAAGGACTGACATTTTCTGAAGGAATGTCAGTGCCACATGCAATAAGACTAGATGGTCTGGAATATATATTGGTGCAGCTGTCTTTGGAAAATAAAGTCTGCCACAACTGGCAAATGAGAAATTGAAAACCATCATTCTGGAGACTAAGTAAACAAACTATGACACCTGTTTTCAGAGGGCTTATAGTCTAATAGAATGAGAAGAGAAAAGGAGGAGTATGAATTATAATTTTACAAGTTATAATCAGAGGTTTAAGTAAACCCAGAACAGGATAATCAATTGAAGGCATTAAAGGTTACTGGATGGAAGAGTTAAGATTTACTTTGGCCTTTGCAGCCTAAGTTAGCTAGTTTGAAATATTTCATAGACTCTTGTTCACTATAAATGTGGGGCTCCAAATGTGTTATCATAATGCCATAAAATATATAATTTATATATATATTATTTAGGACCAGCTTTGAGAATCAAGTTTGCTTTTATTTTGAAATGCCCATCTTTGTTTTATAAATAAAGGATTATCCATTGAAGGATTTTGTAGGTTTTTCCTGTGTGTGAAGGTGTGACTTATATTTTAGAAGTTTAATTTAGATCTGTTGAAGTTACTGTACTTTTACATGGATATTGCCTAAAATTTCATTTGGCATTGGAAGGCAGCCAGGATACTTTATTTATGGCCTTTGAAAAATAGGGATGTTTCTTTTTTAAAAAGACTAAAGGATTCATTTGGAATTAGTATTTAAGCCATTATTCTAAGCCTATTTTTTCTTCCAAATAAAATCCTTTTAAAGTCAAATTCTCTTCTAGTGAAAATAATACATATTCTAATTTTTTAAATTAAAAGTTTAGTTGAAAATAGCATTATAATTAAAAGGGTTTGTGGTTAGACCTCTTCAGCCACTTTTATCAGTCCTCACTAAAATGCTCTGCTTCCTCTGAGGAAAGACAAACTAAGGCTACAGAGGGTCCCCTTGTTCTGAAAGGCCAGCAAGCCAGCTTGTGTTACTTGCATCATAATTTGAAATACATAAAGAAACTATAGTTACAAATAATAGTCATCTACACAAAGGAACTCTGACTTTATTAATTTTATTGAAACCAGATTTATTTAAAAGAAAAATAGGCCATATATGATGTTTTAAAAAGTGAAAAAGAAACCGCTGGGCCAGAGAGCTAGTCCAGAATGTCCAAGATATAGGGGAAACTCCACCTTTCAGAATCCTACTTCTCCCTTTTGAGTGACAAGGGTATTTTTAAGCCTTTAGAAAGGTGCTTAGGAGCTGCTGGGATATCCTGAGGGAAATATTACAACTCAGAACAAGGGAAGATTTTAGTTAAGAATTATGGTAGCTTTTTTTTTTAAAAAAGAACTAATTAGATGGTTGACACTTACAAATAAGATGTTTAAAACACCGTTTTTTACAAACTTGAACAGTAGAAGCACCAGCTATAGGAGGTGTCAAAGAATCCATGAATACACCTGCTGATACTTGAGATGTAGGAATTCACCGTTACATTATGCATCAAGCCTGTGAAACAGAAACCTGATTTCAATTCTGCCTGCCTTCTGTGTTTATGACCTCGCACAGGTGTACTTATACACCTAGGCTTTCCAATTCTATAAATAAAGTTATAAAATAACATCAGCCTCCAACATACAGGGTAAAATGTTCAGTACTAGTCATTTTAAGTGAAATAAACTGATATAAGGAGAACATTGGACTAGAATGAGAATTTCTGTTTTCAAGCTCTAGCTCTGCCTCTTGTTAACTCAGTTATCCCAGGAAAAATAAAAGAAATAATTTAAATTCTCTGTTATTCAGTTTACTCATCTGTCAATTGGGGATAGTGAATTCTGTCTTATCAGTATTATAGGCTAGTGAGAAGGTAAAATAAAGAAATGGATAAGAGATCTTTTCTAAGCTATAAAATTCCCTGCAGAGTAGATAATTATTAACGCACTGAATTGTAGCACTTTTGGCTTTACAGGTATCATTGTTCATATTTAGAGATGGATTCTGCTGAGCCTCTGCACACTTAAAATTGTTTCCTTTAGTAGTGGGTGGTTGAGTCATTCACATACTCTTGCTTGGTCCTCTTATTTTGAACACAATGCCACATTTCAAGATAAGCTGTGGCCATAAAGGTGAGATTTTTCTCTGGGCAGATCTATCTGTTATGTCAATATCATGGTCTATTACCCAATACCCCATGTACTTTTCCCTCTAAGAAACTAGTGAAGAGCAGGTTATAGCTTATTAAAAATATTGTCTGAAAGAAATTGTGTGAAGCTATAGAAAACTTAACAATTATTAGCATCCTCTGCACCCATAAAGAGGAATGTTCTTTTAAAATACTATATAAGCCAGGCACAGTTGCTCATGCCTGTAATCCTAGCACTTTGGGAGACTGAGGCAGGAGGATCACTTGGGTTCAGGAGTTTGAGTCCAGCGAGAGCAAAACTAAGACCCCATCTCTACAAAAAAATAGAAAAAAATTAGCTGGTGTAGTGGTGCATGCCTGTAGTCCCAGCTACTCAGGAGGCTGAAGCAGGAGGATCCCTTGAGCCCAAGTGTTTGAGTTTGCAGTGAGCTATGATGATACTAATGCACTCTAGCCAGTGTGACAGGCTGTCTCAAAAAAAAAAAAATATATATATATATATACACAGACACACATAATTCTGGGATGTTTTATTGCTGGAAGTATGTAGATAATTTTATGGTATATCATATCAAAGACAAAGGATTCCCAATATAACGTTCTAATCCCTATAGGTGCACTGCCATGACCAGCATAACCACCATCCTCATTAGTACTTATTTAGCCCTTTCTACATGACATGAATGGCTATAAGTACTTTTTCCCTATATTATCTCATTAAACCTTGTTTAACAGTATAGGCACTGTGATTATACTCACTTAGCATTGCTAATAGTTGTTTTGCTCCATTTTAGTTCTTGATCAAGTGAAACTTAATTGGTGCACACACACAAAAGAAAACCCTATCCAACTTGTTAGTAAAATAGTAACCCATAATTGCTCCAGCCTCTGATTCATGGCCTGGTCACATATTAAATTACTAGCAAGATGTATTTGAAAGCTTGTTAATGAAATTATTGAGAGGGCTCAGTTCTATAGTGAAAAATTTAAGAGGTTATTTCCTTAGTATCTCAGAATTAGTTAAGGGTTATCTAGAATAACCTTCCATTTCACGCATGGTAATGATCATCTAGTTACTTCTGAAATGCGAAATTACTATGTTAAATCTTTTTGTAACAGTCACCTCCAAAACTTATTTGTATTTGTTTTCATTAATTCTAATCAATCTATTTAAACTGCATTGCTTTCAATCTCTAGTTTTGCCCAGTAAATTTTCTTGTAAGCTAGATTTCTTTTCTAAAAATATAGCATCAGTTAAAAATTTCAGCTACTTGGGAGGCTATGTCAGGGAGATTGTTTGAGCCCAAAAGTTTGAGACCAGCCTGGGCAACATAGCAAGATCCCATCTCTAAAATTTTTTTTTAAATTTTTAAAAAAGTGTAAATATTAGATCTATTTTAACAGGCTCATAAATTCATATGTTCACTTTTCTGTTTAGGTATCAAGGGTTTATTTTAAAAAATAAACACCAGAATGAAAATTATTCAGTATAAGTGTTATAGATTTGGGAAGTGGATTCAAATTTTGGACATGTAGCCTTTCGTTGGCATGTGCCTAAAAGGGTTACTAGATATTTAAGACATGGAGCTATATTTAAAAAATTCAACTTTTTTATGTGTTCAAAAATGTGTATGGCTTTTCCAGAAAAACCAAATTTTCTTAGATACCCATTGTGGTTGCTTTTCAAACTTTTTTGTGAGTCCTCTTTTAACACCAAGTTTTAGATAGTGTTATGATCAGCTTAGAGCAAGGAAGTCATGAAGAAAAACATACCAATAGTTCTCTGTCCTAGTTGGCCTCCAGAATTACCTACCATGCCTTTTCAGTAAACAGATGCCCTTCCCCAAACTCTTTAGATTCTGATTCAAAAGATGCAACGTGGAGCCTAGATATCTCTATTTTTTCAGATGTCCTCTTATAAATCTGTTGTGGAATCAGCAATGACAGTCATTGAGTATTTTTAAAAGACTACAAGATAACATTTTCCAGAGGGGAGTAAAATTCTGGTCAAAAACAAAAAAAAAATTCTGGCACCTCATTAAAAGTGTGTGATAAAGAATCTTTTCTTGAGAATCTGTATGGATAAATATGTCCCTTTCCAGACTGACTGCCCCAGTAAATTTCACTGCTTTCACAACTTTTCTTTCCCTTCATCCCTGATGACATCCACTAAGAATATATATACTTTGACATTGAAAGCACGAGGGTGTGAATATCAGCTGGTCCATCTCTTCACCGAACTAAATCAAGTAGATTGAGAAGGAAGAATGCAAGAATCTGGATATAAAAGGAACAAGAAGGAGGAAGTGAAATAGGTAGAATTGAACAGATGTGTCAGATAATACCAGGAAGCACCCTAGGGGTCTTAAGACTTCAGTTTATATATTAGCTTGATATTGGTTAGCTTCAGCTGCTACTTATTATGTCAGTACATCACCAGAGACATGTGTTCTTGTCCTGCCATTAGAAGGCTTAAGGTGATGATGGTGGAAGTCATGAGTCTTTCCACCATGGCTCTGCCCCCTGCACTATTTTAGGAAAGGTCAAGGCATGTGAACCCTGTGGTACCCATTAGTCAGTACCATGCAGCGCTCTTTGCCCTTCTCTGCCTCTTACCGTGTCACTGTAAGGCTTTTGTTTTTTGGTTTGGGGTTTTGGGTTTTTTTTTACATGAGCAAAGGCAAAGCACTTCTGATTGAAAAGTTCCTTATTTCTCTAGAGTATGAGAATGTGCATATTAAATAAAAAATCATCAAAATAATTCAAATAGCTGTGTTCTATACAAATGGAAATTTAAGAAGAAGACCTCTTAGAAAATGTTAAACTGAAAAGGATGAAATTTGATTTGAATAATGACAGAAAAACATTGACCTCTGTTTTCCAAGGATGTACTAAACACTGGCAGGACATGCTCCTGCTTTCTCATTGCAAGAATTAGATTAAAGTCACTGCAATTTTGTATTAGATGGCTAAGGGGAAAATACCATCAACACCGAATCTCATTCTCAGCTGGTTTCTCTATATTCTGTTCCATTTACTCAAAACTGGATCTTCCCTCTCTGCTTAGCCCTTTATGACTGACCATTCCTATAGTCTATCTGTGCCTAAAAATGGGCTCTGTAGTAGGCAAGTGGGAGGAACCATTTGGTCACTCCTAGTCTATGATTTGCAAATATCTAGTTTGGGCACACAATATCCTTGAGAGACATGACATACAAGGCTATTGACATTGACATTCATGAAATGATACCTTTCCTAAGTTGCAGTATATGTTTGACCATTTCCAACATCCACTGAAACCTGTGTGCTTAATGCCACTGGCAGTATATGCTTTTCGTCACATTCATTTTCATGCCAGCTGCATGCAGTAGAAATAGGATTATTACCTTAGAAATTATTGAATTAAAAAGAAGGGGAAAAGACTTAAATTCTCTTCATAAGGAAAACACCTAGCCAAACTCAGATAGATAGATTGATGTAAAAACATTTCGAGAAAGGCTGATAGATAGGAAAAAAATAATTATTTGGTTTAAATGTCTAAGAAATGTTTTATTAAATACTTTTCTGGGTTGAATTTTAAAAATAATTGCTCAGGTAGTCTCCCTGGGGTAGCTTTACCATGATCAAGAGTGTAGTCCTCGGCTTTACAGATTCAAGAAATCAGTATTATCTGAGTTGATGAGGCTCATGAAGTCTGACTCATGTGAACCAAATGCACAAAGAACTCAAGTACAAACTCATACATAAGCCCTATATAATAAGTAGAACAAATAATTATCATTTACTGAGTGCCTGCTGTAGTGACAGTTCTAATGAAAGGCTCTTCACCTACTGGGTGTATATGTTGGCAAAGAAAACAGATGTGGAGCCAGACAGTGATGGGTTTCAGTCTCATACACACTGGCTCTAAAACCTTAGGCTTTCTCATTTGTAATACAGGGGTGACAGTGTCAACTCATAAGATTGATCTTACATGTGTAAAGCACAAAGCACAGTATCTTCATAATAAACATACTGTAAAATACCTGTTGTCATTATCATCATTGTCCTCTTCCTCCTTCTCACCTTTCCCCCTTCTCATCATCATCATCAACCTACCTAACAGATCCTATTCTCCCTGATTCAAAGCCCAGGTTTTTTCCATACCATCATCCTGCCTGCAGGAAATGTGTTGACTGACCAGCTCAATTTGCTCTAGAGGAAATCCTGCATAAGAAATCAAATTATAATCACAAAGCAGTTAGTATAGAATGCCATGGAATAAGAGGAAATCAACTTGATAATGGTTATGGCTCCCAACTCTGGTTTCCTGATATATCTATCCCTACAGTAGAGCTGTTGGGATTAATGGGGATGACTGTTCCAACTGCTTTAGTTGTTCCTTATTTTTAATAAAGTGTGGTGGAAGGACTCTGAGCATTGAGATCATCCAGGAGCTTGTTAGAAATGCAGAGTCTCAGCCCAGTCCCAGACCTGGTGAATTAAAATCTGCATTTTAACCAGATTCCTAGGTAATTCAAATGCATAATCAAGTTTGAGAAGCATCATCTTGGTATATTCTTCAATCTCTCTCTTAGATACCTGGTCTCATTCATTATATGCAGATTCTTACTAATTTCCCCTAATAAGGTAACCTTATCCCCAAGTAGTTTTATTTTCAAGCTGCAAAGCTTTTACTAAATACCTTTTCCCCTCCTCTATCACTATACGAAAAAAACTGCTATATAAAAGAAACTAAATAAGAAAACTTATTTTTTTTCTGAGTCTTTGTTTAAAAATGTCTCTGTCACTCAAGTTTTGGATCTTGGCAGATGGCCTCATTTTTATTTAAGAGATAATATAGTTTTATATGTGGTGGTTCTAGTTTTTAGAGTTTGTTTTCAGAAGGTAATTTTTTAAATTTTATTTTCTGTCACGTCTTTGAAGTCTTTCATTATTTTTTCCTCCTTTTGTTTCTCTGGTATGATTTCTCAGTCGCTGCTGCTGAAGTAAGCTCAATGTCAGCCTGACACCAGCCAACTGGAACCCTGGCACTGCTTTTGGAAATTCTTGGTCTTCCAGTTTTTCCTAACAGAACATGGAGTTCATCTGTGTTTGCAACCACTGATAAGTGGATATTCAGTAAGCCACTAGTTCCTTTTAAAATCCATTTGGATTTTAAAGAGCATTCTATCATCATGGTCTACAATGAGTTTGGTTTCCAGGAGAAAAAAAAAAGTTCATATCAAGGCTAACTTTAAAATTTTAGAATCACTGAATGAGCCTGTACTTCATGGAGATAGCTTCTCTATAGCCTGTCAAGCTTCCACTTATCTGCCCTCTTCCATGAATTAGTAGAGCTGATAAAATACCAATCTGTAAATACTGTTATCTCCAGATTCTATCTCTCTGTTAAATTAAAACAAGGGAATCTGTGTAAACAAATTGGAGGTCCTTTTCTGCCTTCAGATTTATAGAACTAAGACACATACTATGTAAATGTTTGCGTGTATCTGTGTGATACATCCATTTGGTTCTTAACCCTACATATTTAGACATGATCATGGAAATCATTTCTCCAGAGTTTGCATGAAAGCTTCCTCCAAAATCTCATAAGACTGCTTTTCAGATTTTAAATCAAGTCTCTCATTATTGTAGGAAATAGGAAGTAATTTTCACTCATTTTACTAATCCTTGTTGTTTTGAGAGGTAAAAACACATGTCTAAGTCTGCTCCCCCGATCCTCTCCCTCCCCCCCAAAAAATCGATGACTAAACCAAGTGTCATAATCCAAGTAACTTGAGTTCTGAACTATGGCTCCATTAAATAGCGCACATTTCAGCAATTGAATGGTGAATTTAAAATTCATTTATGTATTATTTAAGAAAACCAGTGAGGGATTTCTAATTTATTTTAGTAGGCTTTTTTCCTCCCTGGTAGCAGCTTCATTTAGTGACTAAAACTCTTTTCTTCGTGTTGTCAGCAGAGCTAAAAAGAAAGTATTTTCCAGCTCCACAAATTTCAACAAGGGAGACTATAACTTAGTTATACTGCACGTATTCAATTAGCTTGCAAAATCTTATCTCTTCTACCAGTAAAAAGGGCTTAAAAATAAAACATTAAAATTCCAAAAAGAGCAAGAGGGTGTTTTTGGCAACAGAGTAACTCAACTGAAGGAGAGCTTAGTAGCTAAAAATGGTACTTGCGTTATTTTGTTTTCCTTTGAAGAGGTGCATGGGGCTACAGAGGTAGAAACTGACCATGCATAGGTACAAATGCTGCTGGAGGAACATCTCCTGTGATGCTTGCAGCTGGAATTTGCTCCTTGTTTCTTTCTTCACACTTAGCAGCTCTCTCCTTAAAAGGGAACTAGATGAAAGTCTTTCTAGTGATCGTTATTATTTTTTCCTTCATGTTTCGCCTGCCCCCCCTTATTTTCATAACTTATACTTTTTACGTCTTTTGCTTTACTCATGTCTATATTGCCTTCTAAAACTAGCAAGCGCTACTTTTTTTTGAAGTGGAAGAACTCCAACATTTCTACCAATTCTAAAATCAAAAATGTTTTCCTGTGACCTAATATATGATTAACTCAGCACAGATGCTAACTCAGCTTTTTTTTTTTTTTGGCTCAGCAGTAAATTGGTATTCTCTTAATCAGAACATGTATTGCCTACGTAATAAAATTGATCTCTTCCATTGACATTCAGACCCTTTATAGATCCAGTTCTTAATCTCTTTTCTTTATTTTCTTTACTACAGCTCAGCTGACCCGTGTCCCAGACAAACCAGTCTATAAACCATTTTATGGCTTTCCTTTCCTGATTATTTTGTTTTTTTCTGATGTTATTTCTTTTTATGAAAATGTCCTGCTTCTCCCTGCCCCCCACCCCTGCTTTCCAGCCAGCCCAAACATTAATTCTTGAGAACATCATAGAGTCAGGATATTTTCTTATGCAGTTTTATCTAATATTCCCAGCTAGAAATAAACTCTCTTTTACTTTTGCAATCTATATATTATCCAAGATACCTCCTTACATATTGCAAATCTGGGGTTTCTTAGGTTAATGTCTTTTTCGAGAAGCATGCAATCTTCAAGCCTGGCTACTTCATGATGGAAATGTATCACACATTTGTTCAGCTTCCTTATAGAGGAGTCTGTCAAGAATATAAAAAATTTTACAGCTCTGTTGACCTCTTCATAGTCATTCACCTAGACAGCAGAACCTGCTATGGATCAAATTCTATAGGATCCAAATAAATTCCAATAAAAATTTCTGATATTTCGGGTGAAACTGAATTTTTGGATTACCTCAGATCACGGTCTGCCTCTTTGCTCTTCTAGCACCTATACCTCTCACTCAGCGCTTCTCACATTTTGGCTTTATATTCTTCCAAAATCTTACATGGACAAAGTGCTCAGAAGTGCTAACTGAACCTATTTAAAAGTACAGAGTGAAATGGGGGTATGTAGCATCTTAAAAATAGCATGGTATATTTAAAATTTGAGTATTTACTAGGAACAAAAGGCCTACTCTGTTCTTTCTAGTTGGTCCACTCTAAGGACCACTGAAGGACAAGCCATCTTTGGAGAAGACAAGATGTATCAGAGGGCTGCCTGATCAAAAACATTTTGCACCCACTGGAGAAATGGTAGACTGAACTGACCTAACCAATTTCTCTTCAGGGGAGCATAGTATGCTCAGTGATTTTATTTAAATCAACATCCATCAGAAAGCAGTCTCCAAGACTATTGATTGGAGAAATAAGAGTAAGAAGAAGGATAGGGAAAGGGATCTGGTGTTCTGGAATTCTAGTTGAAGGAAACTTTGAGATTTACTTCATCCTCATTAACACCAGAAAAGATCTCAGACACAAGATAGTCTCTATGATTCTAAAAGTGAGTGAGTCAGACCTCTCAAATGCTTGGAGATTTTTATACCCTGAGCTTGTGTCTCCTCAGCTAGAAATCACTGCCATAGTGCATAACAAAGTGCCTGCCAATAGGAGGTGCTCAATTTTTTCTTTCTTTTTTCTTTTAACATTTGCGGTGATTATTTCTTAAAGGAATGTCTTAATTCATTGGGCTGCTAGTACAAGAATTTCATTCACTGAGTAGCTTGTAAACAAAAGAAATTTATTTTTTACAGTTCTGGAGGGTTGGAAGTCCAAAATCAAGGCATAGATGGATTCAGTGTCTGGTGAGGTCCCACTTCCTGGTTCAAGGATGGTGCCTTGTTGCTGTGTCCTCCTTTGGTAGAAGGGTGAAGTAGCTCTCTGGGGCTTCTTTTTATACCATCCCATGGGGGATTAGGTTTCAACATATGAATTTAGGGGGAGCACAAACATTCATTCTATAGCAAGGTGTGTCCCATCTCTCTCATGTGCTAAAAGATAAGTAAAGGTGAGAGCCATCAATTTAGAAGGTTTTCATTTGATAGAAGAGATGTAAAGGGTAGAAAAGCTGGTAACTCCCCTAGATCACACAGCTTCTTAATTGAAGAACTGGAATCCATGTCTCTTGGTTTTCATTCCAATGCTGTTTGCTTAACAACACACTGTCCAGTTAATAATTCCTCTCTAGTCTTTGGCTGTCCCTGACAACTCTCACCACTTTTATAAATAAAGGGATTTCCAAGTCCATTTTTGCAAGAATCTTTAGGACCACATGTCCCCTATGTACCTAACTTACTACCCTAGTTTGTCACCTATTAGAAAAAAATGGCTTTGGCCATACCACTCTGAATGTGCCTGATCTTGGCCATACCACACTGAACCTGCCTGATCTTGTATGATCTCGTAAGCTAAGCAGAGTCAGTCCTGGTTAGTACTTGGGTGGGAGAAAAAGCATGCTCATGAAAAATATCCATGTACACCAAAGACATTTCTGGACACTTAAATGTTGAAGCATATCTGGAATGGAATAGCCTGAACAACAATCAGATAAAGGTTTATTGTTTAGGTTTTTTTTTTCTTCTTATACTAACTCTTGCAAATTAGCTCAGGACACTCAATTTTGGAGGGACTATCTACTTATTATGGTGGTTGTCATTTTGATGATGAGGTGAGTAATTTCTTGGTACCTATGAAATATCAAGGTCAGACTGGCTAACTCATAATATGGCAAACAAGAGTGAGTCACTGAGTGACTGCTGCAAGGTTGCTCTGCTCTGTGATCTTGTGAGAGAGCGCTCCCTGCTTGAATGCTCTTTCAAGAGGGGTAAAAGACTTTGAAACTTATTTTTCTTACAAAGCCATTGTTATTGCATTGTTCCCCACAGATACTTTTTTTCTTTAAGGTATAAACATTCTCTGGGTGCTGAATGAATCCATCTTTATTTCTTGCAAACGAGTTTGGTTAAACTATTTTTATTTCAGAGTTTGCAATAGAACCAATAGTACTACCTTTCTTTTTTTTTTTTTTCTTTTTCTTTTCTTTTTTTTATTTCTGGCAGGATAAGAGTCCTGGTTGCCTGTTCCTAAGGAGGCTTGAGGTTTAAAATGATAACAATAAAATTATAATAACATGAGACTAAGAGTGTGTGTGTGTGTAAGGCCAGTCCCAGCCTTTCTCTCCTTATGCTTTACGTGGCATGTCATTGATAATGAAAAGAAATATAATGTGAACCACAAATGTAATTTTAATTTTTTAGAAGCCATATTAAAAATAAATTAAAGAAATCAGATGGAATTTATTTTAATAATATATTTTATTTAATCTAGTGCATCCAAAATATTATCATGTCAGCATGAATTAATATAAAGTTGCTAATCAGATATTTTACATTTTTTTTACATTAAGTCTCAGAAATCCAATTATGTTATGCCCAAAGCACATGTCAGTTCAGACTACCCACATTGCCATGCATGGTGGCTACTGTATTGGACAGCACAATTATAGAGTGAAAACCAGCCCCCAAGTTTAGCATTTGAGATCATTCATGATCTGTCCTCTAATGTTGGATTTTTTAACTTCTTGTGCCCCTACACCTTCTGTATTCCAGCCTTGCTGTAAGTTTACTTTTTATTTCCTGAACATGATATAGACTTTCATCTTTTCATGTTTACAGTGGCCTTTACCTTTCTTTACTCTTTCCATGTTGCAAAACACGTCCCAACTTTACAGGCAGCCTGATATGGCTTTTCATGGGCTTTGATTGGGATTTAATTCCAATTTCATTACTTAATAGTTAGGTGAGCTTATGCAAGCTGTTTAGCCTCTCTGAACTCCATATTACCTATCTTTAAAATGAGGATAGTAACTACACTGTGTGTGTGTACATGTGTGAATCTGAGAATAAACTGATATAATGAATATAAAACAAACAAATAATAAAAAGAAGATATATGTTGCAGTAGTTCCCAGAACATAATAGCTAAAATTCCTCTTTCTGAGTTGCTTCCCTGGTTGCTTTTATGAGTAGCATTCCCACCCCAATCTGCCAACAGTGCCCCAGACACACTTTTTAATGGTCAGGAAGCTTACTGAAGTAAGCATCTCATTCTTTTTATTCTGCAGTCTCCTCACCTGCATATCTTAGTCCCACCTTCAACACCCCTGTTTAGTCTTTGCTCCTCAGTTACCATTATCATCTCTTTTTCTTCTTTCCTTCTGCCAAAATGCTAACAGCAAAATTCACAGCCTCTGGTTTTTTTGGAAATGAATGACTTTGGTACCAAGTGGAGCTGCACAGGTGCCCTTCCATTGGGGCTGAGAGCCAAAAAGCTACCACTGAAAACTATGCCCAGCTCAGGGTAACAGCACAGCCAGTTCTATCCCCTGCTGTAATAGTTTCCTAGGCAACCAATACACACTGCACTGGAGGAAATGCAAGGAAGTAAAGTCAAAACCTGCATCATTTCCAGTTTTCTATACATTTGAAGTGCTAAAAATATACAAAATACAGGGATAACTGAGCATATGTTTTATTATTTTGTGTTGTGTTGATTATGGCCTCTGTCATATCTCTAATAGAATTGCTAGTGAATTACTAGTGATGGTGATATATGAGTGAAATTTGTTATTTCTAGTGGGATGAAGTTTATAGTTTTTTAAACAGCAGTCTTTCCCATCTTTCATTAGATTTAACCCTGTATTTAGTGTGTATTAAGCTTTTATGAATAATACGAATTCCTCTTTTAATTTCTTGTTGCTAAATAGTAAAGGTATCATTGAATTCTGTATTTTGTATCCAGAAAACTTGCTAAATCATTTTATTAATTATAATAGTATCTATGTAGATTCTTTTGAGTTTTCTATATATATAATTAAGTTTCTTGCAAATTATAAGAATTTTAATTCTTTATTTCCTTATCACTCTTTTTTCTTACTTTAATACTGTCTAAAACTTCTGGTATAGTAGTGAGTAAAGTAGAAACCGTGGACAGCCTTGTCTCATTCCCAAAATCAGGGGAAGCCTTCAACATTCATCATTAAGTATAATATTTCCTGTAGTTTTTTGTGTATACTTTTCTATTCCTATTTGTTAAGAGGCTTTTTAAAAACTAACAAATGGAAATAGATTTTGTCTGATTCAAAATTTGTTAAGAGGGTTTTGAAAATTACAAATAGAGATTAAAGTTTATCAAATACTCATTTTGCATGTACTGATATAATCATATGATTTTTCTCCTTCCTTTTGTAAATATGGTGGTTTAAATTCATTGATTTTTAGTTGATAAACCAATATTATATTCCTGAAATAAACCCAACTTGGTCATGATGTATTATATTTTTATGAGTCATTGGATTTCTTTTGCCAATATGTTGTTCAGGATTTTTGTAATTATGTTCATGGCAGAGAGTCATTGATATTTTTCTTTTCTTGTAATGGTTTGGTGGATTTAACAATCAAGATTATTTTAGCCTGTTAAAATAAAGCATGTATTAGCCTTTGGCTCTACAAGGTATCATTATGTCCATCTATCCATCAATTCATCTATCCATTGATTCATTCATTCCACAAATATTTATTGAGAAGCAATATAACATAGTGGTTAAAAGTGTATATTCTAGACTGCCTATGTTTGAATCCTTTTTTAAAAAAAAAAAACTTATTGTGACTGTATTAGTCATGTATTGTTGTATAACAAATTTCCACAAACTTAGCAGCATAAAGCAACACACATTTATTACCTCATAGTTTCTGTGGTCAGGAATCTGGGAACAGAGTAACTGAATCCTCTGCTTCAGGGTCTCTCACAAAGCTGCAAGCAAGGTGTTGGCCAGGGCTAGGGTTTCTTCTGAGGCTTGATGGGGAAGGTGCCATGGTTTGAATAAATGTAGCCTATCCAAAATTCGGGTGTTGCCAATGTGATAGTATTAAAAGGTGGGGCCTTTAAGAGGTGATTAGGTCATGAGGGCTCCTCCCTCATAAATGGCATTCGGTGCCCTTATAAAGGGCTTGACAGAGGGAGTCAGGCCCTTTTTTGCCCTTTCAACCTGTGTCATCTGAGAACACTGCATTCTTCTCCCCCAGAGGATATAGTATTCAAGGCACCATCTTAGAAGCAGAGAGCAGCCCTCACCAGACAACTGAACCTACTGGCAACTTGATTTTGAACTTCTCAAACTCTGGAACTGTGAAAAACAAATTTCTGTTCATTATAAATTACCCAGTCTCAGATATTTCATGGTGGCAGCACAAAATGGACTAAGATAGGACAAATCTGCTTCTGAGTTCAGGTGATTGTTAGCAGGATTCAGTTCTTTGCAGGCTGTCAGACTGAGGACCTCAGTTACTTCATGGCTATAGGCTAGAGTCCACCCTCAGTTTCTTGCCATGTGGTCCTTTCCATATGGCAGCTTACTTCATTAAAGTTGGAAAGAGTCAGTAGAGTCTGATAGCCAGAGTTCTGATAGTTACAATGATAGGTAACATGATAACTGATAGAACATCCCATCACCTTTGCCATACTCTATTGGTTAGAAGCAATGTACAGGTCCTACTCACACTCAAAGAAAGGGGATTAAATAAGGCATGGATACCAAGATGTGGAGTTAATCAGGGGTAATCTTAGAGTCTGTCCACTGAAGTATGTTAGACACATTACTTAACTTCTATGTGCATTAGGGACTTCATCTACTAAGGGAAGAATATAATAGTACCTATTCATAGGGCCATTAGGAATACTAGATCATTTAGTATAAATAAAGCAGCCAGAATAGTACCTGGAATATAAGAAGTATTGCATTAGTGTTAGATGCAATTACGGGTTGAATATCCCTTATCTGAAATGCTTGGGACCAGAAGTGTTTTGGATTTAGGATTTTTTCAGATTTGGGGAGGTTTGCAGAATAGATAGTGGTTGAGCATCCTTAATCTGAAAATCCAAAACCCAAAATGCTCCAATGAGATTTTTCTTTGAGTATAATGGCAGCACTCAAAAAGGTTTGGATTTTGCAGGATTTCAGATTTTGGATTTTTGGATTAGGGATTGTCCCGCCCGCGGGACAAGTTATTGGTGGGGTCTGCGAATGGGGGAGTGGGACCTGGGGAAGGAAAAGACACGAGAAATGGAGACAAGACAGGAGTCTGATCAAGTCTCGTTTATTGGCAGAATGAGGTAGGTATATATACCGGAGAGAGGGGGAGTGGGGAGGGAGCTTAGGAGGATGACCATATAAGGAGAGGAAAGTCCCCAACCCTCTGCACGCGTAGATTCAGGGAAACCGAAAGCTAAAACTTTCTGTTTCCCAAGGGCCAGGCATCTATTTTATGGTAAGGGTCGGGCATGCCTGAGCACGCCCCGGCAGCCATGCTGCTCATGGCTCCGGACAAGGGATGCTCAACCTGCTAAATGCCAGATACTATTCAAGGTCTAGGGGACTCACTAAGTAACAGGGACAACATCCTTGCCCTGAGGGTGTTTACAATATAGTGGAGAAACGCAGAAAATAAACACATAAGTATATAATATAATGAGTATTGGTGGTGGAGGGTGTTACTATTTTATATAAAGTGATCAAGGTAGTTCTTACTGGTGGCCTGAAGGAAGGGCAGGGGCAAGCCTCTCATATATCTTGGGGATAGCAAAAGTGAAGTCTTTAAGATGAGAGTGTATTTACTTTAAGAACCACATGGAAGCTTGCTTTGAAACTATACATTATAACTTATAAATATTCATGGGAGTTATTCAGAGATGACAGTTTATTCTCAGAGAGCTCCTCTATGTATGCAAAACACTACTCTCTAGAACTGTTGCAGAAAATGTGTAAAACGCTAAGAGGTCATGCTCAACAGGAACAGTGAAAAGGTCAATCTAGAATCCTGGAAGGCCAAAGCTGAGATGCCTGGGGTGATTAGCATAATTTTGATTGAGTTAAATCCAACTGCAACAAATGCTATCACAACAATGTATTGATAAGAACAGTCGAAAGTCCCTTCTTTCCTTTTAAGCTATTCATAATTCAATTAATTTCCTTCTAGCCTATATTTTCATAGTTTTTACACAGTTCTAATCAGAATACAGATGCAATTGTCTATTCCACTTTTATCACTTTAGTGTTTCATAAATGAAATATATTCTGTTACTGATAATCAGCAGGGCTTTGGTTTTTAAATTTTTTTTTTCATTTATTTTTATTTTTTCTCTTGTATTTTTGTTTTTTTTTAACTGTGTAAACAAGCGAAATGGTTTTTAGTAATTAGTTTTCCATAATATTAGTGTATCAAAAAAACTTGGTCTTACGCTCCTGGACAGTTTGTTTTTTTAAATTTTATTTGTTTGTTTGCTGTTGAAAAATTAGATGCTGTTAATACTTCTGAGATGATACCTTTTTATTTCTTTAAATTATTTTTAGAATAAATTCTCAAGGGTGGATTACTTGTCCAAAGGACCTGAAGATTTTTATGGATCCCATGTATTTCAATTCACATTGACTAGGGTACATTTTTTTTGGTAGTAACACAAAATATCACCATAGATGGGTGATAAACTAAATTTCCATAGATTTTAGTATTTCTGAATATATCCTTTACTCCCATACACGTAACGTTATCAGCAATTTAAAATTTCAGTATTTATCCCTTCAGGCTATAAACAGAAATCTTATTCTTAGTACTCTCTATGCTAATTGTATGAGTAACTGGGTATTTTTATTTCACATAGTTGTTTGAGTAATCTGAATATTTGGATAGACATCTAATTCTATTATTTGCTACCAATGTGGCCTTGGGCAAAGTATATACCTGTTCAGTTTTCTCATCCCTAAAATGAAGATAATAAGAATACCTACCTTAATTTAAGGCTTTGTCTCAGATGTTGCTTTTGTTGTTTTTTTTTTTTTTTTTTTTTTTTTTTTTTTTTTTTTTTTTTGGTTTTTTTGTTAAATTAGTTGTTAGAATTTAAAAATTTTGAAATTTCACATACAATCCTGATTTGTTACTTCCCTTTTTAAAAAATTAAAAGATAAAGCCAACCATCAGGAAGAATAGAGTAGCAACTGTTTTCATTAGAAGAGGTTCTGAAAAGGGCAACACTTCATTCCCCAAGGGCTACATCCACTTCATTCTGTGTTGCATATATTTTGCCTGCTTCACTCATTTACATTACTTTTCTGACTTTTTGAGAATTTGCATTTGCCTCTAACAGCACAGTGAATGAGATCTTGACCTCTGAAGATCAAGAGGCCTGGGTTAGAATCCTTTTTCTGGACTACTCACTGATGAAAATCCATGTCACCTGATTGATCACGTACATCGCTAGACACTGCAGAGCATTCAGGGCAGCATACATTTCTTACCAGGGTCCAGGATATCTCATTATGAGAGATGCTGTTTGTTTTAGCCTTGGCTTTCAGGCCAAAGACATCCTTTCCTCTACTCTACGAGAAGTGTGAATTGAGAGAATTACAAGAAATAGCAGATTGTCAGAAATGATGGTGGAAAAAGTCTGCACTCTTTCTGGAAAGACTGAAAATGGTTACTTTGAAACAGTGGGGAATCCATACCAGTAGCACTAAGCTTCTATTTTTATGCCTGGGAGAGTTTTTGAAGCTATTACTCTATGTTCTCTAGTCTTAAAATGCATTATTCACATACAACATAGTTTGGAAATGGCGGAGAGACTGATCTCATGATAGAGGTGTACAGTTTTATAGTGGCACTAGCTGACCATCATAGTACAAGGAATGGGTAGACTGGAGCTAATTGGCTCTTTTGGGCTTTTGAGAGCTAGTGTTCAGGTTCCCACTGAGCTCTGCATTTTTCCTTATTCACACATTGTAATTAATAGAGAAAGGGACTATTGTACATTTGCATGAAACTCCAACCTCAATATACATATCCTGGGGGCTAATGAAAACAGTATGCAGTTGCTTGTCATTAAATTTGGGATTTCCGGCTAAGCAGAGTAGGCAGAAAAAGCTCAGTGATGAAAAATCGAATAGACCTGAGTCTATTGCACCTACTTATGTCCTGTATGACCCAGGGCAATGTATTTAAATTCTTCTTGACTTAATTTTTTTATCTATAAAATGGGGCAACATTAATACCTCTTTCATGGGATTATGTGAAAGAATGCATATTAAATATTTAGGACATAAATAAGCACTCGGAAAATAGAGTTGATTATGGTTTTCCCTCTGTATTAATTCAACATGATGAGGAATTTCTATACAGTGGTAAATGCAAGTCACACAGGTCTTGCCCTAACAGACCTAAAAGTCTAGTAGGGTTTATGCTGACCTAACTATATTTTTGTCTCATAGCACATCCATTGAGAGCTTGACAATCTGGCTCTGAATCTGTAGCCCCCCTCTTACTCACTCTGTGACATAAGGCACTGTAAACTTTCTGTTGCTCTGCATTCTTATCTATTAAATCGGGACAATAATAAGACATACCTTGTAGTGTCAGGCACAAGGTAACTAATAATAATGAAGAGGGGGAGAAAAGCTAGCATTTGTCACATCCTTTCTATTTATTATTACATTTATCACAGGTAGTTAATGTACTAAGTTTGAGATGTATTAATTTGTTTATACCTCACAGTTACCTACAAAGTAGTTTTTTTTCATTTGTTCCATTTTATAGATGAGGAAACTAAGGCATAAGAAGCAAAATACTCAAGCCATATCAGTTGTTTTGATCGACATCATTAATAAAATTAACATCTTTCCAACTCACAACAATTAGATTCAAATCATGGTTTTGCATTCCTTTTTAGTAATTCTATTGCATCTATATAGCTTATCTAACTTTCTGTGGATGGAAATTTGGGGTAATTGTTATGGCATGCCCATGAAGAGCAAGTTTCATGTCTCACACAGGAAGTCATCTGCCTGTCTGTGTTAGCTCCAGAATGATTTTTACATCCTTCTCTTCACTTGGCAGATTTAACTGAAAAGTTGATGGAGTGAGGCTGTCAGGCTAACCCTTGAGACTAGGAATAAAAATTTTGGACAGTGAACATTGGCAGGCAAAGGGCTATGTAACTAAGAGACTAGATGAAATGAATATTTTCAACCTGTTGAATCTCTTAACCATTTTTATCCACAGCCTGTATCTGTTAAGAAAAGCACAAGTGAGAGTATTCTGAGCTAAAATAAGTAGTCTGAGGGATCTTATACACAGACCAAGACTGATATCCTTGCTTGATGTGCTGTTTAAACCACAGAGAAACTGTGCTGTTTCCACTGCTGTCAGTTCTGTGATGAGACACCACCTTCATAATGAGGCCCTCCTTGTCCAGGCTATTTCTAATTGCACTGCCTCTCTCCACTCTCAAACACCTCTTAGCCCCTTCCCCTGCTTCATTTTCCTCCATAACACTTACCCCTCTCTACAGATTATACATTTTACTTATTTAGTGTCTATTTCTCCCACAAGTAGACTATTAGGACCTGCTTGTGCTGATTTATTTGCAAGAGCAGATTGCTGAATCTTCAGGAATTTTGCAAGCTGGTTATTAAATTGGCTATAGTGGGAGCATTTACACCATGGAAATTGGTAAATGCTCCAAATGGCACCTTATTTTTTTCAGAGAGGTGATTTACCAGCACACCATTGCCTCCCCCCATTAAACATAAGCTCCATGAGAGAAGAAATGTTTGTTTATTTTGTGCACTGTACTTCCCTCCTAACCAGAAAGGTGCCTTTAACATAGCAATTAACCACTTCGGTACCAGCATCGACTATAGCCATCAGCCACAGATGAACGCGCACAGCTGAGCTCGACTTTAGTCGACAGCCAAAAGCTTTTACTTTTATCTCTGCAGTTGCAGTGCGTACGTTCAGCTAATAAGTTACTACGAATCTGTGACCTTTTAACAAGTCCTTAGTAGGAGTTATTATTGTTATTTTCCTAAAGCTGCCTGTAAAGTAAAACGAGCTTTCAGTGCTTTAAAGCTTTCCTCATCACACAAGAGCAAAATGGATTTGTTGTCAATGCACAGCACAAACTATCGTGCAGACTATGAGTGCCGGCTGTGGGCAAGGTTTCGTGGCCTGTGAGCGCAGTACCGAAGTGGTTAAAGAGTGTTGAAAAAATATGAAATGAGTATATGAGTGAGTGAATGAATAAATGAATGAATGAACAAATGAAAGCCAGTCAGTGCCTGTCACGTGGAAGTAAAACTGGTGGTGCAGTGATTGAGTGAGGCACAACCTGGGCATGGAGAGCTTAGTTGCTAAATGGATTTTACTAAATCCCAGTGTAGAGTTGAGTCACAAAACTTGAACAAGTCTAGAGTTGTGAGTTTCTCTCTTCTTGACTCTACCTTCGGCCTTGAGCCAACAAAAATTTTTTAGTTAGATTTAGTAAGTCAAGCTTTTCATTGCTTAGTCACTAAAATGGAACAGAGCTAAGAATATGTAAACAGAAACCTGAAAAAAAAATTGCATGTGCCTTGGGGAAGTTAAAACAATTTGGCTTGAGCTTGCTTTCGTTTCCTCAGTTCAGATTTATACTTATAAGTCACTCTAAACAAGAATGATACCTAATTTTTTAGCTTGATTATTTATAATTGTATTACATGCAAGTTCTATCATACAATATTATGGATTGCAGAGAACTATATTACTTTGTGTCACGAACTCTGGTATTGACTTAATATACCTCCCTTTCTGGAAGGAAACTAAACATTCGGAAATAAAGCATATGGTCAGGGTTGAAAATAGACTACCTAAAATATAATGAAGAATTTATTTTTGTTGGTTTTTTTCTCAGATTTATCTTGTTGGTTTTTTCCTTGATGTTTGATGCCAGAATGGGTTACTAGATTCCAGACATCATTGTTTGTTTGATATGACCTTGAGAAAGTTGGGATTGAGTCTGGAGGGACTTGAATTTGAGGGAAAAAATATCCCAAGTTTAAAAAATTATGAAAGATATAGAAAAAGGAGAAATTGAATTTGTTTATTAACTTCTTAGAATGGAGACAACTCTTAAACCTTTTTGTGTGTGCGTGCAAAGCAGTACCTATATGAAATCTGCTAGTGAATGCTAAAATATAGTTGAAGATGTAGATCTAATGACTGAACCCCATCTGTGATTAAGCAAAGTTGAAATTTCTAAGGGATGTTTTAAACCTCTGGAAGTTTTGAAGGACAATAATGCCATTTTATATTAAGGGTCTTTTAGGGTCTATTATCAGAGTAACAATAGCTTTTATTATATTTATGTTTACTATGTGATCTGCTCTCTGCTTTATAAGATCTACACTTCTTTATAAGCTTCTCACTTTTTAAAGAACCTTAAACAATACTGTGAGGTAGATATTTGTATTAGTTAAGATGCTTTAGGAAAAAAGTGTCAGAATGCCAATTTAAAGTGGCTAGACCAGTAAAGAGATGAATTATATTACAAATTTACAAGTACAGAGTCAGTGTGGGCTGCTGGCAAGAGGAGAACAGAGCTCTAGCTCCCTTTTCTTGGCTCTGTTACTGTGTCCCTTCCCATGTATCAACTTTGTTTTCCCATTTAGCTGAAAGTTAGCTGCCAGTTGGATCTAGGGCACGATGGATGTTTTGTTATTCTTATCCAGTGGGAGAGGGAGAGAATCTAAGCATAAGTCCTTTTCTTTTGCATGTTTAGGCAAATTTATATCATATGACCACACTGGGACCAAACGCCCTCTCCAGGGAAATGCCTAGTGCTGCTTATCTGAGTTCTGTGTTCCTTGACCAATTAATTCATGAGAAAAGCAGACCAGCTTACAAAGATTGGCTCACCAATCAAGATTTACCCCTGGAGCAAGTGATTTGGGTCTACTTTCTCTGTGTCCCATGGCTATGTGAGGAGAGAGACGATCCTTGAACAACATCAGGGACTTGTTAGAAAGAACAAAGTGGGTGCTGAATAGGCAACACACAACTAAATATCGCTACAGTCTTATTATCCACAGTTTACAGATGTGGAAGCCAAGAGGTTCATCAAATTGTCCAAGGTCAGGCAAGTAGAAGGAGGAGGAGGAGAAGAAAGAGAAGGAGGAAAAGAAGGAGTAAAGGAGAAGAAAGAGAAGAACAAGAAGGTGGCAAACTCTTGTATAGCACTTAACTGTGTCAGGCACTGTTTTATGCACTTTATATAGCAATAGAAATTAACACATTTAATTTTCACAACAAGCCTATGATGCAGGTGCTATTATTATGATTGCCTCTTTACAGTTGAGAAAACAGAGGCACAAGGAGTTTATGTACCTTGCCCAACTGCACATAGCATATCCTGTGGAACTGGGATTTGAATGCAGGAAAAAGGGCAGATCTGGAATACCATGGTCTTAACCACTCTCTCAGCATCTCCTGACTGACCTGTCCCATATATAGCTCTTGATTTTACTATGAGACAAACTAATGCACAGACTATTAGAGTATTTGTTTATTCTTGTGGGACTAATCCCTTGCTTTTTGGACCTCACAGTTTATGCAACTTGACTTGACTTGAAATAGCCTGTCTACCCAATCTACCCAAAGTGCTAATGACTTTGTCTTGGATTATCAACTCTGTTTTATTGAATGAGAATACAGTCCTTTGAATTATCTTAAATTCCACAATTTTCCAAAAAGGTTGCCTTTACTTCTTTATGTTTATTTCACTGTCTTATTGTATTCCTTATCCCATGTCGATTAAGCGAAGAGCAGTACAGGTTAAGAGAGTGATGACTTGTAAATTAGGTACATTAACAAAAAGAAGAAAAAAGCATCACCTGAAAGACTTAATTCTGTTTGATCAAGACATCAATATAACTATTAAATGAATTCTCTTTGAAAAAAATTTCATTTTTGTTTTATCATCCTTCTTCAAAGACTAGAGAAGGGAATGAGAAAACTCTACTTCAGAAGAGGAGCTAAGATTGAGGCAGAGCCCAACTCACAGAGAAATCTGAATTTAGAATTAAGTCTTATTCATATATTCCAAATATACCTTAGTGTGATGGGCTATGTGTATAAGTACTTACTTGGTAAAAGGAAATACATTTGAAAATTTTATTTATTTCCTAGGACACTAAAATAAATCACTTCCAGAAGAGTGCATATGCTTCTTAGTGCATATGCCAGAGGTTGAGGAATTTAGGCATGCCAAGTTGCAGGCTTAGATTTAAGTGGACTGACTGTTCTTCAGTTGTGGCTCCATCTCTCTCTCAGCAGCTGTGGGAACTTTCGGAAACTCAGTTTCCTAGTTTATAAAATGGTTTTGTAGGGGCACATTCTGGGTTTGATTATTATTCAGAGTTGTTCCACCTCTAAAATCTTCACTGATAAAACCTCACCCACTGACTTGCTCACTCACTCTCACCAACCATTTGTCAGTGCTAATCCCTCTATCTTTCCTCTGGTCCTCTCCTCTTAGTCTTTTCTTAGACTCTTCTTGACATCACTTCTTTTCCTACCCAACTTTCACTCTCAGCATCTCAGCAACAGCCTCATTCCCATTCCCATTTCCCTACTTAGACTTTCTTTGAGGACCGTGGTTGTAACTAATATTTCCCTGGAATTCCCCACAGCTCTTAAGATGATACCAGTTATGTATGAAATAGCTGCTGAGTAACACTGAAGATGATAAAATAGTGAATTAAAACATTTCATGTGACTCCATTCTCATGAGTTCTATAATATTAATATATACTTTGTGAAGACAAAAATAAGACAAAGCAAACAATTGAAACAAAGGAGCATAATCCTCTTTAAAATAAATGCCATAAGTAAAGGGTTCTCTCCTGAACCTTGTTGATGTTGGAAGAGGCATTTTATAAAGTTGTTCTAAATGGATGTTTTCATCAGTACATATTAAAATTATTAATAAAAATACAAGACTGTTTAAAATGAATGTCTTGAGGCTTTGTGAAATGGCTTTGATTGGGGAATACAATACATTATTGTTATATGTTATCAGAAAAAATTTATGCTTCTCTAGCAGAAGAGTAAGTACTCCAGATGTCAACATTATCTGTATGTGAAGATGTCTGGGGTATTAAAACATCGGCACAATGTATTTCTTCCTATTTAACACATTCAATTCTTATAACAATAAAGATAAGGAAAAATAAACAAAAGAACTTGAGATATGTTAAAAATGGTTAACAATACATAAATTAAGAATATATCAAATAATTCATTTGTTTATTTTTTAAATGCAAGCAATTTTTTTAGCTAGTGAATTCACTTAAGTGAATGCTGTGTGCCCACAGTAGTCCATTCCATTCCCGTGATGGACCAAATGTGTTCTTAAGCCTTTCCTGGGTCACATTAAGTGAGGGCAGATGTGAATAGTCTCATCATCCTAGAGCTCCATCATCGTTAGAATTGGACCCCTAGGTGGACTCCTACATTGGCCTTGGGTTCCTGAATCCACACCAGCATTCATGGGATTGACCTCAAACAAACCAGTCCTTAAAATAGGGCATCGGTCTAAGTGTCACCAGGGAGTTTCCATCCACTCAGACTCTGAAATAGCCACCTAATAGTTTAAACTCAGAAAGACTCTTCATTTCTTGTATCATGTTTCTTTTCTAGCTAATATATGCTAAATTGAAAGGAGAGTAAAAAGAAACCACAGGAGGTATGTTTTTTCCGCCCTCACATTCCTGCTTTCTATTCTACTAATAGGTGCCTTTCAAATGGATATATACAAAACAGGTTGCCTGAACTTTAATGACTTCAGAAATCTTCGCTTATAAACATGGAATTAACTTCATGAGGTAATGTTCTCATTGGTTTAAATTCGAGTGAAAAAGAGTATGCCTGCTGGTAACAGGAGTTAAATTTACTACTACAGAGAAGTATAGATGCCCTGTGTTCTTGAAAATTATATGGTGTGAGTTCCATGAAAACTAGACCTCTTTTTCCAAGGAAGTGTTTCCTCTTGTTTCATTATTCAGATGTTTCAATTCTTCAGATCTCATGGTGAACTGAGAGCAGCCAAATATTGTTTATGATCCTCTTGTTCCAGGAAAAAACTGCTAATTATTTTTGAAAATCAAAGACTTGTATTAATAGGAGCATGACTGTTTCTATAACACTTGTATTAGGGTTCTCTAGAGAAACATCAAGGAATTGGCTCACACAATTATGGAAGCTGAGAAGTCCCAAGGTCTGCAGCTGGCAAACTGGAGACCCAGGACTGTTGGTGGTACAGTTTTAGTCTGAGTCCAAAAGCCAGAAAACTAGAAGAGCTACGTTCCAGTCTTAAAGCCAGTAGGTACAAGACTCAAGAAGAAGAGAAAATGCTTCAGTTTAAGTAAGAAAGCTGGAAAAAGCCAATGTCCCAGCCCAAAGCAGCCAGTTTGGAGGAATTTCTCTTCCTCAGCCTTTTCATTCTATTCAGATTTTCAGTTGATTGGATCAAGCCCACCCACGTTTGGGAGGGCCATCTGCTTAACTCTGCCCACCAATTCAAATGTCAATCTCATCCAGAAACACCACCAGAGACACACCTAGAATAATGTTTGACCAAATGTCTGAACATTCCATGGCCCAGTCAAGTTGACACATAAAATTAATCATCACATCACTCTTGTATTCTTATCATAAATAGTTTGAAGGAAATACCATAAGAACCACAAAGTCTTCCTGTTGGAGATAAAAACTGTTACCTGCTTTGGAATTTTCATGCTGTCATTTGCTTATCTATTCATCCCTTTCCTAAGACCTTAAAAGAACAATGTTGTGATTTATAAATAAAACTTTAGAAGTTTTAGCAATTTTAATAGAATTTATAAATAGTAGAAGAGTCACTTACCCTTCAAACCAATGATATAGAACATATAGAAAAGAGTACATATTGTTTAATTTGATTTTTACAACAGGCCTATCAGGGTGCTTTGATAGTTTTAGTCATTTCACAAATGAAGAACTATGGTTGAGATCAGCCGGTTGAGTGGCACAAGGTCCCTTACAGAGCTAACAAGTAGCTGAGCAGAAATTTGACTGCAGGGCCAGTTCCATGAGTGTGGGAACTATGTAGTTAGTTTTAGAGGGCCCCATGCTTAGAATGGCCTGTGCTTGGTTTAATGTTTTGCTGTAGCCCTCTTGAAATTTATAAAAAAAATTTTTAAACAAGGGGTCCTGCATTTTCATTTTGCTCTGGGCCCTGCAAATTATGTAGCCAGGCACATCTCTCTATCTGTAAAGCTTCTTCTATTCCATCACACCTCTTCCTAGGGATGAATTTTCTCTTGACGAAACAATCCCAGCAGGAATAGTCCCTACCTGTTTACTGCCAACCTAATGACACCCTTGCTGTAGTCTGCCTGTCCCACTTAGGTAGATTTGGTATCTGAATTGATTGCTAGATTGAAACTTTCATATGACAAATATCTGAAAGGCCAGCTTTTAGCTTTCTGGCTAAGTGCCAGATAGCAGAAAACAAAATTATTTTGTGTAGTTTACTAACCCCTTTTGGTTTTTCATTTCTTCTAAACACATTCAATTTGTTTTTCATTTCTATACATGGAGGCATTTCTACCATGTTCTAATATATTTAATTCTATCTGGACTTATCTAAAATGCATTGGTTTTCTAAAATTGACTGCCTCCGCTTATATATTAGATTATTAATAATAAACATTTATTTAGTGTTGGGCATATGGTTTGAAGCCATTTTAAATCAAATGTTTACAATCTAAATTGAGAATGTCAGCTTTGAGGTTGGGGGGGTGATTGACATGATTCTTGTTTTCTCTCTCTTTTATCTTAAAGCATTCAACGTGTAATTTTCTAATTTAAGAGTTGGAGAAATGGTGTGGTCTATTTTTGAAATTTACTTTCATCAAATCCTAAAATAAATTTTTGTTTCCAGTTATATATAAAATAGTAACCATCAGTTAGTGTTTTGAATTGGGATAGTTTCTTTTTCTTAATAATACATATTCCCCCTTTTATTTTAAAGTTTTCCCTCTAATCATCACATATTGCCACAATTTGGGGGAATATGTGAAACCATCTGTTCTAACCCCCTTGCTTCCCAGGTAAAGAAACTGAGTCCAGAGGGACATATGGGACTTACTCAAGGTTGCACATTCAAATAGTGATGGAGCAAAGGTCAGCATGTAAATCCCCTGAATTTAAGTCCAGTACTCTTTTATTATACCACACAAATCTCTTTTGATGCCTAAAATCACTAAGATTTCTTTTTTAATTTTCCGTACATGATAAATATTTATATAGCCTTGTGCCTCAAGTTAAAGTTTAGCTTACCAAGGCCTTATGAATATGAAAATCACAAATCCGGAGGGAAATGTTAGCTTTCTGGTAAAAGGGCAACAGTGTTTTTGAAATACTTAGTGTCATGTCAGGGAAAACAAAACAAAACAAAACAAAACTTCTGCTTTTCCAATTAAATTCTCCTAACAAACAACAATGCCTCTGCATTGTTTTGGTAATTTTATAACAATGTAACATATTTTATACAAACAAATTGCCTAGCAAAAGGTGTCAGTAAATGCATGTCAAATTAAGTACACTGTGAACATAACGTGGTTGAATGTGGTACCGTAATAAGGAATACTAGCGAAGTGGCCCTGTTGAAAGATAGTTTTTTTCTCACCAGGATGCTAGTTTTTTGGTTGCTAGGGAAAAAAACCTGAAATACATTTGCAATAAAGGAAAATTGTGAATTCTGTGCAACTCACAACAGATCTAATGAGGATCCTTAGAAACATGGCAATTGATTCGAAATTGCTGTATTATTAGTATCAAAATACTTTTCTCCTTAATCTATCCACCTGGGTTATGCTCCAGGGATGTGGTATAATCGGACTGACCAGGCTGCATAACATGTGATAGCCCATTACAAGATTTTTGCTGATAGTTGCAAAATATGGTTTGGAAACAAGTGTTCTGATTAAATATCTCTTAGTGCAGATATCTTTTAAAAAGATATCCTGTTTTTCTTTTCTCTTCATGACCAATATGCCTAACATTAACAGGTTCGTTTCCATTATGCCAGGGACCTTTCAATCTTACGCAAAGACATTACTCTTTGAGAAATAATATTTTTGTTTCTTATCGTGATGCTCCACCCCAGAAAATAAAAGCAGCCCATCCTGGTTAGGAAAAGAACCCCACAGATACGGAACCTAGAAGTTAGAGTCAAACACTGATCATCCTTTTTTCCCTCCTCACAGTACCAAATCATTTATCTTAACTAGATTTCATCTGTTATCACCCCTATCATTCCCTACAACAGTTTCCTTACTGTTGCCAGTCAGCCACTAGGGAGCATCCCAGAGCCGGCAGACAGCCTGTTTGAACTTTTCTACTTGCTGGGGGTCCCACCAAGTCCTTAGTGAAGTTAATTAACCTCTCTGATTTTCAGTAACTTCGTCTTTGAAATTGAGATAATAATACTAGATTAGCTCATGAATTATTTCCCAAATACATGGAATTAATAATATTAGATTACCTCACAAGTTATTTCCTATATATAGATGGATTGTTGGGTGATACATAAAATGATAAGGGAAGAAGAAAATTCTGAGATTAAGACTTGTCACTTTTAATGACCTTCCTGTCAGCAGTACAATCTGACAGCTATATTCCAGCTTAGATAGGGAGGGGAAGGACTCATAACAGATTGTTTTGACTCTGTCAGATGTTTGGAATTCCCATATGCAGAAAAGTATGGCTATGGACCCAGATGAATTTCAGTTCACTAGCCATACTCAAAATCTGGCAAAACATCAACCCTCCCTAATTCCTTGATTTTAGCCTGGGCCAAATGTGTTTGTTAAGCAGAGATGTTTGTGGTCCACATTCAGTTGAATAAGCTGAATTAATATGTTTCAAACTCTATACATGCTTCAGTTGTTAGTACAGCATTCAAGATAGAATACTGAACACATCCTCAATGCAAAACTCCAAGGGAATTTCACCAAACCACATACCATGGCTTTATATCTGAATTGACTCAGTGGAATCACTGGATGAGGCTCTTGGCAGTGTCCATTTATGGGCCATACCTTGGCCTCAACTTCATAAACTGGTTCACATTTCTGGAAACTGCAGGCTTCCTAAATACATTTATATACACATTCAAGACATGCACATACCCATAGGCACTTTGAAACTTGTTCCAAGGTGATAGCAAGCATGCTTACATACAATTCAGCTTTCAGGTTATAAAAGTATCATCAATTAAGCAGTATCTTTATGAGGAAGAACTTTGGAGAAAACCTAGTATTGACTTCCTAGGATAGCTTTGAAGATTATATGAGTTAATGTGTACATGTAAATATCATTGCAACAGTGCATAATACTTATTTAATCAACATCTCCCCTTTTACTTCATTATTACATGAGTTAGCATACCTAAAGCCCATGATGATATTCACTTTCTTGAGGGCTTCCTCCTTATAACAACAAACAAGACCAACTGAAAGGTAGGGGAACTCACATTTATTCAGGAGTTAATATTTGCTAGGCACTAAAGCATTAGTTGTCAACCAAGATCTATTTTTCCCCCTAGGAAACATTTGACAATATCTAAAGACATTTTTTATTGTCACTACTGGCATCTACTATGTAGAAGCCAGGGATACTGCTAAACATCCAACAGTGCACAGGAAAGCCCCTCCACACACACACACACACACACACACAAAAAAAATTCTAGCCCCAAACGTATATCTATAGTCCTGTGGTTGAGAAGCCCTGCACAAAAGTAACTGGTTTTGACTTAGTCCTCATGAACACCATATGAGGTGGATTCTGGGTCTTATCTCCATTTTACAGAAGCAGAAATTGTAGTATTGCAAAGGCAAGAGGTTGTTCAGGATCCAGGACTTGCAGGGTAACATAAATTCGTCTTTATCTAGAACCCAGGTTCTTCATACTTGCCTTCCAAGGGCAAAGTGAGGATTAGGACTTTTTTCCCTCCTTCCACCATGCATTGCAGTCTTCTATTAATAAATTAATTATTAAGTTGAATGACTACAAAACTTGCTTTCTAGAGAATGAAGGAATTTAAAACAATTTTTAAAGCAAACAAAAGAATTTGTATATTTTATACCTTTGGATCTAGAGTACCACTGGAAGAATTTTCATTGGTTATATGCTAGTGGGAAGGTTTCCTAATCTGGTATCGGAGTTCTGATAGAATCTTTCATTCTGGTTCTCTCTGTTTGTTTTTAAGTTCCTGCTTGTACCAGTGCTATTCAGTGGTGATGTATCTTTTAAGGGAGACTTACAGTTCTATCCTCTTATGAGAGAATATTCATACTCTGCTTTTGCCTTTTGAGGCTTACCCACATTATCACTAAAGTACATTATCATTTTTTATCTGGTGTTAGGGAGGATTTTATCATCTTCTGAGTTAGGTGGCGCACTCTAGGCAGAGAAAGGATTAGGAATCATCAGAGCTAACAGAACCGACTTTGTTCCACTGTTTTTTCCTGCCAATCAAAAAGAAATAGGGGATAACAGAAACTCATCAGTTGCTTTTTTGCCAACTGTGGATAATTTATTTTATATGAGGTGGTGTTTTCAACAACCACTACAGCATGTTCTGAGTCTCTTCGAACTCTGTCTGGATAAAAATAAATGCTCTCATTTTCTCTGATGGATATTTTCCTTTGCCCACAAAAGTTATGACTAGTTTTGATCTTTTCCCAAACCCCTTGTATGAACTTCTGATAAATATTTGAACAAAATGTAAGAAATGTCATAAATAAGCAAAATCCCACAAAAACGAAAGAAAGTGTGGTGTATCTCTGCCTTCCTAAGTCTGACCTATCAGAAAAATCAGTTCTCGGGGTCTATGAACAATAGAGTTTTTACATGGTGAATTTTTATCTGAATGAAAAGGCAAGATGACCATGAAAGGCGTCAAAGGTATTAAGAACCAAAGAAGACCAAGCTCAATGCCTCACTGAATTAAAGGTAAAGACCACCAACACAAAGTAAAAAGATGAAATTAGGACTGGGGTGTGGCAGGTGACAATGGGTCTGGCTTCACAGTCACAAGGAACTTCACATTTTGACTTCTGTCCTACTCCAAAAGAGGGAAGGCCTACTGTTAGGTAGATATACTAGTAGAACTAAAGGAAGAAGACATTTCATCACAGTCATAGAACTTTTATCTTATTATTGAAAAACACTGCCTATATAGTACTCTGTAAATTATTATTTCCTCTTGGAATGATCTTGAGAGTAACACAATTAGACTGTGCTGTATTGACGTATATATAATTAAAAAGCATTATATGTTAAATGTTGGTTAGAAGCAAACATTTTAAAATTCTGTCATTTCTTCATAAATTAATATTAATATATGAAGAACTTCAAATACAGAAGTGGTATTGGCTTCCCTTGACCTCTGAGGGGCCCAGGATAGGGTCAACAGCCTGGACCTTACTTAGAGGGAAATCACAGAGGCTGAGAGCAGGTGTTCTGATTATTATTTCATTAGAAACCACCCCAAAATTTGTGGCTTCAAACAACAATCATTTTATTATCATTCATAGTTCTGTGGGTTGGCTGGAACCAGTAGGGTTGGCTAAATGATCTAGAGGCTCTCATGTAGGGGGTTAAGCATTCACTGTGGGTCACCTTGTGGCTGGTTGTGAACTCTGCCTATTAGCTGGGAGCTCAGCTGGTGCAACTGGCTGGAGTACCTGTGCATGGCCTCTGCTTGTGACTTGGACTTCTCACGTCATGGCAGCCGGGTTCTAAGAAACAGGGCCTCAAGAACAAGTATTTTATTTTATTTTATTTATTTATTTATTTAATTTCAGCATATTATGGGGGTACAAATATTACAATTATGTATATTGCCCATGTCCCCCTCCCCCCTCGAGGCAGAGCCTCAAGCATGACCATCCCCCATATGAAGAACAAGTATTTTATAGAGAGAAATCAGAAGATGCCTTTCTTTTTAAGGACAAGGCCTGGAATTGATGCAGCATCACTTCCTCTATATTTTGTTGGTTAACAAACAACAGGGACAGCTTGGATTTAAGAAGAGGGGAAATAAACTCCAACTGTAGGTGGAAAGAGTGACACAAGAATTTGCAGCTATTTTTAATCCACCTTGTAGGTAGGGAAATACTAAGTCTTATATTACTCTACCTTAGGCCATGAGATTGTACAATGTGGTCTCAAATTCGTTTGCAATATGACTTAAGTATCTCTAGAACCTTTCTTTCTACACATTGCAAATGTTCAATAAAGACTCATTACTCATGCTTTACATTTATCAATTTATTTAATCCTAACAAGAACACTGTGAGGTTGACGAAGTAAGTGAGGCATAGAGACACAAAACAAATTGCCCAAGTGAAACAGCTGGTGGTATCATTCAAGGGCTCAAACTGAGGAGGACTAGTTCCAGAATCCTTCTCTTAACCACTATTCCAATGTCTCTCCCAATATTGATTCTCCAAACACTTTTGATTTATACCAATGGGTTTTTTATTTTAATAGTTGTATATCTTTATAGGGTATATGTGATGTTTTGATACAGGTATACAATTTCAATTAATCAAATCAGGGTAATTGGGCTATCCATTACTTCAGTTATCATTTCTTTGTATTAGAAACATTCCAATTCCATACTTTTAGTTATTTTAAAATATACCCTAACTTATTGTTGATTATAGTCACTTTTTCGTACTATGAAATACTGTTCATTCTATCTAACTACCTAACTATATTTTTGTACCCATTAACCATCCCCCCCTTATCCCCCACTCGCTACTACTATTTCCAGCCTCTGGTGACTATCATTCTACTCTCTGTCTCCATAAGGTCAGTTATTTTTAATATTTAGCTCTCACATTTGAGTGAGAACACTCAAGATTTGTCTTTCTGTGCTTGGCTTATTTCACTTAACATAATGTTCTTTCTGTTTCATTCATGTTACTGAAAATGGCAGAATTTCATTTTTGTAGCTATATAATATTCCATTGTGTATATGAACCACAGTTTCTTTATTCATCCAATGATGGACACTTAGGTTGATTCCAAATCTTGGCTATTGTCAATAGTGCTTCAATAAACATGGAATGCAGATATCTTGTCAATATACTGAATTCCCCTCTTTTGGATATATACCCAGGAGTGAGATTGCTGGGTCATGTGGTAGTTCTATTTTTATGTTTTGAGGAAGCCCCATACTGTTCTCCATAGTGGTTGCCATTTTAACTGGGGTGAGATAATATCTCATTGTAATTTTGATGTACATTTCTCTGATGACTAATGATGTTGAACATTTTTTCATGTACCTATTGACCATTTGAATGTCTTCTTTTAAGAAATGTCTGTTCATATCCTTTGCCCATTTTTTAATCAGATTATTTCATTTTTTTCCTATTGAGTTGTTTGAGCCCCTTATATTAATATAGTCTAGTTATTAATTCCTTGTCAGATGGGTAGTTTGCAAATATTTTCTCCCATTCTGTAGGTTGTCTCTTCAGTTTGTTGATTGTTTCCTTTGCTGTGCAGAAGATTTTTAGCTTAATGTGATCCCTTTTGTCCAATCTTGCTTTGATTGCCTCACTTTGGGGGTATTACTCAAGAAGTTCCTGCATGGACCAATATCCTGAAGCGTTTCCCCAATGTTTTCTTTTAGTAATTTTATAGTTTCAGGTCTTACATTTCAGTCTTTAATCCATTTTGATTTGATTTTGTATATGGCAAGAAATAAGGAGTTAGTTTCACTCTTTTGCATCTAGATATTCAGTTTTCTCAGCACCATTTATTGAAGAGAATGTCCTTTCCCCACTGTATGTTCTTGGCACCTTTGTCAAAGAAAAGTTCACTATAGATGTGTGGATTTATTTCTGGATTTTCTATTCTGTGCTATTGGTCTGTGTGTCTGTTTTTATTCCAGTACCATGCTGTTTGGGTCACTATGGCTCTGTAGTATAATTTGAAGTCAGCTAATGTGATTTTTCCAGTTTTGTTTATTATTCTCAGGATGGCTTTGGTTATTCTGGGTCTTTGTGGTTCCATATAAATTTTAGGATTAAGTTTTTCTATATACGTGAAAATATCATTGGTATTTTGATGGGAATTGCATTGAATCTGTAGATTGCTTTGGATAGTATGGACATTTTAACAATATTGATTCTTCCAATCCATTAGCATGGAGTAGCTTTCTATATTTTTGTGTCCTCTTCAATTTATTTCAGCAGTATTTTATATTTTCTTTATAGAGATCTTTCAGTTCTTTGGTTAAGTTTATTCCAAGGTATTTTATTTTGTCTGTTGCTATTACAAATGGGATTACTTTCTAGGTTTCTTTGTCAAATTTTTTACTGTAGACATATAGAAATGCTACTGATTTTTATATGTTGATTTTGTGTCCTGCAACTTTACTGAATTTGTTTATCAGTTCTAATATTTTTTATGGAGTCTTTAGGTTTCTCTGGATGTAAGATAATATAGTCTGCAAACAAGGATAGTTTGACTTCTTCCTTTCGAATTTGGATGCCCTTTATTTCTTTCTCTTGCCTGATCACTGTAGCTAGAACTTCCAGTGCTATGTTTAATAACCGTGGTGAAAGTGGGAATCCTTTTCTTGTTCTAGATCTTAGAGGAAAGGCTTTCAGTTTTTCCCCATTCAGTATGATACTAGTTGTGGGTCTGTTGTATACAGCTTTTATCATGTTGAGATAAGTTCCTTCTATACCCAGTTTTTTGAGAGTTTTTATTTTGAAGGGATGTTCAATTTGATTGAATGTTTTTTAGCATTAATTGGAATGATCATATGGTTTTTGTCTTTTGTTCTGTTGAATGTGATGCATCATATTGATAAATTTACATATATTGAACTATCCTTGCATCCCTGGGATGAATCCCATTTATCATGATGAACAATTTTTTTAATATGTTGTGGAATCTGGTTTGCTAGTATTTTGTATAGGATTTTACATCTATGCTCATCAGAAATATTGGCCTATAGTTTTCTTTCTTTCTTATGTCTTTGGTTTTGGTATTAGGATAATACAGGCCACGTAGAATGAGTTGGGGAGTATTCCCTCTTTCTTGACTTTTTGGAATAATTTAAGTAGTATTGGTGTTAGTTCTTCTTTGAATGTCTGGTAGAATTTAGCAGTGAAACCATCAGGTCCTGGGCTTTTCTTTGATGGGAGATGTTTATTCCTGCTTCTAGTTAATTATTTGTTATTGGTTGATTCAGGTTTTAGATCAAATTTTGATTTCTTCTTTGTTCAGTCTTGGTAGGTTATATGTGTCTAGGGATTTGTCCATTTCTTCAAGGTTTGCCAATTTATTGGCATATAGTTGCTATATATTCTCTAATTATCCTTTGAATTTCTACAGTATCAGTTATAATATCTCCTTTTTCATCTCTCATTTTATTTATTTAAGTCTCTTTTTTTCTTCATCTGGGTGAAGGTGTGTCAATTTTGTTTAGTTTTTCAAAAAACAAACTTTTCATTACATCGATTTTTTTTGTTTGTTTTAATAGCATTTATTTCTGCTCTAATCTTTATCCTTTTTTGGTTTTTCTTCTACTAATTCTGGGTTTAGTTTGCTCTTATTTTTCTAGTTCTTTGAGATGCATAGTTAGGTTGCTTATTTGAAGCTTTCCTGCTGTCTTGATGTAGGCACTTATTACTATAAACTTTCCTCATATTACTGATTTTTCTGTATCCCATAGGTTTTGATATGTTGTGCTTTCATTTTCATTTTTTAAAGAAATTTTAAAATTTCCTTCTTAATCTCTTCATTGACCCACCAGTCATTCAGAAGCAAGTTTTTAAATTTCCATGTGTTTATATATTTTCCAGTGTTCCTTTAGTTATTGATTTATAGTTTTAGTCCATTGTGGTCAGAGAAAATACTTAGTATGATTTCTTTATTCTTAATTTTTTAAGACTTGTTTTGTGGCCTAACATATGGTCTATTCTTTAGAATGATCCATGAACTAAGGAGAAGAATGTGAATTCTATAGCCGTTGGATGAAATGTTCTGTAAATATCTATTAGGTTCATTTGGTCTATAGTGGAGATTAAATTCAATGTTTCTTTGTTGATTTTCTGTCTCGATGATCTGTCCAATGCTGAAAGTGGAGTGTTGAGGTCTCCAACAATTATTGTATTTGGGTCTATCTATCGTTTTAGCTCTGATAATATTTGCTTTATATATCTGGGTGCTCCAGTGTTGGGTGCGTATGTATATATGCATCTATATATTTAGAATTATTATATCCTCTTGCTGAATTGACCCTTTTATCATTATATAATGACCTTCTTTTTCTCTTCTTAGATTTTCATCTTGAAATCTATTTTATCTGATAGAAGTATAGCTACTCCTTTTTTGCTTTCCATTTGCATGGAATATTATTTTCCATCTCTCTATTTTCAGTCTATGTGTGTCTTTATAGTTGAAATAGGTTTCTTGCAGAAACATACTTGGTTCTTATTTTTTTTAATCCATTCAGCCATTTTATGGAGACTTTAGTCCGTTTATATTCAATGCTATTATTGATAGGTAAGGACTTACTCTGTCATGTTGTTACTTGATTTCTGGTTGTTTTGCAGTCCTCTCTTTCTTCCTCTCTGTCTTCCTTTCAAAAGTGATTTTCCGTGGTAGCGTATTTTAATTTCATTTTATTTTTTGTGTATCTGTTATAGGATTTTTGATTTGAGGTTACCATGTGGCTTTTAAAAAATAATTTATAACCAATTATTTTAAACATATGACAACTGTGCTTACAAAGAAAGAAACAAATAAGCAAAGAAAAATCTAACAGAAATTCTAATCTTTAACTCTAGCTCCCTCCTGCATTTTTACTTTTTGTCGTTTCCATCCCTATCTGTTTATACTGTCTCTCAAAAAGTTGTAGTTATTTTTGATAAGTTTGTATTTTGCTCTTCCTACTCAAGATATGAGATACACATTACACTAACAGCAATAGAATATTCTTTATTTGTGTCCTTACTGTTATCAGTGAGTTGTATACCTTCAGATTATTTTTTATTGTTCATTAATGTCCTTTTCTTTCAGACTGAAGAACTACTTTCAGCACTTTTTGTAGGACAGGTCTGGTGTTAATGAAATCCCTCACCTTTTGTTTGTTTGGGAAAGTCTTTATTTCTCTTTCATGTTTGAAGGATACTTTTGCAGGATATATTATTCTAGGGTTAAGGTTCTTTTCCTTCAGCACTTTAAATATGTCATGCCACTCTCTCCTGGCCAGTAGGGTCCAGTGAGAAGTCTGCTGCCTGATGTATTAGAGCTCCTTCATATGTTATTATTTTTCTTTCTTATTTTTACTTCTGTTAGGACCTTTTCTTTATCCATGACCTTTGGGAGCTTGATTATTAAGTGCCTTGAGGTAGTCTTATTTGGAAATACTGATATCTTTCCCTAAATTTTTAAAGTTCTCTGTTATTATATCTTTGAATAGACTTTCCACTTCAATTTCTGTCTCTTCTTTAAAGCCAATAACTCTTAGATTTGCCCTTGTGAGGCTATTTTCTAGATCTTGTAGGCATGCTTCATTCTTTTTTATTCTTTTTTCTTTTTTCTCTTTTGACTGTGTATTTTCAAATAGCCTTTAAGCTCACTAATGCTTTCTTCTGCTTGGTTAATTCTGGTTTTGAGAGACTTGATACATTTCTTAGTTTGTCAATTAAGTTCTTCAGCTCCAGAATTTCTGGTTGATTTTTGTTGTTGTTGTTATTTCAATCTCTTTGTTAAATTTTTCTGATAGAATTCTGAATTTCCTATCTATGAAGCTTCTTCAGGGCAGCTATTTTGAATTATTTATCTGAAAGGTCACATATCTCCATCACTCCAGGACTGGTCACTGGTAGCTTATTTAGTTTGTTTGGTGAGGTCATGTCTTCCTGGATGTTCTTGATGGTTGTGGATTTTCATCCATATCTGGGCATTGAAGAGTTAGGTGTTTATTTTAATATTTGCAGTCTAGGCTTATTTGAACCTGTCCTTCTTGAGAAGGCTTTCCATATATTGAAAGGGAATTGAGTGCTGTGATCTAAGTCTTTGGTCACCGCAGCCATATCAACACTGGGGGTGCCCCAAGCCCAGTAATGCTGTATCTCTGCAGAGTCCTGGTGGTACTGCCTAGGTAGACTTTGGCAAGATATGGGAGAATTCCCTGGATTACTGGGTAAAGTCTCTCACACTCTTCTCTCACTCTCTGTGCTGGGCTGCTGGAGTTGGGGGAGGAGTGATGTGGACACTCCTTCATGGCCACCAAAGCTAAGACTGCACCAGGTCACACCTAAAGCTAGCCCAGTCTCACTCAAAGCTCATGGTAACTGTTGTCTGGCTACCTCTGATGTTTATTCAAAGCCCAAGGGCTCTTTAGTTACCAGGTGGTGAATCCTGCCAGGACTGGATCCTTCCTTTCAGGGCAACATGTTTCCTTCTGGCCCAGGGTAGGTCCAGAAATGCCTTCCAGGAAGTAAGGCCTAGACTCAGAGGCTTCAGGAGTCCTCTTGATACTTTATTTTACTATGGCTGAGCTGGTACCCAGGTTGTGAAACAAAGACCTCTGAACTTTTCCCTTTCCTTTCCCCAAGTGAAAAAAGACTCTCCTTGAGCTGCACTGCCTATAGTGGAGGGAGGGGTAACACAGGCCCTTGCGCCACTGGTGTCTCACTGGATCATATGCACCCCCAAGCCCACTGGCTCCAAGCCAGCACAGCCACAGGAATTGCCCAAGGACTGCAGCCTTTGTGGCTCAACTGCCTTATGAATTTAGTCCAGGCCCCGAATTGCTTTTTGTCAGTTGGAGGTGGGGTTAGCCACAACTTGGGTTTGGGGGCAGAGGATTTCCCTCTGGCCAGGCTGGTCTAAATGTTCCCTCCATGGGCACTGGCAGACTTCTGTCCTGTTGTTTTCCCCTGTGCAAGGGCAGCCTGGGTTTCAATGTAAAATCCCACAAGTCACTTCACTCTCCTTCCTCCGGGAACATGGATTTTCTCTCCACTGAGTGTGCTGACGTGGACCTGCCAGGGGATGGGGTGGTGTGGCATAGACAATGCATACCTCTGCAATGCTTCTTTCTTTGATATAATGTTAAAACCAGGTACTAGGATTGCTCTCCTGATTGTTTATTCTTCTAAAGGTGCTTGCTTCCACGGATAGTTGTTGAATTTGGAATTCATGTAGAGGGATGATCACTGAAGTTTTCTATTCGGCCATCTTGCTCTGCTCCCTTCCCACCCATGGTTTCTGTAATATTTTCTTCTCTTTAAAAGTTGTTCATTCCTTTTGAAAATAATCTCACTTTTATAATTTTAGCTTCTCAATATTAGTATGACATATTTGGGAAACTTACTTTATAATGCACCGAATTCTGGTAAGTCATGATCCCATTTAGGAATAGGGTCTGTATTTTAAATATACATATAGCTTGCAGCTGTACTGAGAGGGCAGTCAAGAACAAAGGGAAGTCCAGAGACTAAGTTCTTGGTTTCTCACAGGCTACATAGATTCTCACTAAAACATCTCTCTGCAATTCTGTTTCTGCATAATTGTTGGTACATATGGCCCTTTAAGGTTCCCACAGCCTCTCCCCACATAGTGACCTGATATACTTATTTCTCAATGTACAAGACCTCATTGTCTAGGTTATTTCTTAAATCAGGTTCCTGAGGGAAAAAAGTCTAATTGGTTCTGTCATTATTTTGAGCCAGGCCACTTCATAGGTCACTGCTTACTTAACCTACATGTTGCCTGTCCTTAGTTTTTATGCTTGGCCTGGTTCAGAGAATCACATCCAAGGGTACAGTCTGGACTGGGTTGCCTCATCCAGAGAAAACAGTCTCTTTAGTACAAACTCTGAATTGGGCAATTTTTCTTTAGAGGACTTATGGACAGAAGGAGAGTAACTGAAAAACTGTAATAAGATGTAATTAAAATTGAATAAAATTGACCAACTAAGCAGAAAAAAAGTGGGTAAATTGAATGGCTAAGTAGAAGTAATTTTTTGGCATTGGAAGAGATCTCTGAGGCATGATAACCCCAGCAGTAGTGCTATGTTTTGGCACCTTAGGAAGAAGGGTGTTAAGATGTGAGTGAAAGTATTGACTATATTCTGCTACATAATGCTGTGACTGATACGACAATATTGTGGTTGAAACTAAAGCTAGACAACCCTTTGACTAGGGAGGTTATGGGAGAGGAGAAACATTTCTGCCTTACAAAGGTGTCTTCTCTATATTACCAAGTTACTCTACATTGCTCAAATTAGGACAATTCCAGGTGACCATGTCTTAGCAAATTGTATGTTAAATAATTTTAATTTTAATAGCATAAAATGCTAGATTATATTATATACATAAGCCTTTTGTCTATACAAGTAAAGGTATTTGATAATAATATTTATCAGTTTGATTCTTCAAGAAAGGGGTACAATTTGTGTTTAATCATTTCTGTTCATTTAATCATTAAGCAAATCAGTGAAACTAGAAGGAAAGAAGTTCCCCAAGAGTATCGAAGCATGAGACTGTGAACATTAAAAAGCAGTTTTCCTCAGGAGAAACTTATCAGATTTTTAAGTGGTGTTTAGGAGTATAAACAACTGACTCTGACTGCAGAAAGTTGAATCCTGGCTTGACCACATTCTCGCTTTGCTAAACTATCTTGGCCAAGGAGCTCTGAGGTGCTCATCTGTAAAGTGGGAAAATAACATTTGCATGGAGATGGTGTCAGAGTGAAGTAGATAATCCATGTAATTCTTTTAGAAAATTATAATATTTCAATGAATGTGGCTAAGTGTAGCATTTTGAACCAGATAATATTATGAGTAGTTTAGTTCAAGAGGGTATGTAGTGAAATTGGTACTAGGGTGAACTGAATGAAACACCTTGGGTGGAAAGACTCAATATACAAGAAAAATAATATTTTAATGCAATGTTTTAGAAAATCACTGCAAAATAAGTCCATGAAAAGAAAATATCAAAATTTTAATTACAGGCAGGATCTGACTCTGCCTTATGCAGCTTATTTCAATGAAACTTTATTTAAAAAAACAAGCAGCCAACTGATGAACCAGAGTTTGCTGTTTAGATTTAAAAAAAATCAAATATTGCATTAAAATATCATTTATCCTGATCACTGAGTTCTTTGGCACCTTCTGAAATTTTGTGTCCAAGGTGAGTGCCTCACCTTTGCGCATCCTAGTCTGGGCACTGGTGTACAGTATTTTTTAAATTTTGACTCAGAGATTCAAGAATTCTAAAATCCAAATCCAAGATACAGACAAGACCTTTGGGGCCATCATGTTCAACCTCTATGTAGTTACAAATGCTTTCTAAGCACCTTTTTAAAATGTCAAAGATGGTAGTTTTGCCTTTAATAGCCTATGACTGAAAAATCCTACATGTACAGTTGGAATTGTTGACCTTTTACAGTAACACTAAACCTTGGCTGCCGTGGCTTAAGGGCACTTCATTAAACAAGAAAATCTCTTGCCTAGAGGATCCTCCGTTGGCCTTTGACTAGCTGTTGTTTTAGAGGGTACATTTGCTTTTCCATTTATGTTCACTTCTTTTATACTCAATGTTTTTCCTGACTTCCTTAGACTATTGTCTGAGGGCAAATTTTGACCATCCTGAAAAAAGGAACATCTCAGGAAAATGTTTTCTTTGCTGCTTTTAAATATTGATGGGATGCTGGCAGTGGAAATATAATTAAAATCACAGTAGTTATCAAGCTCCTTTTTATAATAAACTTTTTATCCCTTTACCTAACCTGCAGCTGCCTTTCCTTGTGTCTCAGGGTTAAATGTCAGGGAGCCATTTGGCTTACCCAGCTGTACCTTGGCAGGGCTTGTATGAATCAGATGTCCTTTTCCTCCTCGAAGGCATACTGTGTCTCTTACTTAAACTCATGTCACATTTCAATTTGCAAATGAGCATGTGGTTTCTGTGTCATTCTATTGGCAGCAGTTGATATAGCAACCTAGGTGATAGCCCTTGAGTGTGTAATTACTATAGTTTTTCAAGGCTTACCCTGCTCCCCCAACATACACCCTATCCTGAACTTGCTATCCCTATAGTTCATTTTGTGTATCTGTAAGGTAAAATATTTACACAGGTATCACAAAGGGAAGAATAACTCCCTTAAGGAGCTAAAGAGCAAAATAACAGGTTCCTAGTCAAACAGCAGGTTAAAGAGTGACTATAGCAAAGCTTCAGGCATTGAGACCTAACTGGGTTGGTGACTGTCTCCAGAAGGGCATTTGTGATGGGTAGTTTTATGTGTCAACTTGACTAGGACCACAGTGTGCCCAGATATTTAGCTAAACATTATTCTGAGTGTCTGTGAGGGTGTTTTTGGATAAGATTAACATTTGAATCAGTAGGCTGAGTAAAGCTGATTGCTTTACTCCCTAATGTGGGTGGCCCTCATTCAGTCAGTTGAAGGCCTACATAGAACAAAAGGCTGACTCTCCAGCAAGTAAGAGGGATCCCCTCCTGCCTGATTACCTTGAGCTGGAACATCAGTTTTTTTCTGCCTTCAGATTAGAACTTCAGCTCCTCTTTGTTCTCCCATCTTTCAGACTGGAATTTAGACCATTGGCTCTCCTGGTTCTCAGTCAGTCAGACTCAGACTGAAATGACATCAACAGCAGTCCTGGGACTCCAGCTTGTTAACTGAAGCTCTTGGGACTTCTTAGCCTCCATAATCACTTGAGCTAATGCCTTAAAATCAATCTATTTATATATAGGCAATATATATATATATATATTTTAAAGATACACGATATAGATTACATATATAATTTATATGTATAAAGAGATTTATTATAAGAAATTGGCTTATGAATTCCAAACGATAATTAGCATGCAGGATTAATCAGGGCTCTCCAGAGAAATTGGAGAAATCTTCTTGGATCTGTTTCTCTGGAGAACCCTGATTAATCCAGCATGTTATCTATCATTTGGAAATTCACTACTGTCCAAGAAGCCTAACGATATTACATACAGCAGTAGAGAATATATCTAATCAAAAAGAGAAAGAAATGGATGCATCCAATAACGTGTAGAAGATTATAGGGAACATTTGTCATTTGAGAAATCTTCCCAGCATCTGAGCCTCTTTTCTGTGTTTGGGGAAGTTTTTGCCTTGTAAATTTTAAGGAGAAGCAGAGACCTTTCCTTATACAGAAGGAAAACAAAACCAAAACCAAAAGTAAATTCTCATCTTCATTTCTCCCTAGTATGTAGGCATGAGCTCTGTGACCAGGTTTGAACAATCAGATGCGTACACTAAGAATTTTAAATATAGAGTTTGTGACACAGAGAAGTGGGGTCAGTGCAGAATTCTTTTTGGTGATGGTTCAAGTGATAGCAGTATCCACTGTCTAAGGGCAACAGTGGAAATGGTAACTTCAGGGGCAACCAATGTCTAAATCCAGTGGTGTCTTCTGTGGGGGTAATGATTAGTTCAAAGGCCCTAAAATAAGAACAGTGAATCCAAGTTCAGACCTGAAGGGATTTTATAGCTTATCTAATCCAAACATCTAGATGTATAAAAACCCTAAAGTTTAGACCTTTTTCAAGCCTTCCATGAGGACTCTTCAATGATTCAGTAAACCAGTCATCACTATACTGAAAACAAAGAACAAAGTGCAAAGTAGAAGTGAACATGTTTCTATTTAAATTTAATTTTTTAGCACAAGTTTTTTTCCTTTTGCTTGGTTCTTCTTAGTTTTTTCTCCATTCACACTTTCCTAGACCTATTCTACCATTGCCTTTCCTGTCTCCTGTTCTGTGTTCTCAGCAGCCCTTAAAGCAAAAGGAACTGGTGAGCTAATGACCACCATTTTCTCTTGGTGGCTTTCCTCAGATATGTAGTGATTGGTGTGGAAATAAATTTCAGTATGATTCAAATGTAAGAGTCACTAAAGAAAAACTGAGAGGGTCAACAGATTAATAAGAAGTTTGCTACATTTGGGACAGACCACTGAAATTTTTCTCAACTGGAAAATTATTTGTGAGTAAACAGGTTTAAATAACTTTTAAAAACTCTAAGAGCAGTACTATCACATATAAGTATAATGTAAGCTATGCATGTAATTTTAGATTTTCTAAGTCATAGTAAATTTTTTTTAAAAAATGTTGGTGATGTTAATTTTAACAATACTTTTAAACTCAGTATATTTAAAATATTATTCCAAAAATTATTAGCAAGTTATTTTACATTCTCTTTAGGCTAAGTTTTAAAAATGTGTGTGTATTTTACACTTAACACATGTATCGATTCACACTAACCACATGTGGCTGGTGAATGCCATATAGAAAGAGCAACCTTAGAGCCAGGCTGGCTTAGTTATAGTGTGCTCAGGAGGCAAGGGGGTAGAACATATCACTTTGCACAAATCCTTATAATTCCCTAGGTATGTTTTTGTTCTTACTTTCTTTCTTTTCCATGTTCGCTGGCTCCTTTGTAATTCCTCTACATTTCGCCACAACTCTATCACCAATGCTGCATTTTCCCCTCTCCCTGAAGAGTTCTCTGTCACACAGTTTTAAGTATTTTAAAGCTTCCTTTTTTAAAGCTTATTTTTTTCTTACAGTTCTCTTTCTTGGTGATTTAATTTTCACCTTACTCTTCATTTAAAGAAGGCATCATGGAAAGCACAATGAACCCCTCTGAGTCAGTCTGTACCCTCTTTTGTCAAATATCCCCTTCCCCCCATAATTAAAAGGGTTTATAAAAGGAATCAGGAAGTGTCTTTCTGTGATGCTCAAAACACAGAAATAGGAACACTAGAAGGCTTTCTTTCTATATGGTGGTAAGATTTTATTCTTCTTGGGTTACTGGCTGATTTTTATTTTAGGATTATATTATTTCTACATACCTACTTAATTTCAATGGGCCAAAAAAAAAAAAAAAAAAAAAAAAAAAAGCTTTCTGCAGTGTTTCTTCCTGCAAAATAAATGCTACTTCTCTATTTATGCAGTAGATCACTTTGATTCCACCATGCCATTTTTGTTTTGTACTCATAATTTTAAGAGGCCCACTGTTTTTTGTAAGCTGTAAATGTTATAGAAATAATAATCATAAAATAAGAGTAATGCAAATATACCTAGTACTGATATATCCATTAACATTTATGTTTATTATTTATCCTTCTTCCTAGTATTTGAAAGAAAACAGGTAATTGTTAAGTGGATGTGTAAATGATTCCATGTAGTCCTTATCTTTATTAACTTATTATACTATCAGTCATAAATCATAAATCAGCCAGCCAACTGCTTTCTTGATATTTGAAAGGAGGCAAAATCTATTCTCGCCATGATAAAAATCCTAACTACATGGTGCAAAATTAAGACCCACTAATTACACATTCCATTCCCCACATGTCTATGGCAAACCAGAAAACGAGCCATTTCCATTATCTTCTACCATAGAAACACCACACATCTGTGTCCCATAGCCAGATACCACTTAGGATACTGGACTTCTTTCAGCTACCTAAGGAAGAATAGACTAGGTAGGACCTGCAATATTTCTCAACACTTTTCATGGCAAGACTCAGGCAGAAAATATTTTATACATTGGCTGTATCAATGATAAGGGATGAGGTAGTACAACAAGCCTCTCCTGGTGGTGACAAGGGCTGGCAGATCAATACTTGGGCACCTGTAACCTATTCACAGTGCTCCAGCGGCTAGAAATTCTGGCCTAGAAAGTGTAGGTAATTTTAATGATTGGAAGAAAAACTAAAATGAATGTCTCATTAATGGCAGAAACTACTCTTTTGGGAGATGGCTCAGAATATTGCTTCAATGATGGCAAATTGTAAAGGCAACTCTATTTGAGGAATGCCTGGCTTACCCCCAAGGAGAAGAGATTTATAAAAGAGTCTCTTATCACTGTCTGCCTCGCATCTCGCAAGGTTAGCTAGATTACTATACAGTGGATTTTCCTAAGTGATCAAAAGGCAGACATACTACTGTATACAAAGGAAATAACTGGCCATGGAATAGCACATCCTAGAAAATGGAAAGAATATGTAAAACTATTGTAAAACAAGAAAGCATGAAACCAAAACTCTGCATTGGACACGTTTACCCAGATTGAAATCAGACTTTCTGATTGATAACTGATGCAGAAAGAAACCACTTCTTGCTCTTCTGGACAGACTTTCCCTGTTCAGAGTAACAGATGTCAGGGACCAACTTTGTCATTAAGCCACCAGATGAGTTGCAAAGTTAAATACTTAGCAAAAAGAAATATAGCATACAAGCTACATATGGCATGTTAATGCTCTTATTTTGAAATACTTAATTTCCAGATTTAAAACTGCATTTGGGGACTGAAGAAATCTAAAATGTACTTTTTTAGGAAACTAAGATATGCCCTAAGAGGTATAAAAAATGTACATATATAGGGCTGACCTAGAAGGTAACATTTAACATGTATTGAGTGTTTACTCTGTGCAAGACATTGTGTTTGACACTTCATTTACTCTCCCACCACATCTGTATGAAATAGATACATTATTCTTCTTGTTTAAGGATGAGACTCAAACAGGCTCAGTAACTTGCCCAAGGATCCATTTAAGTAATAAAGCCAAGATTTGAACCCAAGTCTCCCTTTTTTTACAAGTCCTTTTATTTAACCAGCTGTCATACTGTTCTTAAGAGAGAAAGCTCTCCTTCAAGATCTTTAAACAGAACACTAGGCAAAGAAATAGGAAATGAGGTACAAGTATAGGATGATTAGTTGATCTACACAAACCATTGAATGTCTTTCCAACCCTTAGTTTCTGTAATCTATATGCTTCTATCTCATATATTGGCATTTTTTATAACAATTATAAAAATAAAAATGAATCTCTTTTAGTTTAAATGTTTTCAAATCAATCCAGTGTTTTAAATTAATGTTACTGTTATAAGGCCATTGGGTTTCTTTATCCCCTATTAATTCTGCTCTCTTTTAAAACTATGAACATTCTTTACCCAGATACTTAACATTTTGTTGGATTTCAGTGTTCTAGAAATAGTTTACTATTCTCTAAAAAAACATTAGTGCATAGTGCTGTTGCAGCCAAGAAAACTAAACAGATGATTGGTACCATCAGGAATGGTCCCATAAGCAAATATGATGTAGCTAACACTTACTCAAAATCTGCACTAAGAGTATTTCAGGAAGTTAGAGTCATTGTTTCTAAAGAAAGTTGGTCACATGCTTTTCAAGTCTCAGGATATGAAGATCTTCCTTTAACTTAGTATTTGAACAAATGAGTGTACTTTATGTCATGGCTTATACACTTATACTCATAAACTTTGTAGATTCATAATAAGTTTTGATGAAACAGTAGCTGGGGTATATGAATCTACAGGTTGTACATTATGGAGGCCAAAATGTTTCTTGCTACCAATGTCAGAAAACAAACCTAACTGGGTTGAGCCTATTTGTCAAACCCAATTTGGGCCTGAAGTGGAAATGTCAATTAACTAAGTGTGGTGTGACAGACACTGTGCCCTGTGAATGAAAAAGTCAATATGGTAATATTATGCTATTTAGATTTGGAATCAAAGACACTCGCCTGGGTTTATTTTATTTTATTTTTATTTTTTTATTTTTTTTTGCAAGTCAGTTCTTTTTTTTATTTCAGCATATTATGGGGGTATAAATATTACTATTACAGTTACTTATATTGCCCATGCCCCCCTCCCCCTTGAGGCAGAGCCTCAAGCATGACCATCC
>VBSM01003143.1:27845530-27946866 GCA_008086735.1 Cheirogaleus medius
ATCAACATATGAAAAAATGCTCAACATCTCTAATCATCAGGGAAATGCAAATCACTCGCCTGGGTTTAAATCCTCGTTTCCAACATCTATGTGTCCTGAGAGCTTGGACAAGTGACTTAATCTTTCTGGATAAATTCTATCTGCTAATGAGATCATGCCAATTAAAGGTACCTGGTATATTGTAGAGGCTTCATAAATGGTGCCTGTCTTCTTTAAACATCAAACACGTGCAAGAGTCATGGAGCATGAAGGCCATATTTATGTCAAACTCACATTATTGTCCATAAAGAACAGATATCTCTCCTACCTATTTACCCTCTCAACTCTAGATCTGTGTAACTAAAGTTGTATTTTAAGAAACAAATGGTGAGCAGGGGGCCATTCTTTATGCTGTAGAAAATGGCAAGCACAGTAATTTCTTGATCTTTTTTTTTTTTTAAGAAGAAATTAAGGGGAAAAAAATGACTTCTAACAACAGTATGAGTAAACACTTTGATTTTGATTATGAAGCCTTCCCAAAGGGTGAAAAAATGGTAATAATTATTATGTACGTTTTGGGAAATTTATAATATTCTATAAATTTTCCTACACTAAATAAAGGGCATCTGGAAAATGTTTATTTTTATGCCATTCACCTATCGTTTTAAACAGTGGTGCCAAATATCTGGCAATTTATCGTACAGTTGATCCGGAGATAACCCTATTGTAAATTGAAAAATCGACTTGAATTATCGTTAAGTAGGGGACCATCTGTACTTTAGATCTTTGAGAAGGTGACAGTGGAATTACAGAAGGTCTTTTCTTCCTTTAACCCTTGGAGGAGTTACTTCTGTTTGAAAGAAGTTTTTACATCTGCATTTTCAAGCAACTCCAGACAAATATCATTAGTCAAGTAAACACAGACATAGCCAGTACTAAAATTCATCTATGAAAGGATCTTCCACACCATGAATTTAGCTCCTTCTCTAACACACACAGGCTATTTGAAATATGTAAACTATGTAGGCTTAGAATTGGATTAAAACCATATTGGAAATTTGATCTCTAGACATGTACATCTGGCACGTATATTCAGGAAATGAAGCCTTTGGCAACCTTTCTCTGGGATCTAAATATTTGGCTCTTGTAGACAGCAGTTTCCTGCGCTTGTGTCTCATCCTGCCTCTCTGGTCCTGTGTTTTGGCATTAGACAACCTTGCTCCCATAAAAGGTATCTGGGAAGATGGAGAGGCTGCTTCTGTGTTCTCACACACGAAGAGTGGATGAGAAAACCACTTGGGATTCATCTCATACAGCATCTGCATGAGCTGTAGGCAGATACGGCAAGTTCCGCAGTGAGCTCAGTGTACTAGAAAGGAAGCTGCACAATGGGACCTGGAAAGACCACATAGTTTTCTCATCTGGCAACAGGGCTGTCATAAAGACAGGGGAGCAAGCAATGTTTTGCAATTCACCCTGCTGTTTGTTCCTTTCTCTGTTTAATGCCTGTGGAGTGCCCTGTCGATCAGAATTCCTTTTCTCTACCCTCCTCCCTCTGCAGTGATCCTCTCTCTCCACTTTTCCAGTTAGGAGTTTTGGAATCATCTTAATGATGTTAACTACCCTGGTGGGTAGGCACAGTACCCTGCAGCAACTCCAAACCCCTTGCCTGCTGCTGCTGAACTCAACCAATGAAATCAATTTGTTGCCAACAGCTGTGACTCTCCATGCTCATTCAAGAGCTTATAGATCATTCCTCCCCTCTTTCTTGGGGAAGTAAACCCTGCCCCCAGGTGCAGGGGAAATGTGTAGATCTGCTAAGATTTCTATCTCTTTTCTTCTGCATAGCATACGGTCTTCATCATTGCTGTACTATCATCTCACTAGCAGATGAAACCCAGGCAGAATGATGCCAGAGCAAAATTGATGAGTCTTGGCCCACTGGAGATAGATGGCTTTAGTTGGAAGGCTGCTTCTAACCAAACCCACTTAGGAAAAACCAGTTTGATTGCCCTGAAGACCCAGAATTCTCCAGATGGGAAAAGTAGGTGTTTTAAAAGGAACCTATTATGTTAACTGCTAGGCTTCTTGGCCAAAAATTAAGCATTATGCCGGCTTTTTTTTTTTTAATGAGATCCTTCCATTTTTATGTATTTCTATGACAGCAATTCCTTTCAGCACATGCAGCAATAGGTGAATACTGGGCTAATATTTATTGAATAAAATGTGTCAAGAAATAAATATACTGAACATGTTCAGATGGGCTATTTCATGTAACATTCAATGCAGGCAGTAAAACAAATATGATAATCTGCATTATACAAACAAGGAAAGGCTTGGGATTTAAAAAATGATTTTAACTTTTTCATTACAAAGATTTATTTTAATGGCTATACGTTTATTTCTTAAACTCTCTTGGTAAATATAATAGCGTGTACACAAATTTTCCTAGTGATTTTCAGCTTTTAGAAGTACAATGGGGTAATTTTATGAGTTAATTTTGAATGCTGAATAATTGAATTTGAAAGAGTTTAATCAATTCTTTTAATAGTAATGATGAGGAAGGAACTATACATGTTTAAGTAAGTAAGGACATGAAACTTAGGGAAATGTTACCAAATGTTAAATGCAGGTTTCTACCCACTGCCTTTGGGATGTATAGACATGTGTGTCCATGTGTCTATGTGTAGGAATAGTGGATAATAGCTGGGGAGGGGGATTGGGGGCTGATGTGGAAAGCAGAGAAACTCTTCTAAGATTTTGGCATCATTCCTATCTATATCTGATGATACCCTCTACTTTAGGTAACAGTTTCCTAAGAGGCTTCAAGTTGTGACTTTAATCCTTTTTCTGTCCTTTATTTCGTCTGATTGGGAGCAAAGTTACTTATATTTTTCCTTCAGCCATAATAGAACAAAACCCTTGTCCCATATGCTGCTCTTGAACATTTTATGAGTATATTTATGGCAATGGGGCAGTACAAAGAAGCTGACTGGGGATAATTGTGCTCCTAAATGAAGGACACAGATTTAAAACCACTTAGTACATTGTTACTGGAGAACACATTGCTTCTGGGGAGAAAAATAACAACATCATTGAAGTAAAATAAAAATATGACATGAAGTATAACATTTAGTTTTGATTTGGAATTAGCTTATTGCCCCATGCTTAATAAACAGAAAAGAGTGTGCTATTATCTGATAGATTAGTAGCTATGAATGATGCATGATTAAATTGACAGTATTTCTTTCATCTTTCAGCACACTGTGAAATACTCCCATACATGGGTTCTACCAGGTGGGATTTACTATGAAACATTCATTATTCAAGGGGCCAGGCTGATTAAATAGGAGAGACAGAGACAGACACAGACACCAACACACAGAGAGAATTCTTCACAAAATTCTTCAGGAAAATGTCAATAGGGCCTCAGGAAAAAAGGAAGAAAAAAACCCCCACAACTTAAAAGTAGCTATTACTCTTTTAAGCAACATTGTGCTGAAAACCTTATCTAAAATGATCCTAAGGGTGAAGCAGGCATTTAACTTCTGGGGAAATTCAGTGGTGTGGCTGGAAGAAAACTGACATCCAGTTTCATTTGTGAAATGTCTGAGATGAGGAGTGAACAGGAATGTCCATTGTGTCCAAATTCCCCTGTGCTGACTCTGATGTACATGTAGACCACCCCATCCATTTGAATGGGGTCCTTTTGTAAGTGCAGTTGGAAGGAAGGGAGGTGAAAGAAGGAGGTTGAGACAGGGAAGAATTAAGGGCACAACCCTGCATGTGTTTAGCAGAGCTGATACTGAGTAGGTGGCTTATTCAGTGAGGCACAGTTTGGAATCCAGGCTGTATAGAGATTAAAACCTTGGAAAAGGACATTTTTGGAACTTATTTCTGATTCCTATCATGGCACATCTAGATGGTTGGCTGAATGGTGTGAGAGGTGTTAAGACTGTTCCTAATTCAAAATGATAAATATTCGTTGCCATTCCATACTATTAATAAATGATGCATTTCTCTGGATCTCGAACAGCTTTTTGTTGCTATTGTTGTTCTTTGTTTGACTGGTTTTGGTTTTTTTTGTTTCTTTTTAAAAGCTTTGAGTTCCCCAAATAAACACAAACACAAGTGGGAAGAGTAATAACTTAAGCCTTTATTAGGAAACACCTTCTCCTAAAAATGTTTTCTCTCTCCTTTTTTTTAATATTTGATTATCCTAAGGTTGTGTTGTTCACATTATTAAGAGAGTGAGTGCTCATTTTAGAAAATTTGGGAAATAGAAATAAAGAAAATATGTTAAAGATCCCTAGCATCAACTTTAGGTATGTTTCCTTCATTAGTGTTTCTTTTGTTAGTTTGATTAACTGGAAAAACCAACCCTTCCACAGACGTTCACCAGAGACAGCACAGAAGAGGAGTGTAATGAGAACATGAATGTCACACACACTTGTCTGTGAACCTCCAACTGTGACTTGTAGTAACTGTGTGACCATGAGCAAATTACCTGAACTTTCTGATCTTCGGTTTTGTTATCTGAAAAGGGGGATAACAATACCCATTTTTAGGGCTTAGTGAAGACTCTGGCTAAAGTGTATGAAATGCCCACCCTGGAGCCTGTCCCTTACAGCACAATGCCCCATCCCTGACAGCTCTTGCCTCAGCATCCTATTCATTGCTCTGTTTTCTTTCTCCAGCCAACAGTAGGAACATTGTAAATGTTGAACAAAAGTGGTGAAAATAAGAACGAGGGCCTAGTCCAAGGGGACAGACAGGAGAGTGCTAGAAGGAGGAGTCCTGAAGAAAGGCAAAAATAGCCACTGCTGCATTTGTCATCTTGACCAGGTGGTCTTTATGTTTCACTCTTCAACACTGTGGAATAAATAGTACAGTTAATATTTCAGGCTTAACTTTTTTGTCATCTGAAACATAAGTTATGCTTTCAAGGAGGTGCATAATGAGCTATGAAAATAAAAAGCTTGGAATTGGAGTCCTTTTGGGGGAATGTTGGAATGAATAGTGTAACTTTCTCTAAATCTGTTTAGCAGTTCATGGTAACAATATGCCAAATACAAAAATTATGTGATTATGAAAATTAGCTTCATGCCTCTGTGATGTCTGTTAACGTTTTTATTAATATCAAAATGTGTACATTTTAGAGACTTACTATAAAATACATCAAACTGGATGATTTTTATTCTTGACATTTACAACATCCTTTCAGGATTTTTAAAAAAGCAATATTATGGTTCTACATTCACATTACATAATTCTTTTCTATGATTTTCACTTGGTTTTAAATATCTAAAAATTTTAATTGCTCGGGCAGAAAAACCTTAACAATGAAAGTCATCTAGTTATTCAAATGATATAAAGATTTAATTAGCATTCTAAATTATATCTATGAATAATAGCTGACATTCTTTGAGTACTGCCTAAACAGTAGATATTATTTTAAGGGCTTCGTATGTATTAACTCAATTATCACAACAATTTATAAAATAACATTGTGACTATTTTCATTTTACAGATGAGGAATAGAGTGGTTAGCTGACATGCCCAAGGTCACACAGTCAGCATGATAAATACTTCAGGCAGTCTGACCACAGAGCCTGTGTCCTTGTCCGTATGCTGTCTCTTAATAGTAGCAGCCATTTACTGAATATACAGTATGTGCCAGACCAATGCTGAGAACTTTGTGTTCCATATTGTATTTCATATAACATAATCCCTTCAACATTCCTATAAAAAAAGACTGTTGTACCCACTTTACTGATAAGTAAAAGAGGCTTAGAGAAATGAGGTTGTTTGCTCAATTCCTGCTATTTTTTGGAGGCACTCACCATTCTGTTGCCTCAACTGCTATCCTTGCTGCTTCTGATACTTCTGTTGAGGCTTCCCTCCATTAAGCCAGAATCACATACACCTCTTTGCTTATTTTTTCTGTTATATTGACTTATTCTTCTCCTAGGTCCTAATATAAATCCCTTGAGATGAAAGGGCCCTCTACTGACGGGACTTCCAATTCTTTTATAAGTTTACCCAGGCTAGTAGAAAGAGGTCATTGATCATAATTTATCTAATAGCCACTTCTCTTGGAATATTTCAAGACCTACGAAATTACATCAGAAGACACATGAGTGACACCAGCCAAAGAAACACAAAAAAATCTTTCCCAACAGAAACTACCAAACCAAAATTATCCCTAGAGAAATTGACCTCCCCCTTATTGGTCCCAATTCCATTTTCAGGACCTCATGGTCCAGGCCCCATATCCATTTTAACATTTTACTTAGTAGGTCTTTTGAGTTTGGAGGAAATTAGATTATCAATGGTCTAAACATGTATGCTAGAACTTCCTCTGTGTGTGTATGTGTGTGGGGGTTCATACGTATGCACACATACACATGTACCATGCAGATTTTTTTGTCCTTGGAATTTACTAAGAATCATTATCTAATGTATTGCTGAGCTGGGCTCAGTGGCTCACGCCTGTAATCCTAGCACTCTGGGAGGCTGAGGCAGGAGGATTGCTTGAGGTCCGGAGTTTGAGAAAAGGCTGAGCAAGAACAAGACCCCATCTCTACTAAAAATAGAATAAATTAGCTGGGCAGAGTGGCATATGATTGTAGTCCCAGCTACTCAGGAGGCTGAGGCAGGAGGATCACTTGAGCTCAGGAGTTTGAGGTTGTTGTGAAGTAGGCTGACACCACACTCTTGCCCAGGTGACAGAGCAAGACTCTGTCTCAAAAAAAAAAAAGTATTGTTGCAAAATGAGATCAGAAAATGATTGCATTGTGTATAAGGTGAGCTAAACCTTTAAAAAATTAATAAAAAGCTCTACACTTGTGAGTTAGCTTTCTATGCTGTGAATTTAGGTATATTTAGTACCTAAAGAATGAAATGATTGGGGAAAATTGGCTTTCTAATCAAATAATTCAATTTATAGCTAAGTTCTTTGTAATAAATCATCTTATCCTACTGAAAATAGAGTGAAAACTAATGATCATTTACAGTATTCCCCTTTTCTCTTTGGTAATAACAGTATTTTGTCACCTACGTTAAAGTGGAATAGCACCTAACAATTACATGTTTTAAAATACCAGCAATATAATTGAAACTTCTGGATCTTGATCAAAAACAATTAGATTTCTCTCAAAATCACCCTTTATTAAAGTCAGAGTTTGTAACAGAGATCTGGGTTTGAACCCCGGTTCAACCAGCTTTAAACTATACCACTGGAACATAGTATTTAATCTTTGTTTTACATAAAATGGGGGTAAAACATTTACTTTATAGGTCTGTCACAAGGAAACATGCAATAATGCTTGCAAAGGGCTCAGCACAGTGCCAGGCAGATGCAAACTCACAAGAATCTGTGATGTGGTAAGTAGATGCGGATGATGGATGCTTTTTCCTGGGCTAAAGAGGCTCATGACATGTACTGCCCTTGCAGCTATGACCCACAGGTTTCTGTCCTTACCAATTCTTTGTCAGTGGCTTTGAAAAAGGTCAAAACTCCTCAGAATTCAAAGAACAGTTTTGAGGAAGGATACAACTCTTAGAATTCAGACTTCTAATGAAGAACATTTCATAAAAACATAACATTAGCAAATTCTAAAATGATATGTCTATTTCTCAGATTTTCAAAGGTAATACCACATACTAGTTTACTAGGAAGAAACTAGTAAACTTGGCTCCAGTTTTCTCATTGAGAATCACCCGTGCATTGTTTCCCAGACTTCAGTCATTCACCACCACCTTCTTAAATAATGTACTTTTACTTACTACGTTTCTTCACATACTTTCACTTTTAACCCTAATTTGTTTAAATAATTTTATTTCTGTATATCACAAGCAGAAAACCAATATCAATCAGCATAATACAAGTTAAAAATACATAATTACATCATTTCTTTCCAAATTTTGGAAAAGCAGAAGCACAGTAACTTACCTAGCTACTTTCAGGATCACAAAGTTGATCACAAAGGCTTCTCACCTGAATCTAGTATTCCTTCTGTCCTTTAACTAGAACATTAAGCTCCTTTATTTTAAAGATGAGAAATTTGAAATACACATGGCGTAATAACATGGTGAGGAAGACACAGCTTGTTGGAGGCAATATGTAATATTTTACTGTGGAGAATGTATAAGAGAAAATTAGTTAATAGATATTTAAGTGTAAAATCCACCACTTCTGTAATTAAGGCCATAAAATGACAAAACTCACCAGAGAATTGTAGAGGGTTAATAAAGTAACGAATTGTAAAATATAATAGAACTGAGTCTTGCACATATCATTATTAAATATGAGTGAATGGAAAGGACATAACTCAAATCTCATTGTTTTCTCATTTCCCCCTATGCCATTTCTGATATGTGGTTGTCTCACACTGACACCTCTCTTTATATTTCATCAAATTATATTTGAATTCAGTATCTACATTATGGTCATAAAAAAACAGAACTGCACCTACACACATGGCCCCGAATGTAATAACTATCTGGTATTTCTTGATTGTATAAGACTTGGAAAATGTTAGCCATTGATTTTTCTATTCCTTTTAAAATCCTCACATATTCTTGGATAAGAAACATAGCAAAGCCCTGTGGGAAACACATGTTTTACATTACATGTTTTACATTAGCCTCCTCCCCCAAAACAAAGGAATTAGGTTGGCCTTTCTGTCTTTCTCACCCTTTGCAGGTTCTGTGATTAAATGATCATAGTTTTAACTCCTCTATGATTTCCTTATACTGGCCTTCCAGCAACTGTGAGTGAGATAAAAGAGCAGGAGCAAGCTTAATTAGTTCATTCATGATTTAGCTGCCTGCTTTTGAATAAGTTAGTGTACCTCAGCAAGAATTTGATGGCTCCTCTATTTTTTTATTTAGGCTTGAGAGTCTAGAACTTTGGGTAGAATTGCAGAACTCAGAAGTCATATAGATGTGCCAAAACTACAAAGGCAACCTCCTCTTCCCTTCTGTTCCTAAACTTCTCCAACTTTTAGGCTGAATCATATGATACTATCATTTTTATAGATTAAAATGGTCAAATATCATCAATTTTATATAATTTAATTTATAGGAAGAAGAAAGGACATTCATCACTTCCCTGTAGCTAAGATCTCTCATTGGACTAGCAACAAATAGACATTGGTTGCCTATAACATATGGACCTAACTGCAGATGTCATATCTAGTTCTTGGAAGCCCCACTGTATAATACATGTTAAGTTATGAAACAGAATTAGCAAAGCTGAGATCTAAGCTAGCCAACCAAGTCTCTCGGCTGGACTGATGTAGAGAATGAATGAGAAAATAACGAATAGCTATTGCTGTATGTTGAATTAGGCTGTTTAACACATGGATGTGCAACTTTAAAATGTGTAGCCAAACTGCAGCACCATAGAAAACTAGAATAGAGGGCTATTGAATCTTGCAGACACACTTGTTAATGTAGTCATTATGTTAGGCGACACCACTGGATCATCTTGTAGGCTGAGAGGTAGAAACCCAACATCAAGATTCGTTGACATCAGGGCCATAATCCAAGGGAAAATTTCCATGCATACATTTTGGGAAAGACTATCGTTTGGGGTCACAGACACACATAGCAGGAGTTGCTTTAGATTGCTCTAGGGATGAAAATCACATTTTTCAGTATTCAAATATGTCTTATTTAAGTATTTCTGATAAAGAAGAAATATTTTTCAATCTAAGAGGAAACCACAGCAGCTTAGTTATGAAAATGAAAATTCTATTTTTTCACATACTTTCGTGATTTGACCCAATTGGATTTTTATCACAGTATTCTCATATTTCTGTCCTTTAAACATATTCTTATAATTTGATCTTAAAGTGTTATGAAAAATAATGTATTTTAAATTGAAACAGTCACGGGTATGTATATAGCACAGGTGTGTTCTATCAGTGACAGTCTCCAGTCCTCAAGAAAGTGAAGGGAGAGGGAGACGGGAAGCAGTAAACCCTGATAAATCTTATGTAAAAGAATTGGAGGACCAGTGAAACAAAACAAGATTTTAGTGGTATCCATGGCAACCTCCGTGGATAAGGAAGAACATGAAGCTTGCTGGTCATTATTATTATTGTATTTCAACATTTATTGACTTACTGCCTGCACGGGATTGGGGCTAATCAATTTTTTCCCAAGAGGAACAAATAAATGGAAATGAACTTTCCCTAAAGGGAAACCAGCACATTTTAAGTGCTTGTAATGAAGTTGGGGCTGTCAGATGACCAAAGAACTAAGTTCTCCCTGTTGTACAGTGGAGAAATTTTTTAAACTTAGCTATTATGTCATATAAGGAACAATGCAGTGACAGTTACGCCAGAGACATCTGACAGGTAAAAAGATATATGATAAAATCAGTGATGTGGAACAAAAGAAGCCAAAGGTTAGATTTAAGATTAATCAAGTTCTTGTTCACAGAGAGAGCCAATAATACTATTTTTTTGTTTATCCATTTTCTCATGGAATCCCTGGGACAAGATTTGTTTACTATGGCAGCATAATTAAGGCTTTGCCCTATCAAAGAAAAGAACAAATGTTTAGATACACTAACTTCTAAGCTGAGTTTATTGCTTCTTCATATCCAGGTATAAGGGCAAAACTGTTACAAAACAAAAGTGCAGAAAAATCAAAGAAAACTTAATGGCTCTCCTGCCCTCCTGGGATGAAGGGGCCAAGTTTGGAAGGTGGGCAGGAAGGGAAATGAAGTACCAGTTTTTATGTCTGGCATTGGCTTAGGTTGTTTGCTAAGTGAGCACTATTGCATTATAATGTTAGCACTGCCTGAATAAAACCCATTCTTGATTGGAATTTCTCAAATTAGTCACTTTGAGATCTGCTTAAAATTAAGATTTTGATTCATTAGAATCATGTGGATTCATCAGAATTTTGGTGGGACTCTAGATTCCTTATTTCTAACAAACTTTCAGCTGATGCCCATGTTGATGGTGACCATACCTTAAATTGTAAGGCTCAACCTTGGTTGCACAACAGATCACCTGGGGAACTTTTAAAAATCCAGCTGCCCAGGCCACATCTCCAAATCAGTGGAATTAGCACATCCAGAGGTGAGATCTGGGGTTTGAGAACCACAGCAGCTGTAAGTCAATGGTGAACCAGATATATTGATTTGGCTTACGCAGGGTTTTACAATTTTTCTTATGCTCAAAAACATGGGGGAGATCTCAAATAAAGCTCATATTTCCAGGTCCTTGTTGAAAAAGAAGTATTTCCACCTGGCTGCCAGCTGCTGCAGCCATGGCTGTCTGTGCCTTTCAGATGGGGCACACAGTGTCCAGGTCACCCTCTCCCAGCCACTTTTCCCATTTATCTTGTCTGCCTGTCTCCTGCACACATTTGCTCTTGTGCCCCTCCACAGAGTCATTTTATGTCTCCTTGTGGGTGAATGGTTTGTAATGCTATTCTTCCTTTTCTTTCTGTAAGTCTTTGACTCATACAGGGCAGAAGTGTTGGATAGTTACTTTGGGTTGTGTTGCCTCCTCGTTTTAGGATGCCTACAGAAACACTGATGTGGAAAAGTACTTGTGTAGGAGTTAGGAGCTGGCCTGGTTCTGCCACTTACTGCCAAATTGATATTGAACAAGTCACTTAACCTCTCTGGATCTTAGTTTTCCTCATCTGTAAAGTGACACAATTTGGAGATTAGATTAAGTGTCCTTTGAGGATGGTAAGATAGCACTAGTCGTTCACTCCACAAACTTATTGTTTGCTTACTCTGTGCCATGCATTCTCGAATGGAGAAGAGAAAATAAAAAGGCAACCTCAGTTCATCTATCTGGACTCCAAAAGCTTGAAAAGTTCTCATGAAAGACAATTAGAACTGGATCTCAGTACATCTCCTTTTGCCCAAATAGCCCAAGTTATGCCTGATGTCCTGGCATGACTATTAGCTGCACTTGTTTCACTCACAAAGTGTTCTGGTTTGGATATCAGATCACGTGGTCTCTGTAGTTAGGAAAGGATCGCACTGTGAGGTTTCTATAAGGAAGGGAGTCCCTGGGATGCCACCACGTGAGTGAGGCCTGGACACTCAGCACGATGGGTAGCACACAGGGGAGAAAAGCTGCGCCTGCGTTGATCTTCACATGCTTTAGCAGGCCAGCTGCCTGCCCCATCCACCCTACTCTCCTCTGGCATCTCAGAGGAGTCCTCCTAAGCATGCCCCAGCCCCCGGGCAGCTCCGCCAAAAAGGGCAGAATGAAGTTGGCCGGACTTAGGGGACTCTTTGCACATTCTGTCCCTTCCAACTTTAGCAGTCCTAATAACATGAGTTCCAGTTATTGTTTTCTGTTTCTGATCTCTCATTTCTGTCCTTTTTCAACTTGAGTCTTGTGCATTTCCAGGCATCTGTCTGAGATTCTGCTGCTGAAATTCTCCTGTCCTTCTTTTCAAGTTAAAAAAAAAAAAAAAAACCCTAGTGACCCGGGCACTTCACAGGGCCACACATGTGCCTGATGCTGCCATCTAGTGGAGGTATCCTAATGTCATGATTGCTTTTATCTTTGATCAAAACTGGGCTAGGCTAGAATTTACCTGAAGGAATGAACTATTAAGACACTGCTTCCGGTTTGATGGACAGTGATTGGAATATGAAGATGTTTTTACAAACTATACAGATACTTAATCTATATAGATCTCTTTGAAACAGTTTTTTTTAATCTGAAAAAGGATTTTAGAAGCTAACACTAAGAACACCAATGCACCAGTTCCTTATGTATACCAGTTGAACAGTGTTGGCTTGAAGAGTGAATAACCCGAGGATCACACAGAAGAAAGAATATTCACACCCTTATTCAAGTAGAGATGTATTTCTCTTGTCAAATAAAGTGTGTGGCATCTTCGTTCCACATGAGGAAGAGATTTTCCAAAGTGACACTAGTTTGATCAGCATCCTTGGTATGTCTGACTCTAGCCTGTGCTGCAGTAGTCATGCAATCTCTATCTCTTAGTAATAACTTTTGGGTTCCAAATAGAGAATGTAAATTCCATTCTTCCTCTTGCAATTGCCTACTTAAAAAATACCAACACAAACCACCATCTTTCTAATAATGTTGAACAGGAGATATTTGCTTTCTTCATATCTCTTTGACTTTCTTGTTCTTCCCTTTTCCAAAAATAGGCATCTGTCCCCTCTCCTTTTCCCTATTTCTGGTTCATTCTGTGATTTTTATCTTCAGATTTCTTCCCACAAAACCTTCTGTTCACCACGAAGACTCCCAGTGGTTCTCATCTACTTAAGAAATTCAAATGGGCTGAATTTATCTTTAATTTTTGAGAAAATGTTCATTTTAACAGTCTCAATATATTGGTATACCTGAATATGAATAACATTTAAAAATGAATAATATAAATAAATCAACATCTATATTACAATGGCTTTAGCAGTATTATTCTAGTCCTTAGGATTTCTCTTAGCCTTCTCTGGAAAGCTAAGAAGACTATTTTAGGACAGAGGTCACTGAAATATTTGAATATTCTATAATTATTTTTGATTTACCATATGCTAGCTAAAAGAAGATTCTAGAAATAAACCAACAGTCATTTTACTCAGGGTAAAAATAGGGCATAAATTGAACTATGATCATCATATTAAATTATACTACCATATTATGTATGCTACATTTGGAGCTGTGTCATTCTTATATTCCCATGCTGCATTTGTCCTGAGACCATGCTTTCCCAAAATATTACAAAGACTCCTTCTGCTGCTTTTGGTACCATTATGGTACATAAGTTGAAATATCAAATTGCAGATATTTGAGACCGTGGCATTTTATTGTTGGAAAATGCCTTAGGCAAAAGATAGTCTGCCCCCTTTTATTTTAGCATGGAAGAGTCTAAAGCCCAGAGAAGCAAACTATTTGTCAGATGTCACATAGCTATACCTAAACCGGAGTTGAGGCTGGTTCTCTTTTGACCATTCTAGAGTGTCATTCATTGTATTTATATATACACACACATACATGGATATATATTTATGCTTATGTTATATTTTTCAATACATATTTTATAACTTTTATGTTGAATTACAGATCTTTCAAATGCTATACCTTTCTAATATTTTCTCATGAAGTAATTTGAAAGAAAAATTCTTTCAAGAATTTCTTAGCTTTTCAAAAACTGTAGGCAACTATGGTATTATGGTCTTAATAGGTACTTAGGTTGAATTGATTTCAATTCAACTATTGCCTAAAAAGTGTCTTTTGGCAAGACTGTTTTGGAGGGCAGCATTCATTAGATCCATGAGATCATATTTACAACATATTGCTACATGGGCACTTTTTGTCATCTTCCATAAAACATTAAGTATAACTGTAGAACAGTTGAACATGTCCTAATAAGATCCTTTGCCATTAAGAAGTGATGAAAGACCCACATGTTTCTCCATATATCTCTATTTTAATGTGTTTAGATTTTAAGGGTGCTTTAAGATGACACCATATTGCCTTTTTTTTTGATGCATTAGACTAGTCACCATAGTAAATGGATCCTTCTAGCAAAGTTAAGAATTAATTCCCTGTCCTAATACCCTAGAGAGATTTTTTTCCCTGATGTTTTGTTCTATAACAGCTCAATCTCATATTACTGTAAGGAATGTGAATATGAATTTTTAAAATGATGTTCCTGGTTGATTTTTTAATATTCTACTTCTATTTTAATGTTTAGAACAAAATACACCACTTCCTCCCTACCTTCCTTCATTCCATCTTTCCTTTCTTCCTTCCTTAATAATTTATGAAACATTTGTCCAGGCACTGGCTGTGAATTGGGTATTTTGTTAGATACTGTATTTCTTGAGATTTAAGAAAGATTATATCATAGATTCGATTTTCTTTGTTTAATTTCCAGAACTTTATACCAAATTCATAATCATATTCTGAAAGTTTGTGTTATTTTGCTTCGATCTTTATAGTTCTCTCTTAAGGAATATTCTGAAATCCAGCCTATTAATGTTTTCAGTCATTACCCTAATAATAGGTTACACTTAATTAACTTGTTCTGGTTGTGAAGAAAACTTGTACATGACTCTGTAATCATTATTTTTTCCTTTCATTTAATTACCTTTATCCATTAAAAAAATATAGCTCTGCTACCACATATCTTTGCATTTATCCAAATGAGATCAGTGTTGTCTTATAATCAAGCCAGTGACATGGTGGGAGAGGCTTTCTTGACTTGTTTTAGTTGAAAAGAGCATTCTAGCAACAATATTCTCATGCACTAACTAGAAGGCTGATTTAATAGAGGAGTCACTGCCTCCACTCCTCTCAGAAGCCACAGCAGGCAGGCCTGGCTTGGGGTTCATTAGAGTCTGGTAGGATGACAACAGACTGGGAAGCAGCTGTAAATGATCAGAACCAGACCTTGGCTAGTTTCAGTTTCTGCCAAGCCCAGCATGGTTCCAAATACTTTCTGGATTCCAAAGAAAACATGCCAGCCTTATACCTACTGATCATGAGACATAGACAGGATATATGTTTCTGGCTTTGAGATTTTAGAGAATATGCTATAATTTGTGTCTGTCTTGCAGCCATATGTCAGCAGAAAATGACACGTTAGCTGGATGTGTTTTCTTCATGGCAATTCAATAGGTTAATTCTCAATTTTCTTTAACTTCCAAGATAAATCTTAATTTTAAATGTAATGGGGAAGAAACCTTGAGGAAATATCTTTTATAAGCTCCTTGTTTTATAAATGAACAATAGGCTCAGAGGAGTCAGATCCATACTGGGTTAGGGTTAGCTGTGTAGCCAAGCACTGTACTAGAGACTAGGGACATGGAGATGAATAGGGATGAGTCCTTTCTGTATGCAGTGGTACGATGTTTGGCCCATCATTGACTGTCCTTAATTAGGTTAATTATAAGATGAAAGGTTATTATAAACTATGGTGATAGACATATAGATAAATAGATTGAGAGAGATAGATATCATTAAAATGAGGAGGTACTAAATAGTATATAGGATACTCTATTTAATTAGCCTAAAAGTATAGAGACCTGATCTCCAATTAAATAGATAAAATAGGTATAGAATATTCTGAATTCCTTTCCATTTCTAAAAACTATATATGTAAAGATGTTTTCATATATATGTTTACCATCCATGTTATCTTCTATTTTGGGGTAGATTTTGTTTTGTTTTCATATATTCTTATTGTGAGCAGGTGCATTAATAAAAATACAGGTGATTTGTGCTAGGCAGACTTACTGAAAACAGGCTGGAGAGTAAAGAGGGCAAGCAGGAGGTCTGACATATGATTTCCTTTTTCTCAATATCTCTTGTCTACCTTTGCTATTCTTATCTTTCATTTCTGCCTGTCTTGCCTCATCTGAAGATGTGTCTGTCTGTTTGCTTGGTGATTGTTTTTAAACCTCACTTAGAATATTTGCTTCTAAGTTCTTATTTCCTGCATAGTAGGGTCTTGTGAATTTCAAAATATTGTTGTCTGTTGATTTTCCCACAGCTATTATCTCCAAGAATAAATTAATTTGAGGATCTATAATTGTTTTAATCAGAAATCCAGCTGCAAGGTAAAAACCAAGAGAAAGCAGAAAAAGAGGAAGGGGATCTATAGAGAGGGATAGAAAGGGATATATATAGAGAACAGACTGAGAGAGGAAGAAGCAAAACCCTCTGTTTATACAGTACCATGTAAGCAAAAGCTGACGGAGTCTTCTCTGAAACATTCTGGAATTGTGGAGACCTGTCCAACAGCCCCCTGCATACTTGTAAAGTTCTAAGGTGAGTTTTTCACCTTGATTAGCAAAGGTAAAAATGAACTATTTAGCACAAATAACTCACGTTATTTTTACTGGAAAGACTGTGCAAAGTATCTGCCTCTTTTAGAGCTCACTCCCAAAAGTTTCTTTATACATAAATCCCCATGTTTTGCACCACATAGTCCTGTGGCTCAGACCACAACTGATTAACCTGTGATACAAACGTCACCAGATAAAAGCTATTCTGTGGCCCATAAGGCACCTGTTACAAGAGCTGCATCCTTTTCTAGGTGATGACTAGAGCTTCACTTGTGAAAGTGTGATCCATGTGCCAGCAGCAGCAGTGTCACCTAGGAGACTCTCCAGCTCCGCCCCAGGACTTTTAAATCAAAATTTTGATTTTACCAAGATTAGCCCCTGATTAACATGCACATGAAATTTTGAGAAGCACTATCTTATAAGAATCAGGTCCTCTTTTCTGAGGAGCTTGGATAGGGAACATGAAGAATGTTATAAACACCAGGTGGGAAAGGATTAGAGAGACATAAAAAAGAAAATAGACACAATGAGTTAGTGGTTAGTCATAAGTTAATGGAATCCATGTAGAATAACAAATGAGAAAAGTCTCATTAGCTGGTGGATAGAGCACAGTAAAAGCAGAGTTGGAGAGATGCTAAGGGCACCTGTGATGAAGTAGAGGGCAGTGACAAACTTCTTTGAGAGGATAACTTCTAAAACTGATGTTGCATTAAAGAACTACTTTCTGACTGCTAGAACTATTGCATCTGAATACCTTTTTGGTTTCACACACACACACACAACCATATACACACACATATGTTTAGGGAATACAAATTTTTTTTTCTTATGTGGATGAATTGTATAGTGGTGAAGTCTAGGATTTTAGTGTACCTGTCATCTGAATAGGGTACATTGCATATCCTTGTTATGCAACTGCTAAAATTAATGCATTTTTTCTTGCTTTCTTGAAAACTTACAGCAAATACTTATTAACTGAGGAAATTTAGGAATATCTCTAATCCTGGAAATCACAATAAGCCTCAAAGAGTTATTTAACTCTTATTCTCAGATCTGGTTTCTCAATCTTCTGCAAAAGTTTAGCATGTTGGACAGTTGAAATTTAATATCATTTATGGCTTCACTAATTCCTGATGAAGTTTTGAAAATGAGGTATGGGTACCACCAGAAGGATGGAGTGAGGAGCTTGGCGAGACCTTTCCCCTAAGATAAATTAAAAACAACAACAACAACAATTTGACAAATATTTGACAAAAACATTTCAGAAGTCTGGAAATTGGTCAAAGGCGTATGGCAATTTGAGAAGCATTTATTAAGGAAAACTACTGAACTGTGGGTAAGAGCAGGAGTCTATAGCATTTTTGCCTGGGGCTGCTTTCATCATTTCCACATACTTCAGTGTGGTAAATCCACCAGGGCAGAGTATACTGTTAAAACCAAAACTTAGTTGCTAGAGAGGACTGATTAGATTTGGAGCAAAGAGTGGAAAAACCTCTTGCCCCTTTGTGTTGTCAGAATCAGTAGTGATCTGGGTGACAAACCAACTGGGAAGGCCAACAGCTAGCCTGACATGGTCCTGCTTGGGACAAGCAACAGAATGGCAGATAGGCCAAAAATTTAACGGGGAGTGAGACAATGAATAAGACAGCCATAGTGTGCCTTGATAAGGGCTCATGTATACCTACAGGTCTTAAAATCTGGATATATATGCACATTTGCACATACACACAGAGTCAAGGAGAGACTGCAGAAGGTCTTAGCAATCTGCATATCCCTGGCTAAACATGAGACCATGCACCAATGCAGAGACACAAGAGGGTCCAGTGTAAAGTAAAAGTCAGGGAAGATTTAAACTGCCTGAACTTTGAATGTGTTCCCCAACCTACGTACAGATCCTCTGGGAAAGCTAGGAGCTTGTTGGCTCAAGAAGTTTGAGCACAACCTCTGGTCAATCATTGGTTGATCACTAGGCTATTGTGACACAGCAGTAATCACTAGGGAACCAAATTTAAAAATAAAAATAAGATTTTAAAAACTGAAGAGAAATAAACACTTTTAGGGTAGACAAAATCCACAAATTAATCCCAAAACACTATTAAAGAAATCACCAACAACAACAATACAACATCAAAGTGAGCAATCTTCAATGGAAAGTAAGAATCAGAATTCAGATGTGCCATACTCTAGCTAAAGTGTCCAGTTTTCATCAAAATAAAAATCATAATATATGTAAAGGACAAGGAAAACGTAGCTCATACTATGGGAAAAAGTCAACAGCAACTGACTTTAAGGGTCTCAGTTGTTAGATTTTGAAGATAAAAACTTTAAATCGGCTACTATGAATATGTTCAAAGAACTAAAATCATGTTTAAAGAATTAAAGTTAAGTATGACTACAAAGACTCATCAAATAGAGAATATCAATAAAGATAGAAATTATCAAAATAAACAAATGGGAATTCTGTATTTAAAAAGTATAATAGCTGAAATGAAGTACTCACTAGAGGAGCTCAATAGCAGATTTAAAATGGCAGACGGAAGAATTGGTGAACTTGAAGATAGATCAATAGAAATTATCCATCCTGAAGAACAGAAAGAAAAAAAAAGAATATTGAAAAATGAACGGAGTCTCAAAGACCTTTAGGACACCATCAGACATACCAACATACACATAATAGAAGTCCCATAAAGCAAGAAGATAGAAAGGGGGCAGAAAAATATTTGAAGTAAATAGTAACTTCATAAATTTGACAAAAGAAATTTAAGATACACAACCAAGTATCTCAACAAACTCCAAGTAGAATAGACACAAAGACTTCCACACCTAGACACATAATCAAACTATCAAAAGGCAAAGATATCCACTAGAATGGCTATAATAAAAAAAAAGACAGATACTATGAAGCATTAGGAATAAAGGAAGAAACTAGAACCCTCATCCACTGCCAACTACTGGTGTGAATATAGAAGAATACAGCCACTTTGGTAAACAGTTTGGCAGCTTCTTAGATAAAGAACCTTACTATACGATCCAGCAATTCCACTTCTAAGAATTTATCTAAAAGAAATTAGAGCATATAAAGAGTTTTGCATATAAAGATCAACTATTAATAGCAGCGTTACTTATGATAGGCAAAAACTGGAAACAATTCAATTATTAATATCTACCAACTAGTGAGTGGAAAACTAAAATGTGTTATGTCCATACAATGGAGTACTATTTAACAATAAAAAGGAACGAACTACAATAGGGAATATTATGTTAAGGGAAAGAAGTCAGGTGCAAAAGATTACATATTATATAATTTCATATATATATACAATGTCCAGAAAAGACGAATCTAGACAAAAAATCAGATCAGTGGTTGTCTCGGGCAGAGGATGGGAGCAGCAACTGAATGCAATATGCATGAGAGATCTTTCTTTTGGTGATAGAAATGTTTTTAGACTGGATTTCTGTGGTTGTGGAACAGTTATATAAATTTACCAAATATAAACTGGACAAATGGGTAAATTTTATGGTATCATGTGAATTATATATACCTCAATAAAGCTGTTGAGAGAGAGAGAGGTGCTCTAGGTCAGATGCAGGTGGTATGGACAATGATATTTAGGAAAGAGACAGTGCATCAATCGTTGTACCATGGGATTTTAATATATGGAGGTGACTGGTGAATGCCATTGAAGGCAGAATTTGTTGTTTACCTTTTCCCAGAGAAGGGGGCTACCATACCATCTAGGGCCACGTGAGAAAGAGCCAGATTTGGTCAGGAGGCAGAAAAGATCATAGGGAAGTCCTAGGAGTTTCCAAGGAAAAGACAAGGCAGGACAAGGTAAAGGGCTTTGGCTTGGCTAGTTGGAATAATTCCAGTGGGCTTTGGGGTGTGGAGGCTGTCCTCAGTTGTCTGGTACTGGGCCCTGAGTTGATTTAGGGCAGGAAGGATATTGGCTTGTTGTATGAGAATCTAATAAAGAAGATGGTTGGAGATGCGTGCCTGCGGGCTCTGGATTGGTTAGTTCTCAAATGACAGGCCTGCTCCCAGCTGAGGCCTTTGCTATTTCTAAGAATTGGCTAGCCCTGGGAAGGGCAGTCTATCCCCAGGAGGGAGGCCACAAATGCTGGTGCATCAAGAATACAGAAAACACCATTAATACAATTGGCCTTGTGATGAAGGAATGCCAAATATACACATACAGAATCTAAGAAAATACAATAAGAAGGAAGGTCAAATTTAAATGGCAATAAAGCAGAGCTCTTTTTTCTACTTTTTAGTTTATTTCGATAACAGTAATTTTCGAAATCATTTCCCTTTTATCTGGGAAAACAAAACAAAAGCCTACCCACATGTTTTTAACCAAACATCTGGAAAAATAGCCATTTGTACATGTAATTTTTCACTTTTACAGCATGCACTATTAGTACTTACATTGATATTGGCAGCAAAATTAGCTAAAACACTCTTTATCAGTTATGAATTAATAAGAGCTCTGATACATGTACCAGGAAGGGTGACTCCTTGAATGCTATCATCAACAATGGAAAATACTGCAGTCAAGGCTTAATTTTTATAAGGGAGCAAAGTAAGAATCTCAAATCCTTATCATTAGTCTTTATATACTTATTAAAAGTGTTTTTAACTGACAATTTTAGATTACCCAGAGTAATGTGAGACTGAATGTATTAACCTCCCTTTTACTTGCTTGTGTACATCACTACATGCAATTCATTTTAATAAAATAATTAAACAAAATGATCATAACTATTTTAAGATTTCAGATGTTATTTTGTCTAATATTTTATTTTTAGATAAGGGCATAAGTTGTACCTTTGGGTATTTTTTAAAACCAAGAAATGAAAAAAATACAACTTCAGAGATTTAGGAGTGAACGCTTAGGGAGTTAAAGCGCAAAATCAAGTTGAGCAGCATCGTCCAACAGATGTTTAAACAGATGAATAGAATGTGCCTTGTGAATTCCTAATGAATTTCAAAGAATACTGCCTGATACTGAGAAATGCAGCAGATCGTCCAAGTGGTACAAGCCCCGGGAAAATGTTTTTTTAAAAAAGTCAGTGAGCAGGGATCAAGTCATTTGTACTTTAGGGTGTCTGCTTATAATTTTACATATATATTTTTAACACTGGAAGTTGAACATAATAATGGTCATTTAAGATGAGAGCCATATCCAGCAAGCACACAGGTTGTTTTTGTTTTTTACACTTGACTCATCACACCCTGGGTCCACTTCTCCTATTTCTATAATAACTTCTTTCTCCCTCACTGGGTATTTTAGCTAAGTCCTTTTCATGACATTTATCAAAGGATGTACAAATATCTTGCTGGTAGCATGACCACTTTTTCTAGGTCTGAATAAATAGAATAACCACCACCTCTGAAAATAGAATGTATATCTTCTTAAGACAGACGTTGAGGCATGAAGAAAATAAATCTTCCTCTTTATAGCATGGACATTTTCTAAAAATAAAAATAGCCAAGTGGATCTCAGAGTATTATCATATAAGACAATGTAGAATAGTAGATTCTTGATAAATTTTTTTCTGCAGAAGAGCTACAGAGAAAATAAAGTTATTGAAGTGATTGGGGAGGGAGTCTGAAATTAGATGGATCTCTGGTTCTAGAGCCACGGCTTTTTTCTATAATCTGAGAACAGAGTAAAAACAGTATACTGTGATTGGTTATCCTGGTTAAACTTATTAAGAAGATTACGAAATGAGATGTCCTTACATAGAAGAAAAGAGCGTGAGCTTTGAAATCAAATGAACCATGGTTTGAATCCTGGTTGCCCCATTTATGAGCTTGGGCACTTCCAGTGCACTCTTGGACCCTTGGAATTCTCCCCTATAAAAGGATTTGGTTGTAATGATTAAGGATCGCAGATGGAAAGGCCAATATATGCTGGCATTCAATATGAGAATCTGAAAAATAAAACCACATGAAAGGGATAATGAATGATAAAAATCACAATGTTCTCCTGCCAGGCATTTGGCATTTAAATAATGCCTCAACCTGAAGGACTGACTTTGTAAAATACCAGGCACCAGCAGTGGGGACCTTTTAGTGATCTACAGGTCCCACTAGGTGGATGGTGAGCATATTTTGTGTTCACGTAGAACTATGTGAATGAGGCCTTAATTCTGGTAACAATTGTGTGGGAATCATGAATAAAACAATGTCATACAATAAAATCTACATATAATTTGAAATCAAATATTTAGACACAATGCCTAACAGTATAACACATAAATATTCTATAATATTCTATAATATTCTGATGGGATTAACTCTACTTAGTCTATATACTACTTTATCATTTGGAAACCTCATCCATTGTTTTTACTCCATCATCATGCACTTTGAAATAGGTATTAAAACCTTTACTGTATAGGTAAGAAAAATTGGAATTTAAAGGATTTGCCTAGGTTCCATAGCTAGTACATAGCAGAGCTGTAACTCCAAACCAGGTTTTCTGACACCAAGTCCAAAATGTTTTCCCCCAGTGTATTAAAACTGTCATTCAGAGCAGGTGTACCTCTTTTAACAAGACCTGCAAGTTTTGCAGCTGGTGCCTGGTTGCTGAAATTCACAGCCATGGCAGAGCGTGTTTTTGGGTGACTTAAGCTCAAGGCAATGTGCCTTCAAATCCATATCACAGACTGCAACCAACCTTTATCTCTCTGCTGCCCAGTCCAGGCTGCTGCCATCAGTTAGTGTAACTGCCAGTTCATCATGCTCACAGCAAAGTCAAAAGACAAAGTAGCGATTGAAAGAGGGCAAACTGCACCGAAGGAAAATGGCATTTTTCTGGCATTGATAAAGGTATCAGCTGCCAGTCAGTAGAGGGTGGAAAATGTTCCAGGTTAAGGATCACTCGGCCAAAACATGCATTTTAAATGAATATTGAAGCTACCTTGGGATAAATTTCAGTGGCAGCTGAAACACCTGCTCAGAAAGAAATGCAATTTTTATCCTGTGGCTTTGCTTTTATGAGACTGAAATTTAGCACTTAGGTGGAAATATCTCCATAGAATGAATAAATGCTTAACAGGCTTCAGGACAGTCAGCTACTTAAAACATAAGACCAATGCACATGATGTTTTCATTCCTCTTTATCTTCCTCATCTCATTTTTAGGAATTATGGGATGTTCAGGTTTATCGTATCCATGGCATGTGAAGTAGAAGTGGAAATTGTAGATTCTAATTTTCTGATGGTTGTTTATAGGAAACATCCTTTAGATAAGGAAATGCCTCTTACCTATGTGAATAGACTAAGAAGAATGTTTTGAATGGATGGCCCCTAAACTATTTGTGTGTTCATCTCTTATTGCCTTACATGGAATAAAACTTAAGTTATGCATGACAAAGCAAGAAGACAGTTGTAAGATATTTCAGCATGAAACTTTATTATTTCTAATTTTTTTATGGAGAAGAACATTTTAGTCACTTTATTTTTAAAAATGCCCTCTCTTTCTTTTTCCCAGTCAGGGGTCCAGATGATTTGGACTACAACTGCATTTATAAAAGGCAGGAATTGTAGGTACTTTCATTATAATGGCTGTGGAGGAGTTGATCTGACATGTACCTTATATACCCGGGATCGTATTTAGTTTTACAATGATTAGCAGTGTTGGTGTGAGAAATTATATATAAACATTTTTGGTGTGCAATAGCATCATGTGTTTTGTACAGCTGACTGATCTTTATTAGTATTGATTCCTGGCTTTATGGGCAATATTGGCCTCACAATTTGCATTTCCTGAGATTCATTAGGCCTGGTTACAGGTGTGGACCCTTTCCTTTATAAGGGCAGAATGACTAGCACCGAAGGGTGTTACCGACTTTATGAAAGGCAGGTAAAACACTTGAAAATGCTACTGGTTTGAGTCTTGTCCTATTGACTGTGCATTTATGTTCTTCTGATTTATTATTCTTGTTTATTATTCTTCTGATTTATTATTCTAACTTATTATAACATAAGTTATCTGTAAAACAAAGGCAATGATGCTGTTGCAGGGTGTTTGGATGGTTTAGAGATTCTATCTGTAAGGTTTCTTTCACCACAGTTCCTGATGTATGGCAGGTACAAATTAATTATCAGCTACTGCTGCTGTTGATCAGTGGTACTATATCTATTAAGAGACAAATATAAGGAGAAAGGGAAGGATTTTATGTTTTCAGTTTGTGTGTCCATGTCTAAGTACATATTAATACAACACAGCTGTGAAGGTCTCCCACTTCTGTATTCTGTTGCCTACCTACTGATACTGCAGTCCTCTCAGAATTAGCAGGCCTTTAAAGATATGTCCTAAAGATAGGTCTCTCTTGTTTGGGCTTTCTACCTTTCTTGGACTGGTTCAGGGTACATTGGAAACTGTATTTATACTTACTCCATTCATTTATCCATCATGACTTACTGTACTTGGTATTGTGCTGTGAGGTGGGAATAGTGTGGTGAGCAAGTTAAACTCAAACTCACAAAGCATGAGGTAAAGTGGGAATTCCAGACACATGAACAGGTGATTTCATTGCAGTAGGATTTGTGCTATGGTGGATTAGGTGCCGGTTGTCATACGAGGGGGCTTAGAGGGGCCTGTGAGTACTTATTTGGATGTCACAGCTTGTTCTCTCTCTTTTTAATCCCAAGTAGGTTGTGCAGATGCCATTTTTGATCCTAGGATGTTTTCTTGAGATTTTGTTCTTAGGATCTTGGTTGATGGTACAGTGATAACCTTTAAACACAATATCCAACTCCTGGAGGAAATGGAACAGGTGCTAAAATATAATAAGGTTTGATCTGGTTTGCCAGCTAACTGTGATTTTCAACAAGAGATTTAACCTTTCTAAACATAAGTTATCTGTAAAACAAAGGCAATGATGCTGTTGCAGGGTGTTTGGATGGTTTAGAGATTCTATCTGTAAGGTTTCTTTCACCATAGTTCCTGACGTATGGCAGGTACAAATTAATTATCAGCTACTGCTGCTGTTGATCAGTGGTACTATATCTATTAAGGGACAAATATAAGGAAAAAGGGAAGGATTTTATGTTTTCAGTTTGTGTGCCCATGTCTAAGTACATATTAATACAACACAGCTGTGAAGGTCTCTCACTTCTGTATTCTGTTGCCTACCTACTGATACTGCAGTCCTCTCAGAATTAGCAGGCCTTTAAAGATATGTCCTCGGTGAACTAAATTAACTGCAGCTCGAGGTACCTTGAGAAAGAGTGTGACTAACGTCCATTGAGCATAAGTAAGACATTTCAGGTTGACTTTAACTCTGCCTGTCACACTGAAAAATGGTTCCTAATGCATTCTTAAAAGGAGACAGAGGAACCGAGGGCACACTAATCTCAAGGCAGCCTTAATAGTTGGCTATAATATCACTGTCACATTCTGGGTGTGAGCACGTCTTTCCGTGAAGTCTCAGAACCAACAGATATGTATAAATTGGCTTGCTGGAATTTCAGTACTGTACTTAGTTGAGATTGAATAATGTGTGTAAACTTCCTTGCCTACATATAGTGGCCACTCAACTTGCCTATGTGTAGGCCATTTGATCATCACTAGAGATTTGTAAACTAAAGTCCCTTATCCCCATTACAAGAATAAAGAATGAACTGTTCAGAATAGTTAACTGACTTGCCGGAGGTCTCCTGTTTCAGAGTTATCAAATGTGGACTTGGAAGCCAGGCCTTGGTCAATGTGCTTTAGACTATACCATACTTGTTTTTCATCTCTCTGCCAATCAAGTGCTTTGTTATTCATGTTATATCTTCTGGCATTCTTGTCAGCCAAGCCTCTATTGCTTAAATTCTATCTGGATGAGGTGTTATCTTTTTCCTTAAAGCTAACTAGGAAAGATCATGCTTACCCTAAATTAAATTAATGTAGTGGAATGATGGTGGCTTAAAATTTGGAATACCTATATCTGATCTTTGTCCTGCCTTTTATTTTATTTATGAAAATAAAGAAAATAGGACTTTGGTATGAGTAACTAAATAGCTCTGAGCCTATTTCCTGAGCTAGAAAAATATCTTTTTTCCAAGGGTCATTAGCAGGCCCAAATTAGATAATTTACATATGTGCAAACATTCTCTAATGTTGTCCAATGCTATATAAATATACTAAGTTTGTGACATCCCAATATTTTTTTTTTTTTTAGACAGAGTCTCACTCTGTTGCCCAGGCTAGAGTGCCGTGGTGTCAGCCTAGCTCCCAGCAACCTCAGACTCCTGGGCTCAAGCTATCCTCTTGCCTCAGCCTCCAGACTAGCTGGGACTACAGGCACGTGCCACCATGCCAGCTAATTTTTTCTATATATTTTTAGTTGACCAATTAATTTCTTTCTATTTTTTTAGTAGAGATGGGGTCTCACTGTTGCTCAGGCTGGTTTCGAACTCCTGACCTTGAGTGATCCTCCCGCCTCTGCCTCCCAGAGTGCTAGGATTACAGGTGTGAGCCCCGCGCCCGGCCTCTGTGACATCCCAATCTTGTCTTTAACTCTGATTGCAAATGCTTTATCCAGTGGCCAATATTTATTCTTGAGCTCCCTATCCTTCTTTGTATCTTACTTATATCACATATTTGCTTAATGGTAAATTCCTGGAAGACAGGAACCGTGTATTTTAAATCATGTTCCACAATGATAGTGAATAGATGATTTCTAGCAAATAAATTTAATAAAATAATTACAGTTAAGTTTATGGAAGCTGAAAACATACTAAGCATTCAAATATGATAAATAAATGAATAAAGTCTTTTTTTTTTTTTGTAAGTAGTCACCTGAAAGCCATATTGTAATGAATGCCCTAAATCAGTGGTTTCTCAAACAGGGACAACCTCTCTCCTCACAGGAAACATATGGCTGATGACATTTTTGGTTGTTACAACTAGGGGAATGGGTGCTATTGTCATAAAGCCAGAGATGCTGCTAAGTATACTATAATGTACAGGATCATCCCACAATGGAATCATCCAGCCAAAAATGTTAATGGTGCAAAGGCTAAGAAACCCTGCTCTAAGTTAAGACACTTACCGCTGAATCTATAATTCTTGAGCCAGCAATATTGGCCTCCCTGGGAGCTTATCAGAATTACAGACTCTCAGGCCCTGCCCCAGATATACTATAACCAGAAGAACCTGGATTTAATAGGAAGCCCATGTGATCTGCATCTGCATTAATGTTTGGAAAGCCCTGGATGACAATAATGTTTTCTTAAAAGTTAAGAATGATTTTAGATCTACAAGAAAATTTTGAAGAACTACAGAGAGTTTCCATATACCAGACCTAGTTTCCCCTTTTGTACATATCTTGCATTAGTATGGTACATTTGTTAAAAAATTATTGAACTAATATTGGTACATTATCATTAACTAAAGCTGATACTTTATTCATATGTCCTTAGTTTTCATCTAATGTCTTCTTTGTATTCCAAGTTCCCATTGAAGATATCACTTTATGTTTTGTCAGCCTGTCTCTGTAGACCCCTATGGGTGCGACAGTTTGTCAGACCTTCACAGTATTGAGAAGTACAGGTCAGATATTTTGTAAAATGTTCTTCAGTTAAGATTCATCTGTTTTTCTCATGATGAGACTGGAATTATATTATTTTTGGAGGAAGGCCACAGAGGTAGAGTAACATTTTTATCCCATCCTATCAAAGTACATCCTATCAAAATGATTTATCACTGATGATGTTGACCTTGATCACCTGGCTGAGGTTGCTTTCGTTCAATACTTAATTTTTACAGCTTACATTTATTCCTTATTCAATTTTGCTTTACTGGCCAATCAAGGTTCTGTCCTTCAATAGTTGCCTTTTGTTTTGGAATTCTGAAGGCCTGCATCGTTATAATTGCCAGATTTATTATACATGTGGAGCTGCAAATTGTAAATTTATAAATGAATAGTTTCACAGATTAAATAGTGGACTTGATTTACTCTGGGGAAATATCCAGATTGCAGTAAAGGACAAATATGATTAATAAAAAGAGCTAAGAACCACCTGGAACCAAAAACTAATTCTTTTTTTTCCTTTAAAAAATGAGACTCCAATCCAACTAGCAGTTTCAGATCTGAATTTTGAAGCATATTTAATATAAAATCGATATTTATAGTCAGATTGGTAGTTGCAGAAAATGTTTTGCTCCCCTTATAAAACAGGTTGTGACTTTGATGTCCTGGTGTGGTAGGTGATATTGTAGGAGCTAGAAGATGAGGATCATAGTGCCTGCACTGATACCCATGTCTTACAGGCAGTCATGTAGTATAGTGGTCCCCAGCCTTTTTGGCACCAGGGACGTGTTTCTTGGAAGACGATTTTTCCACAGATAGGGTAGGGAGAATGGTTTCAGGATGATTCAAGCACATTACATTTATTGTACAGTCAAATCTTTCTGCTAATGGTAATCTGTATCTGTAGCCGCTCCCCAGCACTAGCATCACTGCCTCAGCTCTACCTCAGATCATCAGGCATTAGATTCCCATAAAGAGTGCTCAACCTAGATCCCTCGCATGCGCAGTTTACAGTAAGGTTTGTGTTCCTGTGAGAACTGATGCCACCGCCGGTCTGGTAGGAGACAGAACTTATGCGGTGATGCCAGCGATGGAGAGTGGCTATAAATACAGGCAAAGCTGCATTTTTGCTCTTTTGCCTGCCTGTTGCTCACCTCCTGCTGTGTAGCCAGTTCCTAACAGGCCACAGACCAATACCAGTCTGTGGCCTGGGGGTTGGGGACTGGAGATTTAGCAGCTATTATATAACTACACTATGCCTCAATCTTTTCATCAGATTTGGATGACTATTCCTAATCTGTGCACTTTAATTGTGTGGCAAGGATAAAATGAAATAAAAGATGTTCAAAAATACTACTCTCTCTAAAAATCTACCTCACGATAAATTCCAACCATTACTTTTTACTCCCGCTAGACCTTTCCCACCTATAGACCTCAGCTTGGTGTTGTACTTACAAGGTAGAGATATCAGTGGGTCTTCAAATAAAGTCAAAAAGTGTATAAGTAACATTACTACTGTTCTAGAGATGTACAAGAACAGTCTAAAATTTCGATCTTGCAAATATAAATATCCGCTATAGCCAGGCGCTGTGGCTCACGCCTATAATCCTAGCAGTCTGGGAGGCTGAGGGGGGAGGATTGCTTGAGGAATTTGAGACCAGCCTGAGCAAAAGTGAGACCTCATATCTACAAAAGAGTAGACAAATTAGCCGGGCATGATGGTATACACCCATAGTCCCAGCTACTCAGGAGGCTGAGGCAGGATTGCTTGAGCTCAGGAATTTGAAGTTGCAGTGAGCTATGATGATGCCACAGCACTCTAGCTTGGGCAACAGAGTGAGACTCTGTCTCAAAAAAAAAAAAAAAAAAAAAAGATAATATCCACAGCTTCTCTGAGACTCTTAAGACTCTCAAGGGTAAGATGGTCTCTGAGATCTCCAAGATGGAATGTGAAGAACCCAGGAGCCATTCTGAACTCCTTGTGTTTATCTGTGTAAGTGACATATCAGGACCTCATGTTGAACATGGAAAATAGATGTCTGATATGAAGAAAACGCTAGCTTTGATGGCCCCACAAAGTTTTAACAGAGGAGCTTTTGTCGAACTTAAAGAATTCTTTGTTCCTTTAAAAATAAAATAATGAAAAGTAGATTGAACCTTCAGAGTCATTTTTATTTTCTTTTTAAGTAAATGTTTAAGAATCATGTAATCATAAAGTTGGACTTGAAACTATCCAGGATCACTTTGCAGATGAATGCTGAAGCCATGGAAAATTAAACAACTTGTACAGTCAGCTTCTTACTTACTAAACCAGGACAAAAATAAAGTTTTTTGACATCAAGTATAATATTCCATTCAATCTTTCATGATGCATCTTATCTCCAAATAGTGTAGCTTGATTTTTTAAGTAAAATTCTATATAAAATACATATTTCTCTGGATAAAGTTTAAATACAGACAGTCCTTGACTTAATGGTGGTTCAACTTACAATTTTTTTACTTTACAATGGTGCAAAAGGGATACGCATTCAGTATGATCCTCGATTTATGGGTTACGTTCCAATCAATAAGCATCTATAATAATATCTTTGAGAATTTCTTAACACTTTAGAATTTTTGTCAGATGAGTGAATGCGAAGTAAATATCACATTTCTTTGGAAAATATTAAGATTAGGGGAAACTATAGGAAGATTTCAAGAGATAGCATGAGTGGATACAATATCAGATCTGCTTCAAAGTTAGCATGCATAAAGCAAAATAATATTTTGAGGGAAATTTATCCAAATTCAATTGATATATATACCCAGCAACCAATTTCAACACCAGAACTAGAGTTTGTGATTATTATAAATTCTATCTAGTAACATTGCCCTAAAGTGTTGCTATAATCCAAAAAGTCAAGTCATTGGACTTGTCAATCTAATGCATCCACCATGGTAAAATGCTATTGCAGTTCTCTGCTTAAAAAAATCTTTCTGGAGACACTTCTCTGGGAAAAGTAGAGAGTGTTTAAAGAAGTTGCAAGAGAGCAATTAAAATAGTCAAGAAGGTAAAAATTTCAAGTAAACAATTTTCCTATGTATTTCAATTAAATGGAATCCTTAAGAAGATATGATTGAAGTCTATAAAATCAGGAAAAGAATTGGTACAATAAACATGGACTTGTAATGTTACAATCCTTGGTAGTTTAAAAGAGATAAACGCAGGACAAATGAAAAACATTGGTTCCCATATTCTTTGTAACTTTATCCTTGAGTCCTTGTGTCCTTCCTAACTCTCAACGTCTGTAGATGCTGTTTCATTTTTGTGTTCTGTTCTGATGTTGGATGGTGACCATGGTGGGTGGTTTATTGTGGGAAAAGTAGCAATTAAACACTGAAGGCCTAAGAGCCAAGTTTTTTATTCTTATGTAGACCATCTTAATTTTATATGTAATCAGTTTTGCTCTTGCTCTCCCTGATATATTGTGAATTTATCAATGAGAATCTATAGCATGAAATAAGTGAATGTCATTGTCAACTAATCTAGAACTTTTTCATTTTTTTACTTCCTTTCTCTTCATGAATATGTACCTTTATTTTTAGCCACACCTTTTTTATGATAGTTATGTCAAAATTTTATTGCCATTGGTTTGCCTTGCATCAAGCCCTGGGTGTTTATATTCTCATTCCACACTAGCCACCCTGGTGATAAGGTACATACTTATTCTGCCACAGAGAAGTGACTAAGAGTGACTCTGCCCTCCATGCATTGATCTTCATCCTTTTAAAAGTGCAGCACTAAAGTGGCAAGAACCCCAATAGAAGTTGAGACAGGAGACCTGAATTTTAGTTCTGGTTCTGTTCTAGCAGAAATTTAATTTTTTTTTACTTTTACCAAGTTATCAAAATTTCTGAGACTTAATTTTTCTTATTTATAAAATCAAGCATTGATCGTTACCTTGATTATGTTAAATATAAATATATATTTCATCTCTAACGTTTGATGACTAAGGGAATTGCTCTCCCAAGTCATATTTTCCCACTCTCATCTCTCTTAAGCTAGAATTTATAATTTTATCTCCCATATTCTCTTCTTTTCAGCTTTAGGTATTCAGAATCCTGATTTTTGCCTCTAGGCTATTTCTTTCAGATTTCAGCATCTGTTTCTTTAATGAATTCGTAGAAGCAAATTAGAATTTAGTTTTCTAACTTTAATAATCTTCCTAGTTGAAGTTATACAGAGTTATTTGTAGTTAGAACTCAGGAAGTTTTACCTTTTCATTATTTTTACCAGGAAAAAAAAAAAGCCTGTATATTTACTCACTAAAGCTCACTTGTTTAAAATTGCAATTATTGTGGAATGGAGAGTGTGAGCTAATCAACCATTCAAAACTTCAACACCTTCTCTAAAATCAAGCTTTGTGTTGGAAGTTTCAGTTTTTGAAACAATTCTTATTTAAGTGCTATATCTTTGTCAATTCTGAAGTGATATATATATATATATATATATTTAGTGCTGAGTTACTCAAAACTTTGGTTCTAATTGCTTTAATAAAAATGAATTCTATTTATTAATAGAAGTAATCTCATTTAATCATTTAGCTTATTTTGATCCTGATTCAAAATCAGTGGTATGGTTTTTTAGTGACTCTACCCCACCTCCCTTCTTCATTTGTAATAGTATGAAGATTTGGCTATAACATAAATGTTTCTGTCCCTGCACAGCACACTTGTGACTGAATTTATCTATGATGATTAACATGAGTGAAGAAGAACTTAATCTTAAGATACTTTTTGAATGGGTTTGCTTAATATAGTCATTGTACTTATAGGTGGCCTAGACTTGTGGCTTAAAATAAATGAAGCTAATCTACAAAGTTTAGAAGAAATACATCCCTTTAATTGGGAGGAGTGAAAAAGGATTGGCCTTTGTCTGTTTATTGGTAAACTTCTATCCAACTAACAGCATTTATATTACCAGAAAAAAGTGGCATCAATACCTAAACAGCAACATAAAGTTCTTAATGTTGTAGCATACCAAACCATTTTGTGGTTTAAAATAATTTATTATCTCTCATGGTTCTGTGTGTTACCTGGGTTCAGGTGTTTCTTGCATGAGATCTTTCCTGTGGTTGTAGTCGTATAACAGCTGGGGATACAGTTATCTGGATACTTTGGCAAGAAGCAGAAGCTGCCAGGCTAGCATCATTTCCACTATATTCTACTGGTCAAGGCAGTTATAGGGCCTAACCAGATTTAAGGAGATTAAAAAACAGAAACCACCTCTTGATGGGAGTGGTGGTTAAGGGCGCATTGTTAAAAAGCATGCAAGATGAGAAGAGATTGTTATGGAATCTTGAGAAAATATAACCTGTCCTAACAGTTTTAAAGAAATGCTCCATTGTATTTCTTAACTCTGGGGTTGACAAAGTATAGTCTGCAGACCAAATTTGGCCTTCTGCCTGTTTTTATAAATAAAGTTTTATTGCAATGTAGCCATGCTCACACATTTACATGTTGTCTATGGCTGCTTTCACAATACAGTGGCAGAGTTGAGTAGCTACAACAGAGACCACATGATCTGCACAATTTAAAATATTTACTATTTAGCCCTTTACAGGAAAAGTTTGCCAACCCCTACAAAAAGTCTTAATATTTTTAAAGAATATTGTTCATCTGAAGACATTTACTAATAATTAAATTAATATAAATTCTTATTTCTGCAATCATGAATCTTTCTTATTGCTTTTTTTGTCTAGGCAGAATGTATCAACTCTTATAGCTCCCATGACTCCTCTGGTAAAGGTAATTTTAGGGACGTTTAACTTGTTTTTCTCTTTGAAATAGAAGTCCTCCCTCAGTCCCCAGCTCCCCCCCCCTCAAAAAACATGGGTATTATTATTTTGTTTATTGGGTAACTTTGTTTTATCAGATATTGCATGAGTTACAGTGATTTCCAAGCTTAAGTCTGTCAGTAAATAGACATTTTCTGGGGAGCTGTAAGAATGACAGAAGTCAGTATTCCACCCTCTAGAGATCCTGGTGTACTTAACCTCGGTCCAGTAATAGGCATCAGTACTGTAGTGTGCCTAGAGAAGAACGCTTGGTAACTGTTGGACATATTCAAGTCTTGTTAAATCAATGATAAAGCAATATGTCTTCAGTAAATTAATAAAAATATATTCACCTCTTGCAAAGAAGTGACTCTAATTTGATCTGAAAATAGATTTAGTGCATTCATTACCTGTTAGAAAAATATATTTTCTTAAGGAAGACAAAGTGCCTGTGAAGGAAAAAAATACTTTCTTACATAAAACAGCCACAGTCAGAGTATGAGAAAAAGGAGTACAGGGGCAAATAAATGGCAATGGACTTGTGGACAATTATTATTATACCAGTTGTATATTGTGGTAACTAGAAATATTTAATATGAGATATTACCTTAACATGGGAGAGATCTGGGAAATAGTGAGGGCTTTTGCATGAAGGACTCTGGAAAGAAAAGCCAACAAAGAATTGAACCTCACCATTTTGCCTTAGGCAGGCAGCCATGGCATGTTTGTATGTTGGGAGATGGAGGATTGGGAAAGTGAAATGATCGCCACAGCCAAAGGCAAAAGTCAGAACTTGAAGGAAAAACTGAATTATGTGTTATCTCCCTAACCGGTTCTATCTTCTAAGTGAAATCCCACGTAACAGAGGCATACACATTTAAAGCTGCTACCAAGTTCAGATGAGATGGTTCAGTCCTACTTCAATATGTAGAGAACTTGTATTTATCTTTGGATAATAAGAGCAGACAAAGCAAATTCATTTTTGAAAGGCAGCATCTTGAATACTTTCTGTAACTGTAATGTCAGGCATACTAATTTCATAACTTAGATGTGATTTCAGATTGTAATAGTATTTTCATTTTTAATTAGGCTGAAAGCTTCAGCTGCTGGTATGCATGAAGTAGATTTTCTGCCAAAGTCATGCTGCTATAATGCATTATTTATAAAGTACCACCAATTTTATTTTTGTTTCACAAAACAATACACAAAGTTTCTTCCCCCCCAACCCCACCAAAGAACTTTGATAACTGATGGAGATGTTACATAAGTCAACTAATGGTAGAAAGGTGTAATAATTTGAAGAACTGAGTGGGAGAAATCTTAGGACTGGTTTGAAAAAGTTAGTCTGTATTGTAAAGAGTGATTCTTCACGGGGATAGTGGTTGGAAATGGTGCAGTGCTGTCCAGCAGAACTTTATGAAGGATGGAAATGTTCTCACACTAGTGCTACCACCACTAGCCACATGTAGCATCTGGTCACTTGATATGTGCCTAGTGCAGTAAAGTAGATGAATTTACATTTTATTTATATTTCAATTAATTTACATTTAAATAATGTAATTATTTAAATGTTACAATTGGCTATCATATAGGAGAGTACAACACAAAGGACACAAAGTGTTCTCAGAATAGAGAATAAAGAGTTTGAAAACAATTGTTGTGATTATAGTGATGATCCGTAAAACAGAGTATGTTTAGAATTTAAAGCTTTGTTATCATCACAGAAGAAAATGGACACCTTTTTCTTTCTAGTGATTCATTTTAATAGAGTATTTGTGGAAATTATGTTAATAAAAATTAGCCTTTGATAGAATTATAAATATAGCCTGTCAAAGAACAGATAACTGCAATTATTATATGATCAAAGAAAACATTTTTTCCATACTCTAATTTACAAAACTTGGTACAATATTCTATGTGTCACCTTTAGGTTAAATATAAGAACAACAACAACAAAAAAAAATTAGTGAAGCAGATTTAGTCACAAGGGACATCTCATCAAGTAGTTAATTTGTAGAAAAATTTCATTTTTTCAATTTAAATGAGCAGATGGCCTATTCATTAAAATTCAAAAGTAGATAATTACTTGATTCCAGTATTTTTAGCAAAAGGACATTTCATAACATTACGTTTAGGGGAGACTCATAGGTCTTAAAATGTCTTGTGTGACTGGACACATAATTCTCTACTGTCTACAACTGCCTGCCTGCTAACTGAATAAATAAGTTAAAAATAGCCTTGCAGCTCTCCTTCAACACTAAAACACTCATTAAAAAAAAAAAAAATGCTCATCTCTATGAAGAAATATCTTCGCATTAACCTATAAGCCCTGTTCAAACATTCCATCAACAAATGTTTATCTGTCATTTTTGTGCTGGGTGCTTGAAACTGGGGATATGCATTTGAAAAGATTGCCCCTGCTCTTAAGAAGTAGAGTCCAGTGGTGAATGTGCATCGATTCAAATGTCCTGGATTTTCTTTCAATTTAGTAGTATTCTGCAACTTTTTCTCATTTAAGTAGCTCAATAAAGGTGGCTACTTAGTAATTCATAACAGAATATTCATATGATGAATGATTCTATATGGGTAAATCTGCTATTGAAGTTGTCAGTACAATGAAGCTCATGTAGGAATTCTTTTACCACACAAAGTCAGATTTTTTATTTATTTATTTTTTTTTACCAGAAGTGTTCCTCATATTCCTAGATGTAAGGAAAGAGAAGTAACATGTTTGCCTAATTTCCCTGGTCACTGGGAAGCTCAGATTTATGCTTCGTTACTCTGGCATTCCTTGTCTAGGAGTCCTTGATCTATTTCTTCTTCATTCTTTAATTCTTAGTTCTTAGCTATCTCTCTATACATGATTTTTTACTATAATCCATCCCAAACCTTTTTTGGAATAAGTTTATATTTTTTTTTTCTATTTCTAAAATGCATTGGCTTTTACAAAACATTTTAAGTTTTCTGCAAGTTGTTTTAGGAGTTAAGAATATGAACTTTACATCTTCCACATAAACTAATTATGTAAAGGAACCTTGCCTCCTTGAATTGTAAATCAAAAGAAAACAACTGTCCTCACCCATTAGATTTGATCTTCGTCTCTTAGTTCAAGTTTTGCTTTTGTTATATAGTTTTTCTCTAACATACTTTCTCCATTTTAACCTTACACTTTGGGAAGGATGAAGCCCTTACCATAGGCATTTTTCTAGGTCCCTCTTGACAATCTTGTGGTTGAATCCAAAAGAGTACGAAATACCTTTCTATGTAGGTACATTCCTAAACTTCTTGCTCTCAGAAGCCATTTCTCATTTGAAAGGCAAACTTTTTCCATAGGTCATGCAAGGACCACAATAAAGGGAGGAGCCTTGTTCACGGTGTAGTAAAGTAGTACACATCTGCAAGCCCTTTTTTAGAACCCTTGGACTAGATGTTTCAGAATGGATGTTTTCAGATTTTAGGAAAGTAACGTAGTACATATACTACATATTCTATAATATCCCAATTGAATGTGGAACATCATCTGTAACCAAACACATTAACCTTTCTGCAGCAAAATCTATAAATAGTCATTTATGTCAAATAGATGGACTATAAATAGCCTCATATTAGTTCAGGTCAATTTTCGAAGCCAAACAAGAAAACACCTTTGGGATTTAGAGAACAGGTAAGGAATTGTGGACCTCAGAGTATCTGATATGTCACTCCCAGCCCCACTCCACTCTTGTAACTGAATATTTAGTTGACCAACACAACTAAGCCCTTTGAGTTATATGCATAAGGAGTCCCATGAAGAACTATCAGCAAGATTTAGCATCTCTGTGGGTTTAGCTCTAACCCGTTTTCAGGAAGTATATAAGAAAGAAAGAGTTCTCCTAATAGCCAACACAAAAACCCAGGTAGTCAGAAATACTAAACTGTTATTAACTTGCCACCTTTCCATTTGCCACATTACATCCTATTTCCTTAACTTTAACTCTCTTCTACTATTCCACAATGCATTCTCCCATCATTTCCATTTTTCTCTGAATCTTCTCTCCAACTCTTTCTCTTCACTTACATTGTCTATAATATAATGTTCATATTCCATCTACCACGTACCACCACTTCCATAACTAGTCACAATGCACAGGGCTTGAATCGTTGCTAATTCTCTTTGGCAGGTAGTCATAACCAACTCAGTTTCTTGCTACAATTGCTTTGAAAGACTTAGCTGAAACATGCTTGGGTGGAACTGCAAAGAGCTATAATATGTCTACTTAGATTATTCCAGTGACCATTTCATTATCTTCTAGCATATAGCCATAAATCTCAAGAATATAAATGGCTACTCATTAATATGTATAGGTAATCATTGTTCAACCCAGAATCTAATGTCTTTGAGGATATCACATATTTGTACTGGACACGAAAATATGTGTTTTGCCCATTGAAAGCATGGAATCTCTCATCAAGTTGTTATCATGCTTCCCCATCAGTTAGGGATTTTTGGTTTTTTTGTGGTCTGTGCCTCTAAATGTATGTGTCTCACTACAAGTGTGGATCATTTCTAAGGATTTTTCATTTGTCTCTGCTTTTAATTCATTTTGATACTGCCATAATACCCACATTAAGTGTATTATTTTCCTTTGAAATTCAACTGAGTTCTTTCTTAGGATTGTGACTACATTTTCTATCTATAGAGCTAAAGATACTTACTGATCCTTATTCGTTTATCAAATAGTGCCAGCTTGCAATATTTTTCAATAACAAACAACAAACGAACAACAATAAAAAACAGATTTGTCTATATGCCATTATCTTCTTGGTATACTAAAAACATATATCTTTGTTTGATATATACCAATGGCATATTTTTAAAGAAAATAGAAATCTTGGGGAGGTCCGGGCACAGGTGGCCCTGGGACTCACCATAAATTTTTTTGTCTTACATAAATCTTAATTTTCAGGCTTCCTGAATACGATAATTGTAACTGTCAGTGTTGCACTGGTCAGTATATGGAAACACATTGTTCTACGCTGCTACTTATATATATTTGAAAGTGAACTTACAGTGATGAGGAATTTCTGAAAATTATATTTTATTTCTTTTGATGTTATAAAAGGTACCACATGTAAAAGTAATTTGTTAAAACATGCTACATGCCCAAAAATAAAGACCAAAATGACATTTAAAAAAGAAAACAGTAATATTTATGAATGAAATTTCAAGCTATTTATCTAATGTAAATATCTATAATGCATTGCTTTTTATTTGGAACAATATTTCCCTGGACTTGTTTTAGCTTTCCACTAACCCTGAACCTGCTCATTTTAGCAACTGGATTTTAGTTTGTGGTCAAACTTGTATACTGTTCAAAATGGGACTGAATAGTCCAGTACCTCTAGTGTTTACTCGTTTCTACAGCGTGGTGTAAGCACAGGAAAAATCTTCTGATTTTGCTGTGCTTTGTAATGAATAAAATATGTAGGAAATGTGAAGGGCTTATGTAAACTCTTTTGTCTTGGTCTCACTCTGGAGTTTTAATTTTATTCTTAGTTTATAATCCTAGAGATGTCAACTGGCCCTTTATACTTTCCCCATAGAGACCAAGGACTTCAAAGTCTGTCAGCAGAACATTAAAAATAAAGACCCAGGGCTAGTGAACTTGATCATTATTTTTTCCTGTGAAGCTGCAGTGGTATACAGGGCAATGTGTTTTCTTAGGGTTCAATCATAATTTAAAACCACACTGCACTAATAGCTTTCTATGTTATGTTTTTATTTTGATACCAGAGTTTTCTTATAATATTATTTAGGTGTATTTTTATACCAATTTTTAGGTAGAAACCATCTAATGGATGAAAGCACAGGTTTAGTTTAGCTTCTATTTCTATAATCTTCGTAACTTAAAATATGGCATTTTTTTTTTCACTGCCTATAGGGGAAAGAGTTTATAAAAGAAAAAGAAACCAGACCTTCAGATAAAAACTCTTTATCTGTTCTTGATGTGAGTCAGTGAATGAATTAAAATATGGAAAAACTGGAAAAGAAATATGAACTTTAATACCATTTAGGGATGCTTGAATTCAAAAGATAAACGATTTAAGACATTTTTAAATAGGGACAAATTATTCATGGGTGCTGTTGAGTCATTAGGAATAAAATTTTTCTATAGGAATTAGTTTCTTTAATTCATTGCTACTCAAGACAAGGTAGAAATTCACATTCTTTTAAATGTTTTAAACTTACTAGGTTTCTTTATTAAAAAGTTCCTCAGTAATACAGAAGGGTGATTAACATAATTGTGTTTAGAGACAAAAGTTTTTTTAGCATCCAAGATAAAGTTTATATTTTTATAGTTTCTATTAAACAGTATATCTAGTTTGTTTTCATTTTTCTAAGCAGTGCATATAGTTTATGTTTTCTTTTGTATGTGTTTTTGGATTTGTGCCTGTAGAGCCAAACCCTTGCCCTGTCCCTCCTACGTCCAAAGACATATTAATAAATCACTGTAAGGTAAGAGGCAAGCCATATGGCCAGGGAGCCAATTGAAGTTAGTTGGCAAGCAATGAGATAGACTCCATGTGGCTGGACTTCTAACAAGTACTCCAACCAACTAGGATAACTTGGTTATTTAAATATTTACTTTGTCTTTTTTCTCAGACAAATTATGGGCCACCAATCATATTTATTAATACCATAGTAAGTTTCTATGAGGAAGGAAAATAAAGGAAGTACTATTCTAAATAAATTTCAGTTTAGCAGAAGAGAACAAACACAAGGGAATGTATCTGGAAAATCTAAATACAATATGAGTAGTTAAATAGTTGCAGCTATACAAATCTTTACACTTAGTGGCAGAGTTTTATCAGGGTTTTAGAAGGGATAAGATTCCTGGACGTACCTAAGGATGGCTTTATGAAGAAGCTGAGTTGGCAGTGGTGTGTATGAGGAAGGCAGGCACTTGGATAAGTACAGAGGAGGAACATCTTATCTTTTTTTTATGCTGGTTTTTTATTGTGGCAAAAACATAATAGAAATCTAAAAGAATGGCAAAATCAATGATGAAGAGAAGTTGAACATTTACTGTAGAATGTTAGAAGTTTATATTCAGCTAGCCAGGGATTCTTAAGCTTTTTTGTGCCAGGGTTCCCTTTGGATGTCTGATGCCTATAGACTGCATTTCAGAATAATTTTAAGTGCATAAAATATAACATTTTGAATTACAAAGAGAACCTATTATATTGGAAACAAATAATTAAAATAATTAAAAAATTGTGATTCACTAATAGATGTGAATTTTATTTAAAACATTAAATGATAAGACCTAACAGTGTATCTAATAACTAACCTCAGAGGCCTGGTGAGATGGCTCATGCCTGTAATCCTAGCACTCTGGGAGGCTGATGCAGGAGAATCTCTTGAGCTCAGGGGTTCACGACCAGCCTGAACCCTGAGCAAGAGCAAGATCCTGTCCCTACTAAAAATAGAAAAGATTAGCCAGGCATGGTAGGTGACACCTATAGTCCCAGCTACTTAAGAGACTGAGGCAGGAGGATGGCTTGAGCCCAAGAATTTGAGGTTGCTGTGAGCTAGGCTGATGCCAAGGCACCGTAGCCTGGGTGACACAGTGAGACTCTGTCTCAAGAAAACAGAAAAACAAAAAACTAACGTCAGTTCGAAGGAGTGATGAGCATAAACAATACTCAAAGATATTTGCAACAATTGTCATGTGGTAAGACAATGAATTTTCTATTGGTGACAATGCCACAAGTACTGTTCAACTAATATGGTTTGTTACTATGGAAATGCTACATTTCAATTAAAGGTTAGTAAAAATAAAGATGTATTTTTTTTTCTTATCCAAGTTCATAGATCCTTGAGTTCTATTAGGTTAAGGACTCTGAACTAGACCATAAAATTTGAATAAGAGAATGATAGAGTCAGACTCAGGTTAATGTAGAGAAGGACTATGAAAGACTGGACACACATTGCTAGCAATTTGAATTTGACTCCTAAGAAATCAGAGTGAATTTCTTAGCAGGGGGATACTTCATCAGAATAATTATTCAAAGAATTATTCCACTCTCTTTGCAGTATAGCTTGACAGCAGAGAATCCTGGAAAGTTTTGTGAGTTGTCAACAAGGGCTTAAGGTAGAGTTTTAGTGGATATAATTGTGTGGATTAAATGTGCTCACAGTAAGAAGTATTGGTATCAGGGATTGCATGACTTAGTTAAAGATAATTTGGTGTTCTTTGTCATAAAGTGAAATTGGGAAGAGATAGGTGGTAATTTTGGAAGGAAAATTAGGTTATTAAAGATGGTGAGAAATGTGGTGTAATTATCGTAAAGAGAGTAGAAATGAGATTACTGGTGGAAGAATGAGAAGCCAAAGCATCTCTGATTCTCAACATTGTCATAAAAGATATTATAATACTATTAGTGCCATTAGTGACTAATCTTATAATTGAGCAATTATAATGGGACTATGTTAATCCTTATTTTTAACAGCATTATTGAGATACAATTCACATGTTATACAATTTACCCATTTAAGGTTTTCTATTCAGTATCTTTTAATACATACACAAATTGTTCATCTATCACCACAGTCAAATTTAAAATATTTTCATTACCCCAAAAGGAAATTCCATAACCCCTGAAATATCGCAATCCAATCTTTTCATCCCTCCTAACCCTTGGCAATTCTAGTCTACTTTCTGCCTCTGAACTGTAGATTTGGCTATCCGGGACATTTCATATAAATGGAATTATGTAATATGTGGTTCTTGTGACTGGCTTCTTTCACTTAGCATGTTTTCAAGATTCATTTATATTGAAGCATGTATCAATACTTCATTATTATGGCTGAATGATACTCTACATTTCATTTATCCATTCATCAGTAGATAAAGCTCTCTTTATGCATGCTTTATTCTATTATATCATTTTCCTTGACTGCCAAGTAGAGGAGTGTTCTCCAGTTTTCTTCTACCCTCAGTGTCTCTTGTTAAAATATTTCCTTGCTTCCTCCTTACTCTGTCTGGTGCTGGAGAACAAAGGTTATCATTTTCTGTATGGGTAATAACTTTTAAGCCAAGTACTCTAACCCCAACGTGCCCCAGGCCATTTGTATAACGATGTTTGAAAAAATAAGTTCAAAAGCATTCTTTTCCTCTTTTTAAATAGATGTTTATTTTGCAGGGTATGTGATTTGTCTTTGTTTTTGTTTCTTCTTTGCCTTAAAAAAAATATGTAGGTAGGTAAGTGCTTGTTGTACACTCTGGAGAATCCTAACCTCACATAGAGGGAAAAAATACATATATCACATCAAGTGCAGATATTTTAAACTGTCAAAAATTCTCATGGAAGGAAATGTATTGTGCCACTGGTGAAGTAAGTTATAGCACAGACATGTTTTCAATAACTGTAGTGGGAGGTTGACACTTTTAATTATTTCTGTTTTTCTTCTTCTGGACTATATAGGTAATGGAATTAAAATGCAATCCTAAGGCTTTCACACAAGTATGATCACAAATATGTTAATCATTTTGATTAACATTCCAGTATATTTACCAAGGACTATTTACTAACCCCTACTTTCTACAACCATATACTATAGGAATTAAATGATTATCCCCTCAATTAGTGTACACTAATATTAATAGATAGCTTTATCACAAGCAAAGCTCTTTCACATAAATTCCATATAATAATCCCGTAAAGTATATAGTTATTATTCCCATTACATTGATGGAGAAATTAAGTGCCAAAAGGTCCAATGTGTTTAAGAGCAGTAAGGACCAGAATATCAGCTTAGAACTGGTTTTAAAACATTTTCTTTCCTCTTTCTGCTTCATAAGAGCCATTATGAAGCTAAACAAAGGTGTCTAATGGACTTGGAAAAAGGCAATATAATCTCTGATTGAAACAACATCTCCTTGTTGACAGTACAGTTGACCCTTGAACAACACAGGGTTGAACTGCACAGGGCCACTTACCCGTGGATATTTTTCAACCAAACGTGGATGGACAATATAACATTTTCGGGGTGTGAAACCCACATATACTTAGGGCAGACTGAGGGACTTAAGTATTTGAGGATTTTGGTATGTGTGGGAGTCCTGGAACCAATCCCTGCATATACCATACTGAGGTATGAGACTGTATTTCCTTTTCTAATAGCCTTGAAATTTACATGAAATTGGATTTAGTATCCATTGGACATCCTATAAAAAGGCCAATGGCTTACCCTAAGATATCTGCAAATTCCTCAGTCCTTAGTGTTTCATGCTTCTGTAATTTACATAATTACTTCAAATCTCCCTGCTCCCCGGCTCTCCTGCCACTCATTCTTCATATCCTGGCCTCTCTGTTCATTGACATATCCAAGCAATAGATCTTCTTCCCTCAAGCTTTCATATTCCCTCAAACCCATAACACAAGAAAATTAGAGTGAAACAGACTTTACTGACAATTTGGAGAGAGGGGTAGGGCATTCATTCTGGCAACAAATAACTAAATATTGTATATTAGACATCCTTTTTACTAGAAGTCCTCCAGCCTCTTCAATGTGAGACTTTCCTACTGGCCTCTTTTTCTGTAACTTCTAGCTTCTTACCCATGCTTTCCCTTCACTGCTTCTGCTCATTTATCACTCTGCTCTTTCCCCTCCTAAATTTTATGAACCGTGATGTGGAAGCCTGCCTCTCCCTCCTTAAAACTATCTCTCCAAGTATTTTATTTTTTTTAAAAAAAAGGAAAATTCTTAACTTATATATTCTTTGTGTTGCTCATGTATCATCTAAATCTATTATCATAACCCTGTGAAATAAGATACTGTTATCCCAAATCTGTAGTGAGGTCATGGAGGTTAAATAACTTATCCAAGATCCCACAGGCAGTCCACGATGGAGCCAGGATCTGAAATTTTCAAGTATGTTTGGAGAAAGGATGCCATTCTAACATTAGTAGGATATTTTCATAAGTCTTGCTTAGAAATTTCTGTAATTACTTCTGTTTCAGGTGACATCTGCTGGGGAAAATTATGCAGTAAAGTAGCTTTGTGGCTTTATTCAATCCACTGGTGACATAGCTTACTTAAATATTGCAACCTGGTGCTTGTATTTTATTTAGCTTGTAATTTACATCTGGTGGAAGTTAAAATGACAAATAGTGCAAGTCAAAATTTTCCCTTTAAACACAGAATATATTGTACATGCATGGATTTACTTTACATCAGGGTTTCTCACCTCTGGCACTCCTGACCTTTTGGGCTGAATAAGTCTTTGTTATGGGAGCCTTATCTTGTGCATTGTAGGATGTTCATCAGCCGCCCTGGCCTCTACCCATTAAATGCCAGTAGATCCCCAAGTTGTGATAACCCAAAATGTTTCCAGATATTGCCAAGTGTTCCATAGGGGTAAAATTGTCCCCAGTTGAGAACCATTGCATTATATCACAAACTCTCCCAAGCTTAATATTAAAACATAACAAAAACAAGGCCAGGCGCGGTGGCTCACGCCTGTAATCCTAGCACTCTGGGAGGCCGAGGTGGGCGGATCGTTTGAGCTCAGGAGTTCGAAACCAGCCTGAGGAAGAGCGAGACCCCATCTCTACTAAAAAATAGAAAGAAATTAATTGGCCAACTAAAATATAGAAAAAATTAGCTGGGCATGGTGGCGCATGCCTGTAGTCCCAGCTACTTGGGAGGCTGAGCCAGAAGGATCGCCTGAGCCCAGGAGTTTGAGGTTGCTGTGAGCGAGGCTGACGCCACGGCACTCTAGCCCGGGCAACAGAGTGAGACTCTGTCTCAAAAAAAATAAATAAATAAATAAAAAATAAATAAAACATAACAAAAACAAAAATCACATGATGACTGCCCACAAATATGGTAGTGGTAGTAGTACTCTTGCCATTTGCCTGCCTGCCAGGAACAATAGAAATAGCTCTTCATTGTTTAGGCTAATTGAAGGTGCTCATATATTATAGAAATAACAGAGTAAGAATGCATTATATAATACATTGCTGGAATTAAGCTTAATAAACTTGACTTAATTAAGACAATTAAATTATCTGTTCAACTCTGATTTATTCATGGAATGATTAGTCTATTTCTCTTTCCTTTCTTATGTGTACACATTGCTACTCTGGCCTGTCTTTAGCTTTCCTCATTGCTGGACATTGAAATCAGTCTACAAACATTCATCTAGTGCTTTTCATATATTTTAAAGTGCTAATATTTCAAAACATAATGTATAGAAAGATTATATAACCATGATGCTAGGGAAAAACATTGTGAAATCCTTCCTGGATCCTGTTCATTGTCAGATAAATGGTCGACCCGTCTGTGATGGGTTTAGTATATTCTCTTTTCCTTAAATATCTCCAGGGACAGAAGTGCTACAATGTAAATTGCTCATTCCAGATTTTCTTTCTGGTGGTTCAGGTGATTCTCTATATCCAAATATTTAAATTGCTTAAATTCCAGTCTGTTTCCTCATATAGGTTTTCTTTGTGAATATGTATGTATACCCTATGACTTCAGAATTAGAAATAAAACAAACAAAAAAATAAGGTTGAAATACCTTGATGTTCATGTTAACTTTTTTCATAAATAGATTTTTAGTTCTGGATAGCTTATTTATGTTTTTGATTCATTACCAAGGATACTGTAATGATTTTATTTTATAAACCATACATATTGTAATCTGTTGTAATTTAATGTAATAAAAAAATTGTGACAAGTTTCTTTGTAACAGTCATCAGCAGAGGGAAATCAGATTTGCCTAATTGAAGGAGAAGCCATGGTGTTTACTCCTGGAGCTTTTTAACTTCAACTTTTACATCTCAGATTGTTTCATGCCATTTGGATAACTAGTACTTTTGAGCTCCCTATAAGAATGATTGTTATGATGATATCAGAGAAAAGTAACCTCTTTGAATGAGAAGCTTTGTCCTAACTAAAATATTATAAGAACCTGATAGTTATAGAAACTATGAATACACAAATAGTTTAGGAAAAAAAAACCTGCTAAATTTATATGTCTGATGAGAAAGTAATAAGCAATATACATAGCCAACTAGAAATGGGTACAGCAAACTTTGAAAGGAATACATAATACTAAAATAGGGCAACTTCTCAGAGGCTTTTATTCAGTGATAAAAGAATGATTTTCAAACATCAAGATTAATCCTTTGAAGGGTTAACACATCATCAAAGGGGCGGAAGTTCAGATCCAGAGAGACCATATATCTTAAACTGACAACTGATAAGACACTGACACACTGCCGTTCTTTAGTTCAAGAACAAAATTGCATCTTGCAGTGGTACCATCCTTTTCATTCTTATACTGGCTCAAGAAAAGCATGTATAAATGACTAACAAGAAATATACGTTCTCGGGAGATATCTAAGTTAATAGTCTGTCCCTGGGAATTGGATGGCTTTTCCCCCTAGTTAACCCCATAGCAGCCTTGTCAATTTCTACTCTCTTCCTCCAATATCAATACCCCCAATCTAAAATGACCCTGCAGGGCAAGTCTGATATAATAGTATGTCTAATCCATTAAGAAAGCAGATTCAGAGATGAACCTTATCTCCCAGAGGAAAATATATTTACACTGCTGACAACACAGCTCAACCACCAGAATGTTGAATGTTTACATTGAATTTAGCAATTACAGAAACCCTTATGAGAGAATATATAATGTAAAAACTGTGATCTCAAACCTACAGAATCATGAAAATATAGTCAAATAAGAAGAGAAAAGAAATGAGAGGTCTTGTGTAGACAAGACCTTTGATGTAACAACTGACTCACTTTAATGGCCAATCAAGTTGTCCTGAATGTTCCAACCAAGATTGTTGGAACTAAGCACAGTGATTATAATTAGGTTATTGGCAGCCATTCTATTTCTGCCTGCTGGTAATAAATCTCTAAACTGATTCTATTTATCAACAATGTCCTTATGGCACAGAACTACAGGTTAGTGAAAAACTCATAAGGCTAAACAAGCCAGGAGATTCCGGATCTCTTCATAAACTCAGTTTCTTCCTTTATTTATAGGGTCTACGATTCTTATAAAAGATAGACAAAACTATATTTGCTTTTATGGATCCCATTACACTTGGCATCTCCAAGGGAAGAGCATGTATAGTGGTGCCAAAACCCAGAAGAGAGATTGATTGCTGCTCAAAATGACAAGACTTAAGACTTCTGACTCAGCCCGTTCCAGATCATAAATGGGCATATGGTACCTGAAGGAGAATGAAAAATACATTCCAGTTATCATGATACATCTTTTAATAATTCATGGCAATGGCAGAAATGATGAAAGAGCTAAATGAAACTATAAATATCTCTTTAAACCTTATCTTAGCCTACTATTTCAACATCTTCTCTCATGCAAACAACTTTAGCATTTAACAAAATCCAAATTAAAATGATTTAAATGTTTCTTTATATTATATTTTTCCCTATGGAGGTGATGGCAAGAGGGCATGGCAAAAATAATATCAATACAGTATTACATTTAGAAAATTAAAAAAAAAGGAACTGAAGTAGGATATATAGATTAACCACATTTTGGATTATCATTAATTCCCCCAGTAACAGTTTTAGTAGCCTCTAATAACTGTTGGACTTAGGGAAAATAATAGAAAAAGTCTAGAACTTTACCAAGATATTCTTAAAATGACTTTTTACCACTCCTCAGAAACAAAAATTTTTCGTTTAAAATCTAAAATATTTGAGAATTAAAGTATTAAAATAGTCATGAATAAATGCTAGTGAATCTCCTCTGTTTCTTTAAAGAAATAGAAATCACATTAATCAAGAATGACCTATAGTAAATTCATCAAAATTCATTTCTAAATTTAGTAGCAAATAATAATTATATAAAAACATCCAAGCTGAGCTCTTTCTAAATTTGGTGTAAGCCTCTGGAAAAAGCATACTATATATTCAGCCTACCTGACTTCTCCCTTATTTGTTTTATCCCACATCTACCCCACCCACCACAAAATAATCACAAATAGGTCCACCTACTTTCTATGCAAGTGGGGTCAGTTTAAAACAAATCTCAGAGGTAGCCACAGAGTGAAAAAGAAGTGAAAACAATCTGCTAATGGAGTATAAGACTAGGGAAGTGGCTTCATGACTACTCTAATCCTTTATAGGAAGTTGATTAGGTGGGATTAGGGGCCCCTGGATGTATGTGTTTTGGCTGTCTTATTCTTAGCTTTCTTAAATGAACCACGCAGTCTGTACTTGGACATCATTTGTAAATGTGTGATCACTACTAATTTTGTTCTAGGGCTGGTGTGTGGCCTGGTAAATGAGCTTAAGCAATTTCACATCAATAATTCACTTTACTGGACTCTTGCAAAATTGAGATACTTCTAAGTATCTTTGCAAGAACTCTCATTAATGCCAAGTATGTATCTTTCTTGTTAGCATTCAGTCTGTCCTGCCTCCCTGAATTACTCACTTTCCATTCACACAACAGGTATGAGGGAGGATAAACAGTCAAATTATGACTCATGCTAACAAGTTGCAGACACTTTGTTTCTATTTACCATTTAGATCTTTCTGTTCATTAAAAAAGTATAGTGCTTTTTGAAACATTGTCATCTGTCATATGGCATCAGATCCATTACTTTCTTGACTGTTGTGAATATATTGAATCTCCAGTGTTTAACTTAACCTGAAAAAGATGTTTTAAATCGAAATTGCTATTTCTCAACTACCATCTGTTTAAGGATTTTTTACATTTTTAGTTATTCTAATTAATATGGAATACAACCTTCTCTGACCAGCACTGATTATTCAGATATGTCTGAATAATTTATATAATATATATATATAATTTATACCCACCTTATTAAAAAGTTAAACATGACAAATTTAGGCAAATATAAAATAAGATCAGCAAATAAGTTGGAACCAGAAGTGAGTTTGTGCATAAATTTTAGACTTCAGAGTCTTACACTCTTCTCTCTGTGAGCCTTCTGGAGGTCATATGAGAACAGGAAACATAGCTACAAGATTAATTGTCCAAAATTTAAAACAGATCAGTGTTTATGAGCATGGGTTTTCAGGGAAGGAAGTGGCAGTGGGACTGAGCATGGTGTCCGTGGTGGTAGAGGGACATTTACAATTCTCTACAGGGGAATATCTGAATTTTATAAATTAGTCCTGATATGATAGGCCAGGTTTCCTTTAAGGAACCACTGAGCTAAAACAACAGTCCTGATGTTCCTCCTTGTCTTTTATTTTGGTTAGTTATTATTTGAGAAGTCTCAACTCCTAAACTCCTAGTAGTCCAGCAAGATTCTTTACCTTTCATTCCTTTTTTCTTTGAGACAAGATCTCACTCTGTCACATGAGCTAGAGTGAATGTAGCTCACTGCATCCTCATACTTCTGGGCTTAAGCAATCCTCCGGGCTCTGCCTCCCGAGTAGCTTGGACGACAGGCATGTGTCACCACACCGGCTAATTTTTTTAAAAAATTTTTGCACAGATAGGATAGGGTATCACTATGTTGCCCAGGTTGGTCTCAAACTCCTGGCCTCAAGAGATCCTCCCACCTTGGCTTCCCAAAATGTTAGGATTACAGGCATAAGCCACCGCACCCAGCCCCAGCAGAATTCTTAGTAGTGGTCTTACTCCCATTGGTCCCTTTCCACTGCAAACCCAAAGAAAGAGAAGCAGATTTGCACAAAATCACTTATGTGTGAATATTCTTTATGAATTGTTTATTTTGCTTTTAGTTCTAGTAATATAATTGACACTAGAGCTTTAGATCTAGACAATGTTATAATGCTTTGGAAAGCTGTTATTATGCTATTCTTGAAAGTCCCTACCACTAGACTGTAATGGTTTATGCAACATTACGTCAGATTTGCCTATCTTGGCCAGATATTGGCCAATAGAGAAAAGTACAGAGACATTGCATTCTTCCAGGTAGACCAGTGTGATTTCTTGAGCACCTGTTTTCTTCTTTGGTTGTGATATTGCTTTGTTATAAAAAGTTATCTCTTCAACTCCCCATATAGAAAGAATCTGAAAACAAATTCTCCGTTAAAAAAATAAAAACCTTGGTTAGTTTCTGTAGTATATGATGGAATATTGTGCTTCAGTGTAATCTAATCAATCGTACCTCTACATAAATGATGAGAGAGAAATATAATAAAAATAAATACCAGTAACAAGATCAAGAATTTAATAAGCACTTGCTATGTGTCAGACACTGTGCTAAGCATTTTACTTGCTTTATCTCACTAAATTTTAACAACTACCCAGTGACATAGGTGCTTGTATTGTATCCATTTTACTAAAGAAGAAACTGGGGCATAGAGAAGGTAAGCAATTTGCCCAAGATCATAAGGCTAATAAGGAACAAATAAGAGAACCAGAACTCAAGTTCTTATCTAACTTCAGATAATTTTATAGCATGTTTTATCTCTCATTCTTGAGTGGCAAATGAAATATCTAGAGGAATAGACTTGTCACTGAAAGAAAGTAGGGAAAAATGACATTGGGGACATCTGAAGTTTATAAAAAGATGAACTTACTGGACCAGTTTTGATGTACCTATCAAGCGGGGCAGTTTTCTTTCCTATAGTCAAGAAACAAGGGATGAGAAGCTGGAATATTTCATTGCCCATACCTATATAAGCAAGTATTTCCAAACCTTTTGAATTGTTGAATTTGTTCATTCCAGAACAGCTTCTTTACATAGAGGGGATGTACATACACAGTTCTAAAGTAGTAAGTAGATTTGTGTGGACTTTTATTCTAATTACTACAGAATTCTCTCTTCATTTATACCATTTAGATGAATTGCCTTTCAGGGTAGAACAATGTCCTGTGAAGGACAGATCTTGCATCACTAGTGCACAGATTAAACTTATGGGTTTTTTTTAATATTTAAGATATTATTTCAATTAGTCTTTGAAAAAGTTAACACATAAAACTTAAGATTTTACAAATATTATTGATTAGATAAAACTAAGTTGATTTAAAAAGGGAGGAAGCAAATTTAATGTCAACCCTCTAAAATGTTAACTATTATAGGATGCACACAAAGGAACCATTATGAAATTGATGCATGAAGGTCTGAAGTTTGGAAAACACCAAAGTAGCATTAATTCCTTTTAATCACAAGTTAATTCTTAGGCATTTCTTCTGTAGACTGTGGATAAGTAACTTGGAGAAAAATGAAGGCTAGGAGTTAAGTCAAGAATGGATTGTGTTACCTTTTTATTTCTACCTTGGTTGTGTTGAGTGATGGAATTTTTAGTCTGTATAGATATGACTTTTTAAAATATGTATTTTTTCTGTTTCGCCAATGAATAGCATTTTGCTTACTTGCAGGCAACAATGTGTATCTAGTCTATAGTGTTTCCTTAGCTTTTTTTATTTAGCATTTCATTTTCCAACTCCTTTGTAGAATATAGCAGTCCTAATATCTCTCTCTTTTCCTTCATCTTTTGTAGTTTGTTTTTTTCTTACACTCAACATTGCAGGGATGGGAAGCATATAAACCAGTCTTGTGCAGGTCAGATAAGATGTTTAAAAGTAAAAAGATACCATGACCTACGATTGAATAATGCCTAAGGGTCAAAGTAATTTCTTTCTTCATAATAGCTGCCTTACTCAAATGAGAATTTCCAAGTATGAAGTATGCTGGAGAAAAAGTACCCACTTATTCAAGTTTTCTTTCAGATTCAAAATGATGTTAAAATTAGAATTACCATGATTTACTAATATCACATTTGGAATAATTTCATATGTTTACATTTTGTCTCTTTTCCTGTTGTTTCTTTGAGTCTCGTCTCAAGTCTTATTAGTGATGAATTTGAGAAAAGATGTGGTTTTCTTCACATATGTTTTATTTCATTTCTTGCATTGCATCTTGGTGACAGCTTTGTTTTAATTGGTAACTGCTTAGCATTTTTACAAATGAGCTTAGCATTCCTCATCTCATATTGAAACTACAACAAATAAAATGAAGCATGAGAAAGAATTGAGATAACATCTTTTCTCCTCTTTTTAGATGGGAAGGTTGAAGTTACAAAAGAAGGTGTGAAGTTGTGCACCATGGGTCCAGGAAAAGTGTTTGGGGAGTTGGCTATCCTTTACAACTGTACCCGGACAGCGACCGTCAAAAGTAAGACTGTTTTCATATTTTTCAAATACTTTCAATGTATTTTTCCCTAGGCCTTTGAGAAGTTGATTAAAATGCCTATTGATTTTAATCTTTATAATTTTATTAATCCATATTTTAATTTTTGTTTTGCAATACAGTTGATGTATTTGTTTTCCTACTAAAGGGTGATTATTAACCATCAGTTCTGCATAACTTACATTTTATTGCTGATTTATGAAAATTATTCTTTTAATCAAGAATTCTCATAATTAGGATTTTTAAATGATATAATTTTATAATTAGTATTAAATGGGAGTAAAACTTGTTCTTTTTATGCCATTATATCCTCGGGATCATATTTAAGAAATTTTTACATGTCTGTCTATTTTGGGTTACATTTTCTGCATATATCCCACTTGTTTACTCAGTAGTTTAAAAAAATCAAGAGGAGAAATGTCCTTCATCTCATTCAAACATCACTGAGTAAGATATATCCTGAATTCTAAAACTGTATCTGAGTATATTTTTGCCTTCAGCTGCTCATCAAGCTGAATATTATAGCATTTTTCTTTTCTACTGATTGAGCTTATTTTAAATCAGGGCAATAAAGCAGCTTGTTTCCCTAATTTTACATGTATGTGTATATATGATTTCTCTAACAACTTTTGTTGCTTGGTAGAAGCAGCTGCAATAGTTATAAGGCAAAAGATTTTTTTTTAATTCTTCTTCCTGAGTAAGGATAATGACTATATAACAAACAGAGCTGAATTCAGAAGTCAACAATGTAAGGTCCATTGCATCTTTAGGCAGCTGTGTGTATTTCATGTTTGAAAAGTCTTTCTGACACATGATCCTGTGGCTGACTTCAATCACAAATTACTTTGATTATGTTTTGTCATTTAAGAAAATGCTATTGGCAAAATGACAAGTACATTGTTAATAGTTTTTTCTGGATGAAATTGATTCCTTTGTATATTGGTAATATTTTTCCTCTCAGAAATGCAGCACATGACTGACAATAAGTCACTGAAATTTGAATTTTAAAGAACTCAAGAATGCATGGCCAGCTAAAGTCTCAGAAATTGTCTTGTTAGTGAATCACCTTTTTATTTATTGAAATCATTGTGACATCAGTTGCAGTTGGGGCCCTTTAAGGATGGGTCCTTCTTGGCATTTGATTTTTTTTTTTAATTTTTATTTTTTTTTATTTCAGCATATTATGGGGGTACAAATATTACGGTTATGTATATTGCCCATGCCCCCCTGCCCCCTCGAGGCAGAGCCTCAAGCATGACCATACCCCATACATTGCACACAATACATGAGTGGATCAACAAAATGTGGTATATGTATACCATGGAGTACTATTCGGCTTTAAGAAACAATGGTGATATAGCACCTCTTGTATACTCCTGGATACAGCTAGAACTCATTCTACTAAGTGAAGTATCTCAAGAATGGAAAAACAAGCACCACATGTACTCACCGGCATTTGATTCTTAATCTCTGAAAACACTGGACTCTTTTGATTGATAGGTACTACCATGTTTTTATTTCATGTGATCATTTAATTACAAAACTCAATGAATAATGAGACCTAGTGAACCATAACATATTCTGTCACAAGTTTAACTCACTTAAAAAGGCCTTAACTTGAAAAAAGAGTACCCATGGCTCTACTAAGTGAAACAGATTTTACTATCATGCTTCATTGTCATGAGAAATATATTCCTTTTCGGCCAAAAAGGACCAGAATAGCACATTTTGATTAAAACAGAGTTTCTCAGAATTATGAATAGTAATTTTTGTTTTAAAATATTTAAAATTTTAAAATATTTTAGCCTTGTATACTGCTCATTTAATCTAGTTGAAACTATAAAATTTCCAAAGGCCAGCAATTGGTAATAACATAGTACTTAATCTTATGGAATATGGAATTTTTGTTAAAGAAATATTTTAAATACACTAAATAGTCTATTTAAATAAGTTTTACAACACATATTTTTCATAAAATGATTTTTTTTATTTATGAAGATCAATTTTCTGATTATAGGGTTTCTATAAAATGGTGTTTGTCTATACTAACATCCTTTTGTATTCATATTTAGCTTATTTAAATAGATGCTATGAATCTGATTCAGCCAGAAGAAAGTGGGTATTGAGTGCAAATTATAATCCTAACTATTTTGGAGTCAGAACATCCATCATCAAAGGAAATGAGTGATGGAGTATGTTCTTTAACATAGACTCAGAGAAAGCTAGAGTACATCTGTGTGTGTGTATGTGTGTGTGTGTGTGTGTGTGTGTATTCACAGAGCTTACTTAAGATGTGGAGGTTATATTGAGAAAAGAGCCTAGGGTTGATATTGTGAAATATATCACAGAGATTTTGTGCATTTGTAAGGAATGATACCTGAACAACTGTTTCTTCTAAATGTTGCATAAGAACTGTAATGTATGAATAATGATTGTTGTTCAGTATTTTCTGTCCTGCCTCCTCTAGTATCCAGGGAAATTGTACTTGTGACTGTAGGCCTCAAGTACCATTTTTTTTTGTTTAAATTAAACCTTCAGGCTAAACACTTTATAATTGTGATTAGATCCCATTGTAGATGCTACTTTTATAAAATGACTGCAGAATATAAACACCAATGCTGTCTTATTCTTTACATCTGATATAAAAAATGTCTTAGAACATATTTACCTTTGTAGGTTTAATCATTTCTCAATATTCAAGATTGTGTTAACTCATCCATTTATTCTTAACTGTTATCTTGTCAGTGATGACCATTTGGAGTATCATTCAAAATAGATGCGTCCACATGGGTGTAACACTCGAAATCCGAGAATACTCTGCCTACACAATAGCTTGTCTATCCATGCTCTTTTCTTGCTTACTTACCTGGGCTTGTGACCCTTTTAACCCCAACATCACCCACTTTTTTTCATGATTGAAAAGGTTGATGATCTTTTCTCTTTTCTTTTCCCCTAGATCAGCCTGAAAGCTGCCTAGCATTTTAGTGTATTTTTAATCTCACAGTAGTAACTAAATCTTAGGTGGCATTTAAGAGTTCTTCAATGTCCACAAGCTATTTCTTGTTCAAGAGAAAAAAATCCGTTTTCTTATTAAAGCTCTAGATTGACATATGCTATAAAATGTAAAATATGATTATAAGCTTATTCACAGTGATCTAATCGAAAGAAGCAACAGAGTAAGGTTGAAGCAAGGTCTCTTTTTTTTTTTTCATTTGGGAAAAATCAATTGACATTCTTCTGAAAATAAATAAATGTATAGCACTGGTTATTATGATAGCACTAGGAGGAAGATCTGATAGCACCAGGAAGAATAATTTTTAAAAATCAAAACCATAGGGGTATAGAAAGAAAAAATCCTGGTATGATGCAGAAGATCTATATTCATAGTCTATTCCTGTCTCATAAAATGACACCATTGATTTTCCCCTGAGGAATGAGGGTATAAAAGCATATAAAATTAACATTGTATTGGAAACAAATATCTAACAACTGTTTTGAGATTATTCAAGGCTTAAATAGCCTCAAGTTTTCTTTATTAACTGTGATATAAAAATGGTCAGTTTGTGTCTATCCAATCGCAAACGCTCCAGATGGCATGGCTAGTGGCATGGGGTGGGAGGGTGGTGGAGTCAGTTGTTATAGTTGGTTCCCACAGAACCAATTAATGTCTCCAGTATTGTTTGAATTGTTCACAATTTTTTTCTAAATATTTTGGCATTGTATAGTGAAAGGAGTTTTACTATCCATTTCCAAACCCCACAAGGGTCAGGAATTTCTAACATGTTCATTGAATATCCCGTACTTACTCAATTCCCACATCTGGAACCAGGTCATTATCATGTTTTCCTAAAGTGTCACTCCTGGTTGTGATTTCACTTGCACTACCCTCACAACTAAAGGAATATCAATTTACACTTACCCTGGTCCTTGCTTCTGTGCCCAAGGTACTTCAAAATAACACGAATGGAAAAGTTGAAGTTATTGGAAATGTAAAAATATAGAAAGAAAAAGGCATTTCGTTTGTGATGAGAGGATTCAGTGACCACATATTGAATTGGGGTATTTTTACTGATGGATACTGAATTGAAGCCCTGCTCCTCTTACTTTGAGTTTCCTGCTCAAAATGCCCCCAAACCTTTGGTAATGTACTACTCAAATGGTCTCATTCAAATACAGTCCGATAAAAACCCAAGAATAAAAGAGCACTTTGTAGGAAAACATCTTGATGCCAGATTTAGATGATCACTATAGAAAGTTATCTGCAAAGTATGTCTGTGGTGGGTGTGGTGGATGTCTTATGAAGTTACTGGGGTGAAATATCTCTGCAATTATTTCTCCTTAGATTATTAATAAAAAGTATTTTAAAATTCCTATTTATTAAAATACTTTAGTAGTAACACAAAAGAACCTAAACAGCCTACAAGAAATCTGACAAATTGATGACTTTAATAACATCTGGTAAAAAAAAAAATTCTGCCTTAGTTGAAACACTTTCACTTTTAATAGTTAAGCTTTTGTAGGATATTAGTGAAGGGGAAGTTGGCTAATTAAGATACTTTACTAAGTGTCATAGATGTTTTAAGAACAAAGTTTAAAGGTCTGGCGTTTTATGTTTTTTTGTTTTAAAAATAAATTTGAGATTATGTAGTGAAATGGCTTATACATTTCTTTATAGCTCAGTTTCAAGCATTATATTATATACCCTGAATCAGAAAAATCCTCTGACTGTCAAAAACCTAAAATGGATGAATGGCAAAAAAATAAAATAAAAAGATTTGACTGAAAATGTTTGCTCTTACACCTCTACATGTTATAAATATAATACCTATACCTAATACCTATGCTATATATACACCATACATGCATACCATGCTTTTTATTGACAAAGGAACAAAAGGCATGAATGCCAGTTTTTATTGTTAATGAAAAGGAATCATGGATGAAGCTCTTGTAGTAGCTGCAAACTTTGAAATGTCATTATAGAGCTCCATAAAGCATCATATATATGATAAAAATACATTCACCTGTGGAAATGAAGGAACACTGTCTGTCAGAACAAACAATTGCTAATATTCAGTTATTATTGCCCAGGGTTTTAATGAGCATAAGTAACCACGTACTGTCATGCTCACTGTGCCACAGCCAAACAGCAGAAAAGATAACTGCATTAATGAGACAGTCTGTGTTCTGCCTTTGATAGGTAAATTAAAAAGATGCACGTTTTGCTTTCTCCCAGTCTAATGCGTGCTTTTTACTAAGAATTCTGAAGAAAAGGAGAGAATATACAAAATAAATTTAGGCTGATGATGATTAGAAACATGACTCTGGTTACAGAAGGGTTCGGTGACTTCCCAGGAATTTTATAAACAATGAAGCAAACATAGTGTATTTAGACAGCATCTTAGGGAAGTAGGTATTCTTGTTTAGTGAGTTAATTAGACAACATTCTTCTTAGTAAAATTTTCATCACATTTGTCTATTAAAGAATACTGTGAAATTAGTAACATAAATCCAATTATGTAATCCCTGAGAAATAAATTTCCTTAATAAAGGAATCAATTCACTAGGTACCAACGATGCCATATAACAGACTAACACGAACAAATGGAAATACAAAAGCTATTGTTTAATCTCATGCCTTCATTGTTTAAGTATATTAAAAGTGAATTTCAGAGAAAAGGAAAATAATTATTAAACTACTTTTTTTTTTCTTTTACAGATTGAGTTTTTTTTCTAGGCTTGATAAAAACTGTTACAATCAGAATTTATTTATGAATTATATTTAACCACTTTCAAAAAATTAAGTCCAATGTCTATATTCACTAGGCCTGGTAGATAGTCAGATATTAGCAGTACTTCTTAGGCAAAAGTCACCTCCCATAGTCAAAGGAAGGCAATAAACGTAATTCCTTCTTAAAGTTAGATAAATTACTTTTCCCCTCCTTCCTATAATTACTAAATCATTGAGTACCTTCAATGTTCCCCACCTCTAGAGAATAGTCAACTTTTAATGGATGGGATGTTATTGGTTTTTAAGGATCACAAGTAATTTAATAGTAAATTTAAATAATAAGCAAGAAAGACTGATTTTTTTAGCAGCTTTTAAAAATCCTGCAGAAGTAGCAGTTTTCTCACAAAGACCTGCATAGTAAGAAGCTCCCGCACAATGTAAAGCTTGAGTCAGTTTTCGGTATAATGAATCTTAATTAATTCATTTAATAATTTGCTAAGAGTCATTTTTAGTATTTATTATATTAAACTGATTTGAAGAGGAAAAAGCAAGGTAGTAACATAAGTCAATACTGTATTTTCTGGAATTATTATTTTTTTTAATGGAAACTTCCCTGCCCGTGGTTGTGATGAATTCCTAATGAATGCTTCTACGTAATAATAAATAATAAGATCAGATAACATTTGAGGGCTATGAGTGACACACTAAGCTCAGTGCTTTTGGGATGGGTGATGGTATTACCCCCGTTGTATTGCTGTAACAACTAAGACTTAGAGCAGTCAAGTGACTAGTTCCATTACCACATAGCTAGTAAGAATCGCTAAATGTCTGACACTACTTTGGTATACCGCTGTTGTCACAAGCTTTTATATTTTGTCTGCAGTGGTTCATTTTGCTTTTAAACACAAGTACATCTATAAGACTACTTCTATTGGCCTGAGCACTCCACTTTCACAAAAAGTTACACAGCATGTTACAATTTTTTAAAATGTTTAAATCTTAACATATGGGCCTACATCAAATACATCTGTTACAAAAGGATGAATTGTGTAACATAATGACAAGAGGATCGTAAGTTTAAAGCCTTAGAGACATATAATGAGCTATCAGAACCAATTGTAGGATCTAGTTTTTGCAATGTATTGAAACTCTTATGAGTGTTTCATGAGATGAAACCTCATGACTCAACATTTGAGACTGCTAAGTAGCTACCTATTTCTTTCATAAAATCTATTAGTCAATAAATTTCCTTAAAGTAGAAATTATGAAAATTTAAACAAAACAATGAATGAACACTAGGGAAGGAATTTTTTGTTGTTGTTTTGTAACAAAGTAAAAGGATAAGTTGAATCATAACAAGTGTGTTTGTCTTTGTTTTCACCTTGAATTTCCTCTGACTACTGAGGAAATGTAATGTCAGCATTTCATTGGTGAATCCGAGAAGCCCACTCTTCTTATGGGATGTCCTTTGTGGACTGGATAAATTTATAAGTTATCATAATAACAATGTTTTATAATTTACAACTTATCATAACATTACAAATGTCATGCATTTGTAATGTAATCCTCAAAATATCTAATTCTAGTAGTTGAGAGAGGTTGCCCCCGATTTTCCAGATGAGAAAATGCAGTCCAAGAACATGTAATACGTTAGTGTAGTTCATCAACAAAGTCTCTGATGCAAATTTAGGGAGCAGTATTTAAAAGCACTTGCTACAAACATCCCTCTTTTCCTCCCCCCTAGGTGTATGGACTCCTTAATAAAATCATTAATATGCCTACTATCCACACCTAAAGTGTGAACTCTTGATAAAGGAACTTCAAATGTTTACTGCAATGTTTCTCAAAGTATGGTCCCTGGACAGCAGCATCAGCATCACCTGGCACCTGCTAGAAATGCTAAATCTCGGGTATCCCTGATGTACTGAATCAAAAATTTTGGTGCTGGGTCACAGTAGTCTGAGTGTAATAAGCCTTCCAGGTGATGCAACTACAGTTTGAGGACCACTGATGTGCACCCTACAGGTGCTTAATTAGTGTTAGTTTACACAAATGCACACTCTTACATGCATCAAATTATCTATATTAAAGTATTTAAAAAAATAGATACTATAATAAGTAGTCACTGTTATTATTGGCATTCATTGTATTAATAATTTTTTTTCTTGAGGTTTTGTTGCTGTCGAGCAGAGATATTTAAGGAAAATTGCATTTTCTTTTAAGGATTGAAACACAGTCTTACTAGAAGAGTACCCACATTGCACAGATTATTAACATATTCTTTTGAAGAATAGTAAGGAGTAAAATTAAAAGAAGGAACAGATTGAGAGGGAAGGAAAAATTAAAAAATCATAGGCTGCCAGGCCTTGTTGTTTACAAATAGCACTTTTAGATGTATTGAAGGATGTTGGTTGAAAAATAGAACAAAGAAAAAGTTCCATTTGATTTTTTGTTGTTGTTGTTTTTCATAGTCATGAGTGTAGTTTGGATTAGGTGAAAACAAACATAGGTGGGCATTTTTAAGAAAACAACTGAGTTGATGATTTCTCAATATGTGAAATGATTCTCACTGATGGGTTAAATCCAATCCATTCGACTAGTAGTGAAAAGGATCCTTTTGAGTTTCTAAAGGTGTTCATTGACTTAATTCACACTGAGGACCCAGATAGTCCTAGATAGACTGCATATCTCTTAGCTTCTGATAGTTAGAAGATAAAAAGACATCCATATATCATGGTCGTTGAGTAAGAAATGAGGAGTTCTTGGAATAGAGATCTGTAGAGATCTGAGGCCTGAGGTGTTGAAGGATACAGTCAAGGAGGTGAGCCAGTTAATTTCTGAAGTGATCCTGAAGAATTGAGTTCTCACTGTGAAGGTGACAGTAGATCCTAGAAAGTGACTATTAGCTTTTCATAAAGTCAGGGAGGAAGGAGTCAAGAAATGGTTTGGGGTAGCTGAACATTTTCCTCTAAAGCTAAACATTCTTTACATCTTGTTTCCTCTAAAGGACAAACTGTCTATCTCACTAATAAACATATGCTTTATTCCCTTATAATTCCTCCCACTTCTAGTGGAGCAACTTTTTATTGACTAGAAATTGTGGTTGTCTATAGCTCTCTGATGAGGATCGGTCAGTATTGTTGAAACTATTTTCCTAACTCTTTTTTTGTTGTTGTTGTTTTATTTTTTTGAAGTAAAAATGTAATGGAGTGCTTCTGTGTAGGAAGCTCATAAGAACAGACTTTTCTGGTTACAGAGTTGGGGACAGCCTCAGGTAAAACAGTTTGAAAACTACTTTTCTAGATGAATCCAAGCTTACTTTCAGTATCTAAGTGATGGCAAATCTTTATCAACTGTCTATTATGTACATGACACTAGGGTATGTATAGTATCTCTAACCTTCACAATAGCCCTGTACTCTAAGGATCAATAATACAATTGCACAAGTTGAGGCCACTGAGTTTTGGAGGGCTTAAGAAATTTCCTTAAGACCACACACCTGGATTTCTAAATTATATTACTCTCCTTGACACTCCCCAGTAAAACACTGAACTATATCTTCTCAAATGTTGTTTTTGGCAGTTTATAGATGAAGATCAAATTTCGGATTTATACTGTCATTTATCAAGAATTACTAAACTTATACCAAATTCTTGTGAGTCCTGGCTAAACACCCCCAAGGGGATCACCAAGAGAGAAGGGCATAGCCCTACAATTAAGGTATGTATAATCTAGTTGGAGAGAAAGGATAGCTAGAAAGATTACAAGGAATTTTTGGCCAACAAGAGACTAGAGAAATAGAGGAATTTTGAAGGAGAGAAAAATCATTCTGGACTAGCATGGGTGGCTTGTGTCAGAGATAGAAATTGACCTTTGCCAAAATTAAAAAGTAGAGTAGTTCAGAGCATAGGCTCTAGAAGCATATTGCCTGGGTTCTCATCCTCTGAAATTACTAGCTGTGTGCCCTTGGGAAAATAATTTAATGTCCTTGGTCCTCAGCTTTCTAACATTTAAAATGGTAAGGATCTGCCTTATGATTGTGGCAAGGATTAAATAAGGAAATGTCTGTGAAGGGCTTCGTGCAGAAAGTGGAGCATAATGCAATTGCAAAGATGTGGAAACAACCCAAGTGCCCATCAATTCATGAGTGGATTAATAAAATGTGGTATATGTATACCATGGAGTTCTACTCAGCTACAAAGAAAAATGGCGATCTAGCAGCTCTTTTATTATCCTGGATAGACTGGAGCCCATTCTACTAAGTGAAGTATCACAAGAATGGAAAAACAAGCACCACATGTACTCACCATCAAATTGGTTTTAACTGACCTACACTTAAGTGCACATATAGTAATAACATTCATTGGGTGTTGGGCAGGTGGGAGGGGGGAGGAGGAGATGGGCATATTCACACCTAATGGGTGTGGTGCACACCATCTGGGGGATGGACATGCTTGAAGCTCTGACTTGGGTGGGGCAAAGGCAATATATGTAACCTAAATATTTGTACCCCTAAAATATGCTGAAATAAAAAAAGGAGAAAAAAACAAACAAAAAACCAAAACAAAAACACTGTCCTGTTACAGTTGTTACCATCACAGCTGATGTTGTATTAATAAAAACAAGAAGAGTTCTGAAGGGAGTTGGAACTTTCATTATTTGCAGAACCTAAGGAACCCAGAGCTTAGTTTGAAATACATAGGTAATGAAGTGTAGGAAAGGGAAAGGACCATGTTCCAAAGACTGAGGTCCTTGGAAGAATCCCAGACTGAGCCTGAGGTACCTCTCCTTTCATCACAACTGTTACCCAGGGAAGTGCTTTGAATGCAATTGTACGAGAAACACTAATATCGAAATCAAACTGCAGGTAAGGATATAGGGGGAAGAGATTAAATTACACAGGCTGAGCATCAAATGTAATACTTTTACTTGGAAATATGACTTTGGTCTGTAAAGAGGTAAAGGGTATTCATCTGGTCTGATAGTCGTGTTGTCATTGCTTTCCTCCTGGGCAGATATCTCAGGGCTTTGTGTATTTTTGTGGTACATGTGCACAGACCTGAGAATGTGCCAAGAACATAAGACCTTGGACAAATTAAGAATATATGGCTATTGGGCATTCCTTTAAAATGTGAATTGTTTTAAAAAGTAATATTTCAGAAAAATAATACCTATAGATTTTATCTTAAGGTATAGCCTATAAATTCAAGACTTTGTGATGTCTAATTCATTTGTCTCCTTTGATTACCTTAGGAAATAACCTTAATTTCCTATATTCACCACATTTTTTCTGAGTAAAGGTGTTGATGATAATAAGTTTCAGAAGAATACAAAAACTGGCCCCCTTCCCAATAGATTTAAGCTCCTTATCCTTTGACCAAACCCTTGGCTTTTCATCTATATTTGGAATTTAGCAATTCCTAGTTTCCCTAAAAATACAGTTACCCAGATTCTTGCAATTGTTCATATTCATTGCTTTTCATTGTCATTTAATACTGTGAAACAAAAATCTAGCAATTTAAATGGAATTTGTCACTGACATACAGCCAGTAAAAGTTATCCATGAAGCTTAAGTATAACATGAAACAGAGTACGCTACTGAACAAATAAATGGGACTCTCACCACTCTCACAGAATGGGCTCAATCTTTGTGCAGCCCAAAAGGTAATATATGAAATTTTAAGACTATCAAGATTTTAATGGTAGAGCTTCTGAAATGCTAAACATCTTCTGAAACTCAAATTTGAGTTGGAAGAGACCTTAGATATAAAAAATTAACCCTCTTTGTCTATAGTCTCAGGATTAATAAAAATGGAAATGAGCTCTAGATGTTTAGGGACTCTATTTAAATATATCAAGATACTTTAAGAGTCTTTGATTTAAAAGAGAGAGAGAAAGAGAAAATATTAATATTAAATGAAAGATGTAATCTTTTATTTACTCATTTTCTGAATCTCCTACTTGTGCTTTATGTTTTTCAATCAAAACAGCTTAGTCCAGAGACAACAGTAAAAAATTATAAAATCAGCAGGAATATTTTTTCTGTATTGACTTTTCCCCTAATACTTATTTGAATTAATTTAACATGCCTTTTAAAAAGTTTTCATAATTTTTGATCATAAAAGTAATGAGTTTATAAAATATATGCCTACAAAGATTTTAAAAATCATTTATAACCCCACTACCAAGAAAGAATACTTTGAACATTTTGGACTTCATTCTTTCTTTTCCTGAACATTTTAAAAGGTAAAATCATATCGCTCTGCTTTTTAAAGATCACACTCAATTCTGAATGTTAATTATGTGTTTATAGTTGGTATGTGCTTTTGTTCTTCTTAAGGTTTTATTTTGGGTCAAGGTGGCTGGATTTTGTTTTCATTTTCTTTTGAGCTTTTCACTTACATTGCAATATTAGTGTGCCTTTTCTTTCACCCCTTGTCTTCTATTTTTGTTTGTTCATTTTTGCTATTAAAAATGGTTTCTTTTCTGTTCTTGATGTTCATATCTCCTTGGTCCATGCAACTTAATAACTTTAACTAGAATATTAATACTTCGTATTCATGTTTCATGAATATTTTGAGTAGGAAGCTGTTATGCATGTGCCCTTTGTTAACAGGGCTGATTAAATTGGAATAGAAAGTAGTGATGAGAGAATTGGTATCTTTCTAAAGATATGTTCAACAGTAATGCATATCTAGTGGTTGACTTAGCACACCTTCAGAGTGTTTGCATTTTAGGTTTCTCCCAATTTTTGTGATGACGGTCTGGCATTCTGTTTTAGGACTTAGCTGTTTCACTCAGTTGAGTCACTAGAAGCTTAAAATTTATGGAATAATTATGTTGATTGATTTTAATTGCTCAGCAGAATCATTTAAAAAAAATTAAATGTTGGCAAGCTTGATTTATTTACAACCACATCGTTAACGTCTCAGAGCATTAGTTAAGTAGGCACTTGATTTCTCTTCCAGATGAGCTCTTAAGGCAAATAAATTCATGGCATTTGGGTGAGCAGATTTGTATTGCGTCTTCTATCAACTGATATTCAATTGTTATTAACGTTTGAGAAAATGTGTTAGTCCATGTGGTAAGCTACCCAGCAAAGTTTTCAAATTTTAAGATGAACTTCATAAACTGACACCCACAGTATAGGTAAGCTGTTTTCTGATAAAATCTCTTTCCCAAAGCTTTTCTTATTAAAAAGTAAGCCATTTTATGATCACTTAGAATATTCCTATGACTTATTTTACCAATAATGAAGTGGTGTCCATCCATGTAGACTCTTCAAAAGTATAACTTTATTCATACTTGACTCATAACTTGAGCTTGTAATTTTAAATTGGCCCTTACTATGTTCTCCATAGCCTTTTCAGGGTTCTCCAAGCTTCATGTTTTGAAGTAGGATGATGGTATTGTAACTAAGATCTACAGAAGACCAAAAGATTGGCTAAGAGTCTGTGGATTTGGCTATGATGGAGCAGCTGTGAATTTTGAACTGCAATACTATGGTATTTAGAACCTCATAAAACACATTTTATTTCTCATAACAGATTATTCAGATATAGAGAATAGTGATAGGGAGGTATTGGTGGGGGTTATTGATAATATGGGAAGATTTGTAAATAGTGTTCTTGGCCTTAAAATGTTTTAATTAAATGTGGCCATGAAGTCCAGTGGACAGTCAAAAAAGATATGGGAAATAAAGATTTCAGAAGACATATTAAGGAATATAAATATAAAAGCAAATTTAGCTAGGTGATATAGTTTGGATATATATCCTCTCCAAATCTCATGTTGAAATTCCATCCCCAGTATTGGAGGTAGGGCACAGTGGGGTCACTGGGAGCATATCCCTTAATGAATTAATGGCTTTTTGCCCTCTGGTGATAATGAGTGAGTTCTTGCTTTATTAGTTTACCCAAGAGCTGGTTTAAAAGATTCTGACACCACTTCCTCTCTCTCCTGCTCCTTCCCTTGCCACGTGATACACATGTTTCCCTTTGCCTTCGCCCTTGATTGGAAGATTCATGAAGCCCTCACCAGAATTAGATGCTGGTGCCACACTTGCACAGTCTGCAGAACTGTGAGACAAATAAACCTCAAATTACTCAATTTCAGGTATTTCCTTTATAGCAATGTCAAATGGACTAACATACAGGTATATGAGGGACTGGAAAATAGGGAGGTCTAGGTAGTACCAAAGCATATGGGTGCATTTATTAATACAAATCAATCAAGATAAGAACCATACATATAATGTCTAATGTATATGGAATTTAATGAAATTCATATGTAGTAGAATTGATCTAGCTTTTGAATAAAGGAATATTATGGACAAGAAGAAAAATGAGGAAACCTTGAATACTTGTATAGCATAAGGCTATTTTATTGTTCAGACTCTGGTTGAACAGAACATTTTAGTGTATATTGATTAGAAAATGTCTTGTTAATTATGAATTTTATTTGAAATTTTAAATACCAAGTAGCTCATTATTGGCATAATTCCATCAGCACTTATTTTATTCCTCTTACGAAAAATCTTAGTAGCTTTGGAACTCACTAATAATTTTTAAAAGGCTCATATTTTTCTGTTAGTGCTAATATTTTTCTCCTTAGAATTTCAAATGACTCCTAAAGTGTTAATGTACTTCATTAATTATTTCACCTTGAAATGATTTTCAAGTATCTTAGCAAATTGTGAATATAACATCGAGCTCATTTGAATCACAGAAGCTTGCCAGCATATAGAACATTTTTTGTTTTTAAAGGGGTTATATATCATGAGAATTTTTTTTATTTCATTTAAAATAATTCTATTGCATAACTTGGAGGAGAAATTAGCTTTTTCTATTTTGACTATACTTCAAAAGCACTATTAAAGAATTCTTGGAAATAGCTTTAAAAACTTAGAGACAGACATAATATATAAAGTGGCATGAGGAATTGGAATAATTTCTCACTTTCCCTTTCAATCTTCCCCTACCCTTGGCATAATCCAGTGCAAACTCTACTTATCTCCACAGACTAAGGAATGATGGCAAGAGACGTGACTTTAGACCCAAGTTTGAATGGTAACTCTGTTGCTTGGGTGTTAACATTAAGTGAGTTATTTAACCCATCTGAATCTAAATTTTTAAAATAAAACAGTATGAAATTTATTAACCAATAAGTAGTATTAAATAGATAATGAATGTTTATACTTTTCCTTTTTACATAGCACAAGGCAGGAGTAGACAAAATGAATACATACTCTAAAGGAGGAGAATTGAAAGCACCTAAATCAATAGTGTTTTGTGCCCATTGGCTCCATCATACCTCCTTATCCAGCCTACCATTGGCCTGGCTTATTAGGACTTTCCCCTCACTTGATGGTGAAAAGTGGCTTCTAGTCTTTTTCCCTGTATGTCTATCCTGGATGTGGATAACAAGTTAATTCTATTTCTTTCTAACCTTTCTAAAAGAGGTATCTGGTTATGTCACTTGCTCTGACTCCCCAGCATAATCCACAGAGCTCCCCAAGCTGTGGCTTCAACCAAGGTAGCACAGTGGCGGAAGCATGGTCTTTGAGTCAGCCCATTTGTGTTGGATATTGACTGTACCTCTGGCCTTAGCAAGTTGCTTAACCTCTCCAAGCCTCAGTTTTCTCATTTATAGGATAGGAGCAATAAGCTGTATTTCTCAGTTGTGGTAAGCCTTAAATAAGATAATATTAATATATGTTAAGTGTACAGTGTCATACCAGATAAAAATATGAAATCAACAAATTTTGATTATTATGATGGTTTTGTGTCCCAGGATAACCATCTTAATTACCTCATAAATTGAGAAGCAGATTTCTAAATTTCCCTGAACCTTTTCTGGTTTGGGTGCCTTTGTGCGGTGTATTCTGTCCATTTGGAATGCTTTCCATGTAAAAATGTCTTTCTACCCATTCTCTCTGCCTATCAAAATCACACCAACTTTTAAAGGTCCCACTCAATTTCCTCCTCCTTTTCTCTAGTTCCTTTTATCATTTGTATCACATTGTGAATGGTGGTAATGTCTTCTTCACTAAATCATCAGTCTTTATAGGTCTAAATTATGCCTTAATTAACTTCTTCCACATTCCATTTTTCAACATGTCTCAGGAAACTTGTGTTGAACTGCCTAGAGGTAAAAGATAGTACTTAGGGAATGAAGAATTCAATGTGTGACAAGCCTCCAGGAATGTTGACTTCTTAGAAGCTAAAATACTGACATAGAGGCATTCCTGCTACTAAATTATGGAGATTTCTTAACAATGATGTATTTGAAATATCCATGATTACGTCATATGGCTTTGTAATACTTTTTTATGGGGTCTCAACTGATCAGAAGGAAATATCTGCAGATACCATGATAATGGGTTTTTAAAATTTATTTTTAATTATTTTTATTTTTAATTATTATGGATACATAATTGTAAATATTAATGGGGTACATGTGGTCTTTTGATACAGGCATACAGTGTGTAATGATCAAATCAGGGTAACTGGAGTATTCATCATCTCAAGCATTTATCATTTTCTTGTGTTAGACAATGTTTTTATTTATACACTTAAGTTTTGACACTACTTTTAAATGTTTTCCTCCTTCATCTTGATATTTAGCTAGTTAGAAAAACTAATAATCTAACCACATTTATAAGACTTTTCTTTGACACATGAAAATGGAGGAAGAGGAGCTGTGAAATAATTACATCTCTTAGCTTTGTTTTTATTTTATTCTACTAGTGACTCTGAAAATATTGTTGGTGCATGAGATGATAAGGGTGGAGTAATTTTGACAGATGAGCTGACTGAATTTGCTAATAATATGAAACCTTGACTTGGAATAGAGCATGAAATGAAACAGAATTCAGTAATGTGGTTTCAACCTGCACTTGCCTTTTTGATGCTTTTTTATAGGGAATATCAAATTGCCAAACCTATGTCCCTTCACCTGAGCCTGTTAGCAGTCTCCACATACAAAGTGATCATTGTCTTTCCTAAAGGTCATCTACTTTCTTCCCTGTGATCTTGAAGAGACATCGCATTTTATTTTAATTGATAATTTTTAATGTCTACTCTGTTTCCATCAAATTCCTCGTGTGCAGCTACTATCTATAAGCCCACCTGTGAGACTAAACACAGACTTCCTCTATGAGTTAACACCAGAAATTTAAGAATGTGCCCTATAAACTTATGCCCCTTCAATGGAGTGAACAAAAAGTGCTTTTCAAATGTGAATTGTGATGCCTGTATATTCTTTACTTTGTACGGAATGTCATAGTCAGCTCTTTCTTTATTGGAAGTGCTTTTGTTGTTGTTCTGTTATTTTTAAGTCCCCCAGTTTCTATCTGACAATATTGCTTCTTTATTTTAAGATAGAGATAATTAATACTGATTAGCAAAGAGACATATGTAGCAATAATTTTAAGTAGGAAAATTGAGCTTAAGGCTGTCTGATATTATTAAAGAATATAGCCAAAAGATTTTTTAGACAAATAGAAAATTTAATACCTGCCTTTCACTCAAGGTTTATAGTGAAATTGACTTTCTTAATACTGAAGTGCCTTTTTAGCCACATTAGTAGATTTTAATTTCCTTTTATTTTTATTTTTCAATAAAGAGCATATAGTGCTTTGGTTATCCTCTTTACATTCTTGGTTGACCATAGTTACAGTGATAAACATCTGAAACCTTTTCTTTGGAGTTCCAATTATTGGAAAGAAACCACTTGGAATTCCTCACAAGATTAGTGGTCATCAAGCTTCCTACCTTGAAGATTTTCTTGTTTTGAATAACAAATCTCCCCCTGAAGATGGTTAGACAGAACTCATTTGCAGTCATGGCTGTGTACCAGATCTTAGAAGTAATTAGATTGCTTTGTAGCATAGTTTCACAAGCCTCACTCAGTGTATAGATTCTTAAATAAACAATAAGAAAATTATATTATGAAGAATGACAGCTCATATACAAATCCCCTAGTACAATAAAAAGTGATTAAGGATGTTCAAGTGAGGCAAGATTCCTAAATATGTACCGGTGAAGCTGTACTAAAATTTTGTATTGTTACTAAATAAATATCAGAACATGTTAAATTACATTGTTTGCTTTTGTTATTATTTTCTGTATATCATGTGAGCTGCCAAAGAGCTTCTTTGGAAACAAAGGAGGCATGGGGACACTTTCTTGTCTTTCAGGACTGATTTGAACTATGTTCACACTTTCTATAGCTGAAAGATAAGAGTAGACACTATTAGTGTCACATTACATCTTAAATGTGCTATAGTGTAGCAGCTTCCTAACAGTGATAACTTTTGGTGTTAGCAGCTATTCACACTTGTTGATAATGCACTGCAAGACAGAGGGTCTCCCCAACTAGGCTTCCCTGTAGGCGGCAGTTCTTGTGCGCACAAGGAGCCTCTTTCATCTCTTCATTTTATAAATATGTTAGGCACCCTCATTTATCAGCTTACCCCTCCAATTTCTTGAAGCCCATCTCCAAAGTGACTCCCTTGGTCTTTTAATTCTTAGGTACATCATTTAAAAATACAGTATTATTTTTGTTCGTGATAACACATAAGATCTACCCTCTTAGCAAATGTTTAAGTATAGAATACAGCGTTGCTAACTATAGGCTAGGCACTAGGCTGTACAGTAGCTCTCTAGGGTTTATTCATCTCGTAGAACTGAAACATTGTACCCTTTGACTGATACCTTTCCATATTTCCTCCCCGGAGTCCCTGGAAACTACTATTCTACTCCTCTATGAGTTTGACTATTTTAGATTCATCATATAAGTGGTAATTTTTTTTTCAGATCTAGATGTGCAGAATAAGTAGTATATTGTAAATAAGAGGGCAGGATGAAACTTTTGTAGGCTATGGGTAGCTTTATGGCATAAATGGTGTAGTGGTTTCACAGTTGTATACTTATCTCCAAACGCGAAAAGTTGTATACATTAAATACATACAGCTATTTGCATGTCAATCATACCTTAATAAAGTGGTTTGAAAAATACACTGAGCTTTGCCAGAAGTGGAGAGTGGCATTTTCAGTGTTTCATGCTTTTGAAGGACTACATGTGACTAGCCCTCCATCTTTTTTGAGTAATCTCAAAACTGAAATCGTTTTTGTAGAAAAGGGATCCATTCATTCTCTACTACTTGAGCCTTTCATTTAAGGAGTAACAAAACTTTAATTTTTTAAGTCAATGCTGAGTAAGGAAATATTTAGCGTACTTAGTATACTTTAACAACATCAACAACTTAAGCCACGTTGACTTGGAATAACTTAATCTTACCTAAAAAAATGATTTTACTTCCTAAATCTGTGTTTCTTAAATTCTGCAGTGAGCTGGTTATTTTTTCTGCAGAATATTATCCTTCAACAGGTGATCTGTCTTCAAATTACAATTAATATTCATATTGCCACAAGGCTTTTTACTCTCTTTTCAACGTTTGTTAAAGGGGATCATTAGATCTTGAGAGGGTGTTAAAGAGCATTTTCTAGATGCAAAGAGTACATGTATTAATAACTTGACTAGTAGCTTAAAAGAGGAAAAGCAAAAATGTAGAGTTAAAAGTACATAAACTTTATAAATACTGCCAAGCCAGTAATACTGGTTAAGACATTAAAAAATAATCTTATAATATTTAGAATTTGAACTCCTAAAGCTTAAAAGTTCTAAACTTCTGCATCCTGCCATTTTAAAAAATAAGAGTAAATTTTTAAAATGTGAATTTTAAATCTGACATCTTTCTGTTAGATGTCATTATAACTTACTGGGATGTTTTGAATTAGAGAGTGTTTTCCTGAGGGACATTTTTGGTATTTTGTATTTGTTACTATATAAGCATCTTGAAGAGTAGAATTGCATTTTATGAGTGTGAACTCTAGAGTTAAATAAAATAAATATCAAAGTAGCAATTAGTAGGGGCCAGAGACAAAATGTGAAAAATTAATATGAAGTTGTGGTAGAGGTAGATGTGGTTCCCAATAATCACTGACTCTTGAAGAGGTGCTGGACCTAGTGACTTGCTCCTAATGAATAGAATACAGAAAAAGTGAAAGAAGAACCAGATTACAGAAAATGGATCAAACAATTAAGAGACTCTTAAGGAGTTTGCCTCACCAATGGGGAAAAGCCAAGCCAAAAACTACCTTGACAATGGAGCTTGTAATTTATTGGCATATAATTTCTAAGAGTGTCTCCCTGCCAAATGAAAGCAGTACAATTGGAAACAAATTAGAAATCACTTTATGGCAGTTATCATTCATATAAATTCAAAAAGTGTTTGGGTTATTTTTAGGTTTATTTCAGTTCCTAATATGTGGGGACTGTGGAGAGTGTAATGAATCAGAAACAGCTGAGCATCTCTGTTGTTAAGACAGTTGTAAAAATAGACAAACAGCTTTCTTTTTAATTCAACTACCATGTATGGAGTGTCTATTTCCTATAATGTATTGTCAATACATAGTTCTAGGATTAAAGTAAGACTACATTGTAATCAATGGAATCAGTAGGAAAATGTTCATCATCTAATCGGAATTCTTTACAACACATATGATAAATGCCAATCAGCTGTGGTTGACATGGTGACCTGTGGGCCCAGCATAGCCTAAATGCATGATATGATGACAGCAGTCTGAATGGTTTTCTAAAAATTGATTCTTATAGTTGTGATCCTTCTTTAACACATGGAGGTTGAGTTTTGCATATAACATTTTAACAGGACAATTCTCTGGATATACTTCAGTCATCGTAGATTTTTTAATGCACTACAAGGTTTAATTCTTAACTAATGCCCTTTAAGAGCTTTTGGGTACAAGCTAAATCAGTCAACAGTCGGAAGACATTTTAATAAAAAAAGTTCTTAGCATTGGAAGTGTGAAAAACTCGTTACATTTCAGGAATTAAATTTTCTTTCTTAATATAATTGGAATGGAAGTATTTTATTTGGCGGGCGACAGCACTATAAACCAGCTATGTAGTAGATTTTGACATCTATATTTACTACTAGATGATGTTTGTGCAGACCTTCACATTGGCTTGAAATATAATCATGCCTTGAAGTGTTTAACAAGGATTCTAATCTTTGAATCTACTATCCAGTACCAAGCAGTGTGTGATTAGATGAAAGCTATGTGACATTAAAAATTTAAACACACACATATATCATCTAGACAAATTAAAGAATAAAAATATTTGCCTGGGAGCCCCGCAGAGGGTGTTCTACCGCTTAGACCTAGATTGGCTCTGTGTGTTCAATTTTCTCTGATTATCCCAGGGATTCAGGGTGCATTCTTCCTCTACAACTCATCCTCTTCAGGTTTTCTCTGTAATATGTCAAGAGTGAACTGCAATCTCTTCAGTTTCTTGTTTCCATCCCAGACAAGCACACAGACTCTTCTGGATGTTCCCACTACACTAATCACTAAGAGGAAGTCGGATAATAATAAAAATAATAATAATAAAAAAACCTAATGCCATGGGCAGGATGTCAAATTATTAGAATCATTGTGCTTTATATAGCGTTACCAACATTCATTGAAAAAGACATTTGAATGCCTTCCTACCATGTGCTAGGCATTTTGCTAGGAACTGAGTATATAAAGATAAGAAACAGCTAGCCTTCAAGGACCTCACCATAGAGTGTAAATAACATGGCATTTACAGCACAATGTGATAAGGGTACAATGGGAGAGAAGGCAATACAGGCAATCACAGGAACACAGAAGGTGAGAAGTGATTAACCTGTGGACAGAGGGGATAGGCATGCCAGGTAGAAGAATTAGTATGAGCAGAAACACAGAGACAAGAAAGAACATAATGGATTTTGGGATTTGAAGCACACCACATTGAGCAATGAGGCACAGTGTATAGGCATGAACTGCTAGATCACTGGTTCTCAAACGTGTTCCCCTGACTAGCAGCATCAGCGTCACCTGGAAATTTATTAGAAATGTAAATCCTCAGACCCCACCTTAGACTGATTCAGAAACTGTGATTAAACTAACCCTTCAGGTGTTTCTGATCCACAAGGAAGTTTAAAAACCCTGTGCTAGATTACATCATACCTATAGACTAAAGTTTCCTTACAGCCAATGGATTTTAAGTAAGGAAATGACATTTGTTGGATCTGATTTTTCACCAAAAGAGCTGTGTGGAAGCAGTGTGGAGAATACATTAGTGCATATGTGATGAGGGCTGAGTGAATGAGATGGAGGGTAGGGAATAAAATTGGATGATGCTTAAGAGGTTGTTTCAGTAAGTAATTCAGGTAAAAGTAACAGAATATGAACTCAAGGAGTTGCAGTGAATAGGATTTGAAAAATAGCCAATAGCTGCTTACTCGTTTTCAGATTATTAAGGAAAGTTCTATTACCATTTACTATTGTTCAACTGAATGCGGGCTCATTGATCATCACTACCCTTCTCACTACCTTTTGGCCCTACATTTAGTAATGGCCACTGGAACTTTTTCTTCAAAGAATAATCAAAATGTAAACATCCCTCCTGTACAAGTGATCAGTTTTATTGCTGGATAAGATGAAACAATTGGTTAGGTTTCTGTCTCTGATATTCAAACAGAATTACATCAGAGTATTTCCTCTAGTTTGAGCCAGAATTCTCATTATAGTCTCTGACTCACTTGAACAAAGTTACGTGTATAGCAAAGAGGATTGTCCTCCTGGTGTAAATAATGATTTTATTATTTTCTGACTCTAAAATAAAAACAAACCAGAAATTATTTAGCAACTCTTCCAGTGGTTCCACATTTGTTATTCTTGCACAGTAGATAAACATTTATTTACTGCATTTACTAATATGTATTTAGTGTGTACTATAGTGCAGTAACATAAGTGAATGTTATCTATTGCATAGTTTAAATGTTTAATACCAGATTAAGATGATGATGAAATAGTATTCAAGAATCATTGAGTGTCCCAAACATTTATTGAGCACTCTTATGTGTCAGGCACTTTACATGCATTATTACTCAAAGCTTTTATACTAGTGTTATTTTTTATTCCAATGAAGAATTTCAGATTAAAGAAGCTAACTAGCCTGTTAAGGAGCAGTGACTGTTTGAGGTCTGACAAGAAGGCAAAGAGAAACTTACTGCCCATTCTTCATAGATCATTCTGAAAAAAGAACTTTCAGGAAAATATTGGTACAGGTGCAGAGAGATGTTATGAACTCTCATATATTTTTTGTGTAAATATAAAATGATACAGCTTTTCAGGAAAGTAACTGGGCTATGTATATCTAGACAGAGCATAAAGGTATCCATACTGTCTGATTCAGAAACCCTACTTCTAGGGTTTCTAGGAAACTAGTGTATGGAAATAAACTGAGATGCAACAAAGAAATATGTATGAAGATGTATTTCAGAAATATTTAAAATGTAAGAAAGGGTTTGGATAGGGAGGAACACCCTTTTATGAAATGTGCAGACCTAGATATATGGTATTATGAAATCATTATAAGTAATTTTACAGATCTAGGTCTTCGTTTTTCATATCGGGGTGCTCTGCCCTATTCAAACTTGAAATCCAGAAAGACCTGGGGATGTGTAAAAAAGTCATTAAGGATAAATCTGGTGAATCTCCTTGAATCATCAACAGATGATTTAGGGTGCAGTTGATTTTATATTACACATAGATATTGTAAGAGTAGACTATGAAAGTATGTGAATTTTATGCTAAAGTGATGGACTTCAAAACACTTTCTAACCATGTTGAGGTATACTGCTGCCAGACCTCCCTGAGGTATTTTCTCTCTTTGCTATTAGGCAGATATTTCAGTTGGGAAGTTTAACAAGTGTGAACTTGAATGAACGAATGCTGTTAAAACTCTAACATGACATTTCCCAGGATTAAAAAGTAGAGTTATAAAAATACCTAAGGAAATCACAAAGTCATTAAACCCATTTGACAGATGAGGGAACTGAGAGCTAAAGAAAGTTAGTGACTTACTGAAGCCTTTTAAAATGGTTCAGAACATGACTGTAGCCACTACCTGCATCTCCATATTCTCAGTACTTTGTTGAACTGACTCTAAATTGCTGAAAAACAGGTACTATAACTAATATTACATAATATTATTTTCTTAATAAATTAGCGATATTTTTCATGTCTGTGAATGATCAGATAATTTAGCTGGGATCAGGTGAAAGACATAATCAGATTGACTGCAAAAGATGAAAGCACATTCAAATCACATTCCCATGAAATGAAATAGAATGGACTATGGCTGACGTTTTGTTTCTGTTATGTTTTGCAATTTGGTCTTTATATGCACCAAGTCTTCTTACTTTTTTTTTGGCTACTTCCTTTTTTCTTTTTTAAAACATTTTTTATTTTCTTTTTTTAGTTTGTACAAATTTATGGGGTACATGTGAAATTTTGTTACATGTATATATTGCGTGGTGATTGAGTTATGGTATTGAGGGTGTCCATCACTCGAGTACTTTGTTAAGTATGATCACCCTGCTCTACTATCAAACATTGAATTTATTTCATCTATCTTATTGTATATACATTAAGGCTCATGGACATCATTTCATTTTTTTTTTTTTCCCTCTCTCTCAACAACTAGCCATTCCCCATGAATATGCAGTGAAAACAATGGTTTTCCTGAGGAAAGAATCACAGTTTTCTGATTCCAAACCTAGTACAAGTTCTGGCTCTGCCAATTTCAATTCAACAAATATTTTTGCCACTCTATGATCTAGGTCAGGTCAATTTATCTCTGTCCTCATTTTGCTCAACCATGATGTTTATGTGCTTAAAATGGAAATTATTCATTTGAAAATCTCTAGCCATATAAATGCTAGCTCTAAGGAGTTTTAAGTATGGATAGATGAAGCCAATGGACCAAGTTGAACAAAATTCTGCTTGTAGACATGTCTTTGTGTGTTTGGAGAGGCAGATGTTAACTTATAGAATGTTTTTTATAAGAGTCTTATTTTTTCTTATAATTAAAGAACCCTTAGAGGGATACTAATCTGATTAACACAACAAAATAATCTTCTTTTGAAAAACCAAATTAATTTTTATTAGATGTTGAGTCTCTATTTCAACACATGGCACAAATGATAATTTGCAATTGATCTAGAAAATCATCAGTGAAAGAAAAGGTGATTGAGTCCAAATTAGCTAGTCTAATGTTCTATGCTAATCAAGTTCATCAAAAAGTGGCCACTTTTAAACTTCCTTTTGTGCTGTGTAAATATAGGCTTTTGTGATACTAATTTAATTTCATACTTACGTATTTCCCATTTGGTTTTGATTGGCAAAACAACAGCAAAAAGAAATGTATAGACAGTAAAGGAAATCAAAATGAATGAATTAAAGAGCTCTGTGATTTAATATACTTAAACGGTTAATATAATTGAATGTTTTCCTCAATTGATACTTGAATTTATAAAAGTAACTGTGTTTCAGAGTCATTTTAGGGTGGTATGAAATTGAATGAATTTTGGATGAAAATTTGAATGTGCTATGATTATTGTTAGGTGACAAGTGTTAGACTATACACTAAATACATAAAAGGTTATTATATCTTTTAATAACTTTGGAATATATGAAATGTGTTAAAATTGATAGTATATCAATTTCCTTGAACCAATAATTAAAAAGAGTTGATTTCTCTTAGGTCACCTATTTATCTTCATTTTCTCCCTAGAAAATGGCACTCAGTCCCATTTACTGATAGTAGAAGACTTCAAACACACTATGTCATGTTGACTCATTAGAACACTGCTTGACCATTAATTATAGATCTGTACCTTGATCATGTTCCTGTTACCACTCCCTTTGAATATATGGACAAATCATTTAATTGCTCTTTTTAAATTTTATTCTAAAATAGGATTTGTAATCTTTTTATCTTCTCATTTCTAAAATACAAAAAAACAAAAATATAAAATAAAACCACACACAGAAAAATTTTACTATGTCACACATGGATTTTGACCAATTTTAGAACTCCAGGTATTTTCTGTATTGAAGATGATGATCTTTAATTTAGGTGTAACTACTGGATTGTTTGTAGTTGCATTTTGGGGCTTCCTAAAATAAATCATCACCATGATCATAATAATGTGTGACAAAACAACTGTACTACATACCATGTTTCCCCGAAAATAAGATCTACCCATAAAATAAGCCCTAGTAGGATTTGTAAGCATTTGGGCAATATAAGCCCTACCCTGAAAATAAGACCTAGTGATGGGCGTGGCTACGCAGCGTATCTGCACAACCCATGCATTTCGTTGAGGAGAGGTAAAGAAGACGAGCAGCCCTTCTCATCTGCCCCATGAGAGCTCTATTGCTCTACATGAGAGACTGGGGCCAATGGTTCTAAAGGAAATAGAGTTGCAAGAAATTCAGGATGGAATTCGGGGTTTGGAGAGTTATGATGATGTTCCAGAAGAAGATGACTTAAGTATATTTGAATAAATGTAGATTGTTGTACCATACTTAAAAAAAATAACACATCCCCTGAAAATAAGTCCTGGGTGTCTTCTTGAGGAAAAATAAATATAAGACCCTGTCTTATTTTCGGGGGTACACGATATAATGGCATTGTTTTCATTTGTATCAGAGAAAATAATTTTTAGCTATTGACTGAATGTTTTAGCTGTGTTATTCATGCCAACTGATGAGTTAGGTTATGTGAATCCCCATAAACCAAGTTTTACTTTCTTGTACTTTGTATTAAAAATAATAAATTCTTTTTACTTTTTAAATATAAAATTTTACTTTATAGTTTATATTTAAAATAGTTATTTTTCTACCTTCTAAATATAAAATTATCTGTTATTTAATGTGGTAATATTAATAGTCTATCAAATTATACATGACTTTGAAATGCCACCCTTCCATCAATTTCTCTCTGGTCTCAAACTTCTAGCCATTCTTAACTGCTCTTACCCTGCACTGCAAAACTTTGTCCTCTAATTTCCATCCAGAATCCTTGGCCCATGTCATCCAAATCTAGAGCTGCTCTTAAAGCATAGGATTTTACTCCTACAAAAGAACTCAGTTGATGTCCTCAAAAGCACCCAGGGGGCTTCAGAAAGACTAAAATTATATAAAATCCAATCTCTTTTTGTTGTTGCCACTGCATCCTGTAAGGATGCAATAATGGTAACAAGGTAGGCAAAACAACTTTGATCAAGCAACAGCTAATGTTTCAAAGATTAAGAATGAAGTTGCTGTTTTTAACAATAAAAAGACCCATCCCCTCCTAAGGCAATAGGCATGAAGAGTAAATAAATCCCCCAGGTATTAAAATAAATGCCCCCTGTAATAATTCCCTGTAACATGTTATAGATTCACTTTGCCCAAATTTAACACTGGATATTTTGATTTATTATTTTCTTAAATGTATTAAATGATAGCTATCTTTATAATATAGTCTTCCCTTCAAACTAGATGGATCTCATTTTGTTTAAATCTTCTGTTACAGTCTCTTAAAGTTTATTTCTAAATATTTTATATTTTGTACTATATTTCTCCCTTATATTTTAACTGATTATTGTTACTATAGTGAAAGCTATTGAGGTTATGTCTATGTACTAACCAGCCACTTTTCTAAATTCCCTCTCCACCTTTATTGAGTTATAATTTACATAAAATAAAACTCATACATTTTGTTTGCAGCTTGATGAATTTTGGTGATTGTGCAGAGTGTAACCATCATAATCACAAGATAGAACATTGACATTCACTTTTTAAACAGTTTTCTTATGCCCCTTTGCAGATGATCTCAATCTTGACTACCAGCCCCAGCAAACACCAACCTGTTTTCTATCTTTAAAGTTTTGCTGTTCCTTGGATTTTATATATATATACGTATATATACATATATTATATAAAATCATATAGTATACAATTTTTTATGAAGCTATAAGAATTACAGAAGAAAATGTTGGAAAAACTCTTATAGACATTGGCCTAGGCAAAGAATTTGTGAAGACCCCAAAGGCAATCACAGCATCAACAAAAATAAATAAATGGGACCTGATCAAATTAAAAAGCTTCTGCACAGCCAAGGAAACTATCACTAGAACAAATAGACAACCTACAAAATGGGAGAAAATATTCACATGCTATACATCCGATAAAGGGCTGATAACTAGAATCTATATAGAACTCAGAAAAATCAGCAAGAAAAAAATCAAACAACCCCACTAAAGAGTGGGCCCAAAACATGAACAGAAATTTTTCAAAAGAAGATAGACTAATGGCCAACAAATATATGAAAAAATTCTCAACCTCTCTAATTGTCACGGAAATGCAAATCAAAACCACAATGAGATATCACTTACCTCCAGTGAGAATGGCCTTTATCAAAAAGTCCCAAAACAATAAATGTTGGCATGGATGCAGAGAGATAGGAACATTCATACACCTGGTGGGACTGAAAACTAGTACAACCTCTGTGGAAAGCAATATGGACATAGCTACAAGTAGAACTACCTACAAGTAGAAATACCATTTGATCCAGCAATCCCATTCCTGGGCATCTACTCAAAGGAAAAAAAATAAACATTCTATAAAAAAGACATCTGCACTCGACTGTTTATAGCAGCATAATTCACAATTGCAAAGATGTGGAAATAACCTAAGTGCCCATCAATACATGAGTGGATTAATAAAATGTGATATATATATATACCATGCAGTTCTACTCAGCCACAAAAAACAATGGTGATCTAGCACCTCTTGTATTATCCTGGTTGGAGCTAGAGCCCATTCTTTGAAGTGAGGTATCCCATGAATGGAAAAACAAGTACCACATGTACTCACCATCAAACTGGTATTAACTGATCCACACTTAAGTGCACATATAGTAATAACATTCATCTGGTGCTGGGTAGATGGGAGGGGCGAGGAGGGTATGGGTATATTCACACCTAATGGGTGCAGTGCGCACCATCTGGGGGATGGCTATGCTTGAAGCTCTGACTCAGGTGGGGCAAAGGCACTATATGTAACCCAAACATTTGTACCCCCATAATATGCTGAAATAAAAAAAATCATAAAAAATAAAAGAGTAAGTAAAATGAAAAAAATAGAACAATTTTGTATTCTGGGGAAAAATAAAAGTTAAAAATAAAGAAAGAACATGTTGCTTGCTTTTCTGCTATAGGATCTGGGTAAGTTTCTCTATCATGAACCAGGCTGCCTGGGCAAGATTTAAGAGGCATGTCTCAAAGCCACAGAATTCAAAATTGGAGTCTTGACCCTGCCTAAGACCATGTGGGTGCACAGTCATTTATTATTTGTGCCCTATCTGTCTTACCTACTAGACTTCAAATTCTATTAGAAAACATATAATCATTTGCTCTATAGTTAACTGTATGGCCCATTGTGAGAAGACTGTGGATTCCTTCTAAAATTTTGAAATAAACCTCAAGAGAACTAACCCAGAATTACAAGGCCTCTAGCTTCCTGGTTCTTGGACCTGGGCAACCAATTCTGAAACAGGTTCGAATGGATACTAGTTCATATTGTAGCATTTCAGAGTTCATAATTATCTTAACCATGCTGTGACTTTGATTTAGTTTTAGAAAAACACAGAAAAATCACAATCATTTCAAATCCATTGTTCTATTTCCTCTTGATAAGACACATTTTTCTGCACAGTGTCTTCTAAGTAATTGATGATGCAAAAGAAAAAGAAAAAGGGAACTCTTATTTTAACAAATAGGTAACTATCACCAATATCTGTGAACTATTGGTAAAATTGCCTTTCAACAGAGAAAACTGAAGTAATATCAATGATATCGGGAGAGTTTTAAGAAAACCTTATGTAGGTATGAAATGCAACTGTTTGCCTCTCACTGCTATGGTAAGAGTGGAGATGCAGAGAACTGTAATGATCAATCCAGAACAAATAGAGATAGCTAACATTGCAGGACATGCAAAAATGGTAACTAAAAACTATAACTTATTTGCTAGTTAATTGGAATAAGAACCTATGGTAGAATCATGTTGCATGATTTAGTTCTAGTCTAATGCGTTTTCTTTTAAAGTCTAAAACCAGAATAGTTTTAGTAGACTTTTAAACAATGTGTGCCCTCAATATTTTTCTATTAATATAGTTTGTGACTGAGAAAACTTACAGATTTTAGATTTATTGTATTATCTTTATTATATTTGTAATTATTTATGTGGAAGAATAAGCAGATTATGGTTTGCTACTGCTCTTGAAAAATCAGACAAAATGATACATTTTGTTAACCCTATATCACTTGGTAAAATGCATTGCCTATTTTTTTAAACATTTTTTTAAAATTGGCTGAGCATGGTGGCATGCACCTCTAGTCCCAAGCTACTTGGGTGTGTTTCCTGAGCCCAGGAATTCAAGGTTACAGCAAGCTATGATCATGCTACTGCATTCCAGCCTGTGCAACAGAGTGAGACCTTGTCTCTAAGAAAACATAAAATAAATTCAAAAAGCAAGTGTCAAAGTCCATGAGATGTACTAATGTGACATCTGAACTTTTTACAATGGCCTTAAACTTGAACACTAGTACTAGGATGATTTTTACATTTCAGATTTGGATTAATTAATGAGGAAAGATATCTTTCCATATAGTGCAGTAACTTCAAGGAAAGTTGCTATCACCAGGTTTATGAAAGCAACAAGCAGATGAGTCTCAAGTAATATTTAATATTTAAGTATTAATATTTAAAAATTGAAAAGAAAGAACTAATTTACATATTAATATTCCCTCAGTTCCCAGTAGGTTTATCACATTAACTAAGAGATCAAATTCTAAGTACTGATTCTCTAAAAAAATGTATTGATTTACCCTTATAATAAAAATAAACTTAAAACATTAATACAAGGCTTTGGCCATGTTAAAAAAATGTCTTCAGTAAGATAGTAAATGTATATTTAGCTAAGTGAAGACATGCTTCAGCCAACATGAAGTATAAAAGAAAAGTAATAGCTTTATTCAGGGGATAGTTGTTATTTTGTCTACCCGGTACAAATCCCATATGGCCAATTTGATCAAATCTAAAAAATAAATTAATAGAGCACATAAATTTTAAACTTTTTTTGTAAATTAGTGCTTAACTTAATACATTTTCAAGTTATATGTGAAGTACTATAGGTTTTTTTTATCAGCATATCTAACTGTGTACTGTTAGAGTGTCCAGTAAATTCTGGCATATCACTCTTCGTTTGCTTATTTGCCTAATACATTAGGTGCACTGCTACAACTTTCAAGAAGGAAGAAAGTGATATTCTACTCTTGAGATTGGTAGTGCCATTCTATGTAAACGTACTCTACTTTGTTAGAATTTCATCTCATGACTGACTAAATGGAAATGTCTATTCCATGATGGGATAGAGGTTTTCTCTTTTCTAGGTATTATCTATTTGCACAATTAAAGGCAAATATCTGACCTACTTAGGAACTAAATCAGAGACACTTTGAAATGATATGTAATTGAGTTGCAGACAGAATAGTTCTGAGTGTGGGCTAAGCTATGAAAATGTGTGACCAGCTCTATAGAGAACAGAAGACCTTCAATTTCTGTTTCATATAAGGAATTTCAAAATCACCCTTGATGATTTCTCTTAATGGAAATGTGCACAGAGCCAGCTGTCCCTTGAAAAAAACTGAGAAGTAAAAAGCATTTGGTGCCCTTGGCTTCAAAGGGTATGACTTCTTGTCCCAGAGGTGCTCACTGAATCAACATTTATCAGAAACACCTCAGTATGCAGGCCATTACTGATGAACATCTTCACCCAAATAGTCTATTTTCTCAGGCCTCTGTTTTCTACAAATGCCATAATTAGTAATAGTGATCGTAATTATAAATAATATTTTTTGAGTGCTGTGTGCTCTGGATTAGTAAAACCTTCTTAATTTCTTATTTGTTCCCAGTTTTATAATTTACTTGAGATCCGTATTCTGAGTTGTTTTCTCATAACAAATATATAGATGTAATAATTCTGTGTTCTTTCTGAAAATAAGCCTTTTAGAAGTAAAATAGTCTTTAATGTGCCCTTCAATCCCACCTGATTCCTCTTTATTTTTGGAAAAGTGATTTCAATAATAAGTTAAATGGATCTATTATATTTTACCAGAGTTAACCATTTGTTTGCATTTGAAAACATGTACTTACAGAAAGAGCATTGGAATGAGAGATCTGAGTTTTAGACCCACATTCACCACAATTCCCCTCTCTGAACTTCATTCACTTTCATTATTGAAGTAAAATAAAAGGTTTTATTTTGATCATCAGAGTTTTCTTAAGTTTTCAATTAATTTTTACCTTACAACTTCAGTTGACTTAAAAAGAAATGATCTTTCCTCTTTAGATTTTCTTCCTTAACAATCCGTGGCTACCCAATACTTTTCCAATGAGTTATTCATTCAATTATTTAATAAATACTAATTGAGTGTGTACTATGTTTCAGGCACTGCATGAGGTGCTGAGATCAAAACAGTGAAAAAAAAAATGGCCCTTCTGCAGCTCCTAGACTAGTGGGAGGGAAAAAGAATAATGAAAAAGACTATTTAGTGTAACATTACAACTGTGATACATGATGCAATTAGAGAATAGCATGGTGGCATAATAATGAATAATGAGAAACTTCCTAAAGAAATGATCATTGCACAGGCTGATGTTAAGCAGCGATGTGTCTGGTGGGGGATTGATATTTCTGATAGAGAAAAGCAAATGGGAACAAGATGTACAATTTGACTAGAGATCAAGTAGAGGCCTTGTAAAGTATCTATTCTCTGATCCTGCAGAAATGTTAATTTAGTGTTTGAGATGAAATCCAGCTCTCATGGGACTTACAATTTCTATGAGCAATCTAATCAACTCAAATTTGGCTATCTGTGGCTTCCTGTGAAGTTCTTTTAATAGCATTTAGAAGAATACTATGGCAGAAAAAATCTACAAATTCTAGGCATGGTTGTATCTGGGATGCATTTGGGTGTAGGGATTCTTTCTGGTAAGCCTCCTGCTGAATTAGTAGAGAGCTGCCTGTCCTTCTTATCTCTTGAGTCTGATTCTGTTCAGCATGGTTAAGTCTTTTTCTGAGCCTCAAAGAGCAGTTTTAGCAATGGAATGCTGAGAGTTTCTTATCCTTGGGAAAGTTCTTATTAGCTTAATAAATATTTGGAGGACCTATTGGGTGCCAAGCACTGTGCTCAGAATAAAGGATATGTAAATAATTAACATCATGTTCTCAGTTTTAATGAGTTCAAAGTTCAATTATCTAGCAACTTCATTCTTGCCCTAGTTTGTGGAATTTGGGAAAATACAGAAATACTGAGTTTTGACTTTAGAAATAATCATGGAAAAACAATATGGAACAGTTATTTATAAAGTAAGATTTAATTTCAAATGCAATATTCTAGCTATGTTTATGTTTATCAGGAGAAATAGAATTGTTCCTCTGGAAGTTTTACACACAGACACTAACTGTCAAAGTTTTACCATAGCTGAAATTTTTAACATCGAACTTAGTGCTTTAAACTGGTGAATGCCACAAAAATGATAACTATATGAGGTAATGCATATGTTAATTATCTAGATTTTGTTCTTCCATAGTGTATATGTACATCAAAACATCATGTTGTACATGGTAAATACATGCAATTTTATCTGTCAATTAAAATACATACATACATACATATGTAAATGATTTCTATAGGCTTTGGTTAAACAACATGTATGTTATGTAGGTGAAGCAAAAGCTAGTAGGTTTTCTTGTCCCTGAAAGTTCTTGTTGAGTCATTAAGTCTATCAACTGTCTGAAGAAGCACCTTTTTTGGGGGGGGGGGGGTAAGTTTTGGCTCTCCTCAAGCATCTGTACAAAGGTATTGTAACTTGACCAAATAAGGGCACAGATTTTTTTTAACTCCGTGGTAAAAGTGCTTATCCTGAATAAGAAGGTATCCATGGGTAGGCTTTGTAGGCCTATGAATTCTTTGAGATTTAATGCAGCATTTGTTGTGATGTGTTCTTTCATAAGAAGTCAGATTTTATGAGATTCTCTGTGTTTAGTGACCCTAAAATCAAACAAAAAGCACAAATAAACAAAAAATGATTTATAAGCTTGACTTTTCTACTAGGCTGTAGAGCATTTATTGTCTGAATCCATACTGGGAATGAATGAATCTCTATCCAGACCTGAGGTCACTCCAAATTTATTAGAATAGAGCTGAGCAGCCACATTCTGAGGGATCACATGTTGTGTCTCTGTTATTCTGACAACTCAAATCCCATACCAAGTAGGTATAGAGAAGTTACCTGGGGAAATCAGAACAATCCTATCTCTGGTGCCACTCAGGTACTTTTGGAGGCTGTGAGCATAGGATCTTTTGCTCAGTTTTGCCAAGTGTGAGTTCTGAGAAGCACAAATTGCTATTTGTGCTCACCTAAGTTATACATGAAAATAACAGCATTCTGTCATTATAAAGCATGCATCTTTTTGCTGTTTGCTGATACAAGGTATAAGCCCATGTTTATATAGATTAGTACATTCTTTTGTACCAGTCCTCTAGGGTTCAGAAAATGCAGTGGATTTGGAGTTGGAAGAAACAAGATCAATTTCATTTTCACTAATTTAATGGTGGTATGACCTTGGGTGAATCATGTAAGTTCTCTGAGCTTTAATTCCTTAGTCTGTAAAATGGAGATAATGGATCCAAATCCCCTTACACTTACTCTGATCATCAAATGAATGCATGAAATTGAGCCCCATCAGGATAAGGAAGAGATGCTTTTAATTATTCCAGTATATGGGCCCCATAACACAAGCCATGGAAATTGCCTTAGTTATTCCACTCTTATTTTGCTCCCTGGATTTTAAAGGTGCAAAGAATCTGATTAACTGGTATAGACCTTTTGACACACTGAGTATATGGAAAGAATTCAGAATAGGGTAAAAAAAAAGATTTTTCAAGGTTTTTTCCACTCACAAAGCATTTGGCTAGATGAGCTATCTGAAGAAAACATATGTATGGAAATTTTTGCTTGTATACTTGCTTGTAATTCTTGTTTGTGCCTGTACCTCGACAGTGTCTTAGCTTGCTGTAAAATTCTTTCATCTTTGCTTGGCTTGCTTTGCATCATGAGTACAGTGTTTCAGAGATGGATAGTCCTCAGTTTTGTCGGTAAATATCACTCCCTGGGACATTGATTGAACTTTTACACTAGGTTTGTTAAGAAGACAGCCCTCCATAGATCATGCATGACCCAGTTGAGAGAAAAGAGCTGACTCAGTACAGACTCACTCCTCACCTCCCTCTCTTCCCACTGGGAAGACAACTGGAGTAGTCAGGCTGATGTCAGATGGAACACGTTGGAATAGGAAGAATGGAGCTCTTTGAGTTATACCACCCAAGATATCCTCCCTGACCATTAATGCTCTTGAGATTTCTCATGTCTATAGCCTGCAGTGTATCCTTTCCTAATAATGACCTCTTCTCTCTGTTTTAGGAAGTAAAAAGGTTAACAATTAACAATATATAACTTTTTAAACTTAAATACCTTTATGTCAAGGAATGGTAAATATACTATTGAGAAATAGTAGTTTAATGATTAAGTGTATGGGCTTTAGAATCTGAAAGCCCAGATTCAAACCCTAGCCTTGTCATTTGCTATGTGATCTTGTGTTACCCATCTGTAAAATGGAGATGGTGATGATAATAGAGACCCCTAGAGCTGGGCTAAGGCTTAAATGAGATAGTATACAGTCCAGGTAAAGCATTTAAACAGGACCTGGCAAATAGTTAATGCTAAGGAAAGTTAGTTATTGATATTATTAGTATAAATTTATCACAAAAGGGATAATTACAACATCATATACCTATTTATCATTTTACTTTCTATGTACAAGGATATACACATTGTCTGCCTTAATAAATAGAGAATTTCATGATAATATTTTTTTAAAAATTGCAGTTACTTCAGCTGGAAGGAACTCTGGGCAAGGGTTTTACTACACCATGCATTAATGACAAGTTATCAAAGGATGTATGTAGGTAGCATTTTATTAATTTTAATGGCATAGAGATATAAAATTGACAGATTGCTTTGAAATATTTTCTAAAGCAGTCATGTTTGTCTTGTGAGGGTGACTTTTTAAAGAAGCTTTAAATGTTTTGCTGCATCCAAATGATCTGGTCATTCTTCTGGATTTGGCCGACAGGCTTAAATTCTTCTTATAATAGATCTTTCCCAAATGGCAGAAAACTGACTCAGTACTTCCATTATGCTATTATTTTAGCTTTCTTCATTCCCATCCAATTCTGTCCTTTTCATTCAATATGATTGAAAAGTATTGACATTTGTTCTTACAGATCCCTTTACCAAAATTGAGCAAATTAGAAGGCTTTTAATCTACTTTGTATAAAAGCAGAAGCAATAGAAGGGGGAAATGAGTTGTTTTTAAATCCCATTTTATTTTGACATTATTCCAACAGTATTGCTGTTAGCTAATATTGATAACAGCTGATTTCATGGCTGTGTGTTGACCACAAAATGTAATCTAGAGGGCATTTCAGATTTAAAATGACTTTCTAGAGTACCCAAGTTAAAATTGTTGATGCTACATGACAACTGCTATTATTTCAGTGCCAGCCAAATATAAAAGAACATTAATATTCATTAGTAATGTTACAGCTGGTGACTCCTTAACAACATTGTAATGGTTTAAATAGTTATTTCAAACAGTGTGTTGGAAGATTCACACGATAAGCCCTGATTGACACAATGCATTAAAGAAACCCAGTAACACGAAGAAAAACAATAAATATGTATGCATATATATTAGGCTAAGTAAATAAATGTTTTAGAAATATACTTCAGTTAATAGGACCTAGCACTACGCAAGGAGTGATTAATCTCTGAATGAGTTATATGTGGGAATCATCATGGTAGAAATCTGTAACACAGATTCAAGTCTCATTTTATCACTTAAGTTCAATGTCACTGTCTTGATTTCTACAAGTTAAGGTGTGTGTCATAAACATATCTGTAGAGGCAGTTGTAAGATTAAAAAAAAGATAAATTAAGTGAAAGGGGAATGGTTATCAAATGGCACTAATACCTTCTGAGCACCTAATGTGGAGTACATACCATGTTGGGCTTTTATATGTGCTGTGCCATCTCATCTTATTAGGCAGGTTGCTTCATCTCCTTTTTATAAATAAGAAAACCAAAAGCAAGAGAGGATTTAAATCATGTGCACATAGCTAGACAATGAGAATTTCTAGTTTTAGGATTTAAGTCCAAATGTGGATATTCTTTGGACTATAACAAGAAGCTTCTGAAACTTAAGATGGTACACTGTGGTGGACTTTATTGGGGTTGAAAAAGGATAGAAAGCCTGAAACCTGTTTTCAAGGAGTTTCCCACTTCACTACAATAGGAGTAAAATGCAGGAAGCATTTTACATGGGAGTCCATGGGGAGATCTACAGTATAATAAGAGCATTTATGCTTTGTGTTCTGAAAAACGTGTTATGTCAACCTCCCTTTCCTTCTACTGTGTTTGTTTTTTTATTTAAAAATATTAAGGGGGTGAAAATTTTTGTTACATTCAGCCTGTCTCAGCTTTCTACATGCCTTCCTCACCAAGCTTAATCATTTTTAGTTTTTTATTTAAAGTGAGAAATGTGTGATTCTTCCTTTCACTTGAACACTTAAAGGTCATTGTGGGGTTGTTATTAATAATTGGCCTAATTTCTATGTTGTGTTTCAGGGAATAGGGAGGCCCAAGGAGAGGGAGAGAGACGGGGGAATGGCTAGTTGAAGAAGCAGTCAGAACACACATATGTATTGATTAAGTTTGCTGTTGTATATGGGCATGGTTCATGGTGCCCACAGATAATTACAATAGTAACATCCAAGATCACTGATCACAGAGCACCATAACAGATATAATAATAATGAAAAAGTTTAAAATATGGCAATAATTACCAAAATGTGATGCAGAGACATGAAGTGAGCACATGCTGTTGGAAAAATGATGCCAACAGATTTGCTTGATGCAGAGTTGCCACAAATCTTCAATTTGTAAAAGAAAACTGTAATATCTGCCAAGCACAATAAACCTGATAGCAATAAAATGAGGTGTGCCTATATATTGTTAACTATGGTCATCATGTTGTACAATAGACCTGTTGAACTTATTCATCCTATCTAACAGAAATTTTGTATCCTTAGATCGCTATCTCCTCAACCTCTGATCCTCCAGCCTTGGTAGCTACCATTCTACTCTCTGCTCTTATGAGTTCAACTTGTTTAGATTCTACATATAAGTGAGATCATGTGGTGTTTGTCTTTCTGTGTCTTATTTTACTTAACATAATGTTCTCTAGGTTCATCCATGCTGTCATAAATGACAGGATTCCCTTCCCCTTAAAGGCTGAATAGCATTCCATTTGTATGTATACACTTTCTTTATTCATTTATCTGTTGATGGACACTTAGGTTGATTTCAAAACTTGGCTATTGTGAATAATTTTACAATAAACATGGGAGCTCATTCTTTTTTTTTCAGCACAGTTTATGAGGTTTATTTAAATACTGCATTCTTACTAATAACTTGTTGACAAATCTCAACTTTTTAAAAAAGTGAGAATGAGCAAAAGATTATTTTAAGCTCTTCCATTATCTTCTCTTTCACCCCTTACTATTCTCCCATAACATTCTTTTAAACCACAAAGAGATTTCTAAACATGCTTTACATTTCTAGTTCTGCATCTCTAGACTATTATTGGGAGAAAGTCATTTTATAATTTATATTGAAGTTATTACTTGGGGTAACTTTTCTCCCCACCATTTATTTTGTTATACTGTCCTCAACTTCCTAAAACATCGGTTGTGGGAAGATGTTAATACCAAAGGATATAAGCCTGTTGTGTTACCTAAAATAGTACTATTTCATTGAGTTGGTTAATAATTATTGATGCTGCATACAAAGCACAATTCCTATATTTACCTTAAAAAGTATTCAGTGAGTAAGCTATGCAAGTATTTTTTAAAAAGTAAACTATAAGAAATATCTCTCTTAAAATACTGAAATCTAAGAGTTTATATTTCTTTTAATTTAACCCAAATTTAAAAGTCTAGCCAGGCACAGAGCACTTGCACATTGCTAATGTAATATGCTCCTCACAACCACCATCTAAGAATACTCACACTGTCATTCTCAACTTACAAAATCAGAAATCAAAACCAAAGGACATCTATGTGGGCTCTGCCACTTATTAAACTCTGTGACTTTTGGTAAGACTTATTTCAGTCTCTGTGAACATCAATTCCCTTATAGTTATGGTTCTGAGAATAAAATGCAAAGACTGAATTTAAGAGGATATCACAATACCTAAAGAAAGATCTTAGAAATCTTTCTTGTGTATTCATTCAAGAAATGTTTATGAACAGCTATTTGGAAATTCACCAGGTACAAAGGATTAAACAGTTAATATAGTGGACAGAGTTTCTGTCCTCATGTAGATTATAGTCTAGTGAGGAGTTAATAAGGGAGAAAGGTATGGCTTCACTTCTAGTCTTTTTGCTCCAGATACAGTGGTTGGGTTGGCAAATGGATGAACAATGAGATTGGAGTGTGTACACTTACGTATGCATATGTGCACACTTACACATATATAAACATATATTTGCATGTGTCCATTTATACACATATACATGTATATGTATATAATACTTCCTGGCATATACATATATGTGTGTCCTCATGCTATAAAAGGAAACTGTCTTTATAGAAGATATTGAACTACTTGTACTGATGAAGTTAGGAAGTGGTAAGTTTATGTTTAAGTCAACCTTCATGTTTTCCACCACTAATAAAAGTTACAGGTGCTGAATGCCTTCACTTAGAAAGAATCAAGCCATAAACCTCTGAATCCTTCCATCATTCTCTATTGTCTGTTTCTCTTCTGATTTTAAAAATTAAGTTGAAGTAATTGAAGATGCCTTTTGCCAAAATGACTTCCAGTACTTCTGGCATGTTAATTTTTGGAGAAACAAAAGCTGATGAATTGTTATAATTTCATCTCATGCAGGAAACTCTGGGTTGTGGCAATAACGATGTGTATATTACATTCACAGGCATGGTTTCTGGAAATGTTTACATAAACCTGTTTTATACTTTGGGGATTATATTTTGAACTGTGTATAAATAGCTATTCTCTTAGATACAACTCAATCATAAAATAAGCTCCTGTTGTGTTCTGGGGGCAAAGAACAGAATGAAGAGTTCTAAAAATATTTAAGCTGGCAGAATCTGAATCTTATTGTTTTGTAACTCTCTTGAGTTTGAACCAGGCTTACAGGCATGCCACTAATTTATCTTCCTCTAATCCCTCTTCCACTTTTGTTTTGTTTGTTTCTTTTAGGTCAACTCTATAATCTTGAGTGATAAATATTATATGCATAAATATTTCATCACTCAATAATCTGATAACTTCACTCTGATAGCAGATCACATTTGATTCTTCAGCGAATGGAAACTAAAATTTCAGTTCTCTCATGGTGCCCAACACTTTCACATATATTATTTCATTTAATACTCATAACATTGTGAAATCAGGGACATTATGTCCATATGACAAAAACTAAGGTCAAACAGAACAAATAACTTGCCTTATGTCATGCAGTTGATTAATGGCAGAACAGTTATGGGTACACTGCTCTGATTATCTCCACAGCCACACCATGCCACAATCAATAATCTCTCTCTCTCTCTCTCTCTCTCTGTCTGTCTGTCTCTGTCTCTCTCTCTCTCTCTCTCTCACACACACACACACACACACATACACACACACACTCCTTTACCATGGGCTATTTCTGGTTGGAACATTCATAATTTAATTTTATATTGGATTGCTGATGGTCACAAATGTGGTGAAACAGTGTTAAGTTCAGAGTCTGTGTTGTCTTTGACCTAGGCGACTCCTCCTATTTCTTTATCTGAGGAATTCTGTTCCAATTGTTTTGTCCTGTTCTGAATCTGAATAATCTAACTCTCAGTGGATGGAGTTATGGTAAATGATGGAGTCGAGTTCAATAGCAAGGTACTAAGGCACAAGCTGCTGGTGGGCACCAGTATCTCTGGGTGGGGGCAGTGCCTCTAGGGCTCTCTGCCTTCTCATAATGTTCATCAACCATTGCCAAAATACCATAGTAAAATAAATATATTGAGGAAAAAAGATGGCCGTTCACATCAGAACAAATCTGTAACTGTACATTTTCCGAAAGGGAACATCACGGAAAGGAATCTGGATTACTGGTCAGATGAACATTTATTTTAAATGCCATTAGATTTAAGCTTAATAATAGAAAGTAGACATCAGATCAGACAAGAAGTAGAGCTTGTCTCACCTATCTGGCAAAACCATATTTAGATTTTTTTTTTTTTTGTAAATTTAACGAGGCAAATTATATCAAGAAATGAACTACAAAAGTGTTTCTTTCTCTTTATTTCTTACCAAATGTGTTACTTCATAATATCTTGCTGTACTGACTCTACCTCTACCTAAAAGTAGGATTCTTCAATTTTCTGAATGGCTCAGGACTTGAGACAAATGTGAGTTACTAAGTGACTGAGGGAACTCATGATGGAAGGGTTGCCCACTACCTATAATTTAGCTTCTGTGTTTGAATGAGTGAACTTACCACATCAGGGCAGGTGTTGATACTCTTTTGTCATTTCTTTAAGGCCAGAAAATATGAGCCTATGGTGATATTCATCACTATTTTGTTGCATTTTGTTTGAAAAACAAATATGCAAGATAACCCTCATGCTTTCATAGATAATCCTTTGCAAGTAAACACAAGCATAAGTCTTAAATGAAGGGGCTTTAAGATGAAGATTTGTAAATGTTGCATGTATTCCAATAATGGAAGTAGTAGTCATATCTTTTAGATATGCAGGCCCTCATTGGAAAAGACTTGAGTATATCTTGTTTAAAAAATAAAAGGACAAAGGCATTGATCATAGTCTGATAATTTCATATGCATTCCCTAAGAAGAAAAAGTCTTTACCCAGCTATTTTGGAAGTTCTCATGCCCCATATCAAGCTACTAGGGGGTTCTTTAACATATACGCATACTAAAGTCAAGTGCATTGTTCAATTTAATTTAACAAGCCTCTGATAGACTTTGATATAGAATTATCTGACCCTCCATTTGCTGTGTCTATTTTATTTGGAAAGCAAGAGAACTTCCTGCTCTTCAATGTAATTGAATAAAACCCTTGGGTTTTGTGATTTCATTATATTTGTCAAACTCCAATTTGTATACATGCTGATTGTACTGGTAACATGCAGTGTGTAATAAATAACAATTAAAACATAACTTTGTAATGAGGAAATATGTAGTTACCAGTTAATGACATTATCAGAGGAACTTTGTTAAGCATTCCATGTCCATAATTTAATGAAAGCCAAACCTAAGTTAATAAGACTTGTAAAATTATAGTTTGTTGTATATGTAGCAAGAAATATATGCACATATTTGTACAAATTATACAGAGTTTAAAGATGATGAAGGAAATATAAAATGATCTTATATAGTTAACAGATAATATCAGACCCAGATTAACCCAATACAGACAATTACAGAGACAAGCAGGCTGTTATAGCAAATAATAAGCCATTAACAAAAAGTGGAGGAAAGTATGTGCTTGTATGTATCAACAAATAGTTAACACTTGATGTTTTAACCCATGTTATATAATGAATGAATTCTATATTATAAAAAGGGTTTCACTCACCAACAGTATTGTAGATGCCTAACTTTTTAAGCAGTATTTTTTTGACCGGAAATACAGGTCTGCAGTATTAATTATTTTCTTCAAGTAATAATCTGAATTATCAATTTTGAGAGTACTGTGCAATGTTAAATTAACTTTATATTTTCTATCTTGTGATTATGTTATTTTTGCTAAATGATTGGAGAAGTTGTTAATAAATAATCATTGCATATGTATATACATTGGAATAATAATGGAAAAACATGATTTAAATATTACATATATTTCCCTTTATTGTACATTTTTTTAACAGAAATGTTAAATGTCCCTTATATAGTTTAACAATAAGTTTAAATATACTATATAGTGTACAAGAATACAACTTTTGAACACAAGGTATTATGAGACTCCTACAACATGTATGACGGTCACTCCTGTTGGATAAAATAAGACCTGCTATGAGATCAGCCCTGAAAGCATCATAAAATATATAGTGATATTCAGAAAGGTTTTGAAACACCCAGCTAATTTCACTGGGTTTTACTGATTAAAAACACGATTTTAAGGAATAACAGATTCATTGGACTATATTAAAATTAAGAACTTCCGTTAATCAAATTCACAACTAAAAGAATGGAAAGACACAGAATGGGAGAAGCTATTTGAACTCCATACTGCCTACAGAGTACTCATATATAGAATGCATATATATATATATATGTATATATGCTCTACAAGTTGATATAAGAAAGAGATAATCAAATTCAAATGAACAAAAGACTTGAATAAATATTCTATAAAAAAGGCTATCCAGGCTAGGTGTGGTGGCTCACACTTAAAATCCTAGCACTTTGGGAGGCCTCAGCAGGAAGATTGCTTGCCAGCAGTTCAAGACCATCTTGGGCAATAGCAAGACCCCTTATCTACAAAAATATAAAAATTAACCAGGCATGGTGGTGCACACCTGTAGTCCTAGCTACTTGGGAGGTTGAGGCAATAGGATCACTTGAGCCCAGGAGTTCGACATAGAAGTGAACAACACTGCACTCTAGCCCAGGCAACAGAGCAATACCCTATATCCAAAAAAAAAAAAAAAAACCAAAAAATCCAAATGGTCAATAAACATGGGAAATGGTGGTAAATCTTATTAATCATAATGGAAATGCATATTAAATTTATAATGAGATGTCTGTAACACCACAATGGCTATAATGAGAAAGATTGGCAATACCAACTACTGGTGAAGAATCACGAATCAATCAATGAGATATATCACATCCACAGAATGAAGAACAAAAATCATATGATCATTTCAATTAATGCTGAAAAGCATTTTATAGAGTTCAACATCCTTTCATGATAAAAACCCTCAATAAACTAGGTATAGAAGAAACTTACCTCAAAATGATAAAAGACATACATGATCAAAGTCATATATGACAGACCCACTGCTAGAATCATAATGAATGGAGAAAACCTGAAAACCTTTCCTCTAAGATCTGGAACAAGACAAGGACGGCCATTTTCACCACTGTTATTCAACATAGTACTGGAAGCTCTAGCTAGAGAAATTAGAAAAGAGAAAGAAATAAAAGGCATCCAAATTGGAAAGGAAGAAATCAAATCATCCTTGTTTGCAAATAATAGAATCTTATATCTATAGAAACCTAAAGACTCCACACACACACAAAATACCTATTAGAACTGATAAAAAAAATTTAGTAAAGTTGCAGGACACAAAATCAACATACAAAAATCAGTAACATTCTATATGCCTACAGTAAAAAGTTTGACAAAGAAACCAAAAAATTAACTCCATGTACAATAGCTACAAATAAAATAAAATACCATGGAATAAACTTAACCAAAGAACTGAAAGAGCTCTATAATGAAAATATAAAACACTGCTGAAAGAAATTGAAGAGAATACTAAAATGTGGAAAGATATCCCATACTCATGGATTGGAAAGATCAATATTGTTAAAATGTCCATACTCCCCAAAGCAATCTACAGATTCAATGCAATCCCCATAAAAATACCAATGACATTCCTCACAGGAATAGAAAGAATAATCCTAAAATTTATATGGAACCACAAAAGACCCAGAATAGTCAATGCCTTCCTGAGCAAAAAGAACAAAACTGGAAGAATCACATTATCTGACTTCAAATTATACTACAGAGCTGTAGTAACCAAAACACCATGATAGTGCCATAAAAATAGGCACATAGATCAATGGAACAGAATAGAGAACCCAGAGATAAATCCATACACCCATAGTGAACATATTTTTGACAAAGGTGCCAAGAATATACAGTGGGGAAAAGACAGTCACTTTAATAAATGGTGCTGGGGAAACTGGATATCTATATGCAGAAGAATGAAAGTAGACACTTCTCTCTTGTCATACACAAAAATCAAATAAACATGGATTAAAGACTTAAATCCAAGACCTGAAACTGTGAAACTACTAAAAGAAAATATTAAGGAAATGGTTCAGGACATTGGTCTGGGCAAGGACTTCTTGAGTAATACCCCCAAAAGCACAGGCAACCAAAGCAAAATTGGACAAATGGGATCATATCAAGCTTAAACCTTCTGCATAGCAAAGGAATCAATCAACAAACTGAAGGGACAACTCACAGAATGGGATAAAATATGTATAAACTACCCATCTGACAAGGTATTAATAACTAAAATATATTAATATAAGGAGCTCCAACAACTCAATAGGAAAAAAACCAAATAATCCAATTAAATGGGCTAAGGATCTGAACAGATGTTTCTCAAAAGAAGACACACAAATGGCCAACAGATATATGAAAAAATGCTCAACATCATTACTCATCAGATAAATGCAAATCAAAACAACAATGAGATATCATCTCACCCCAGTTAAAATGGCTTTCATCCAAAAGATAGGCAATAATGAATGCTGACAAGAAGTGGAGAAAGGGGAAACTTTCCCACTGTTGGTGGGAATATAAATTACAGCAACCATTATGGAGAACAGTATGGAAGTTCCTCAAAAAACTAAAAATCAAATTACCATATGACCCAGCAATCCCACTATTGGGGATATATCCAAAGGCAAGGAATTCAGTTTGTTGAAATGATATCTGCACTCCCATGTTTATTGCAGCACTAATCACAATAGCCAAGAAATCAACCTAAGTATCCATCAATGGATGAATGGATAAAAAAACTGTGGTACATATGCACAATGGAATATTATATGGTCACAAAAAATAATGAAATCCTGCCATTTGCAACAACATGGATGGAACTAGAGAACATTATGTTAAATGAAATGAGCCAAGCACAGAAAGACAAATCTTTCATGTTCTCACTCATACGTGGGAGATAAATATTAAAAAACAATTGATCTCATGGAGACAGAGAGTAAAATGATGGTTACCAGAGGCTGGGAAGGGTAGCACGGACGAGCAATTAAGGAGGAGTGGTTAAACATGATTTCAAAAATATAGGTAGATGTAATGAACAATATTTGATAGCACAACAAAGTGAATTTAACCAAGAATAAGTTAGGGTACACTTTAAAATAACTAAAATAGTGGAATTGGAATTTTCCTAACACAAAGAAACAATAAATACCTGAGGTAAAGGATACCCCAATAACCCTGATTTCATTAATTCACATTGCATGCCTGTAACAAAACATCACATGTACCTTATAAAGATACACAACTAGTATGTACCCATAATAATTAAAAATCTTAAAAAGGGAGTTGTAATCCTATCATATTGAATTTGAATATGAAGGATCATTTTAAAAAGCACATTAGAAAAAAGACAACTGATCTCGAAGAATAAAAAGAATGAGTGTGGCTCCAGGGTCACTGTCCAAGTAAAATATTTATTAGCCTCTTATTAGTTCAAAGAAAGGCAGGAAGTTTATTCTAAAACTTAGAAGCAAAATATGGTAAATATGCTTCTAATGAAGCCATCATGTGGCTTCTAAAGACTTGAGACCAGTCCAAATCTGCAAAATATTATAGTAAGTGGCAAGGTGGCAAGTGCTGATACCACAGCTGCTAGGCATTTACTGAAATCAATAAAAAGGATGGTGACCTGCTTCAACAGTTTTTAAATCTAGATGAATCTGATCTATTTCAGGGTGGAATGGTCAGGAGTTTTACATCAAAAAGGAGAAGAGCGTTTTCAATCTTCAGAAGACTGACTCAGACTTCTATTGGTGAAAATTTATTCAAGGATTTAAGTCTAGGCACTACAGATGTATGAATAATTCGTGGTCTTTCAACCTCAGCACTGTTTACAATTTTGGCTTGATACTTCTTTGTGGTAGATATCCCATGCATTGTAGGATGTTCAGCAGCAGCCATGACCTTTACCCACCAGATGTCAGTAGTACCCTTTCCCTAGTTTTGACAACTAAAGTTGTCAACAGACATTGGCAAATGTCTCCTAGAGGGGTGGACTGCCTTCCCCTCCCAGCATGAGAATAACTAAAATAAATAGATTTATATACAAATAAGGAAAATAAGAAATAAGTGTATGTTAATGTACCCAATTATATAGATTTTATATAAGGCATGTGTAAATTATTTAGACTACATTAACAACTGAGGATAAAGTAGGAAATAAGTGGTTTTATTCTATTTACAAGTCATTCAGAACAAAATTCCTTACACTAATAATATCCTCAATTATTTTTAATAGGCCTAAGTTATGTGTAAATTTTAGGTGGACCATTTTGTCAATAAATAAAAAGAATGATCAGTACAAATGGACAAAATATCGAAAACAAACTGTGGAATGGATAAAGTGTGGTATATCCATATAATACAGTTTATAGTTGTTCCTGGTAGGAAAATTATAATATACACTGGTGAAGTCTCAGTCTCATTCAACCTGAAAAATTGTTTTCTCATTTGTATGAAATTAACAGCTATAGTGAAATTCTTATTTATTGACTTGTGTCATTTCAAGCATGTTGCTAAATTGTCCTCATCTGTCTCCTCCCCTGTTAAATTTTAACACTGCCATTTTGTCATAGTCTTACGCTTAGTGCAATTCTTCACACATAAGAAATACCCAATAAATATATGGTACAGGACACAACCAAGTTCCAATGACACTGAATTTTGAGAAGGATAAATAAGAAGGAGAAGGACTTAAAGGAATGAATACCTATTGGGCACAGACTGGGTCCTGGGACTGACACAAATTTCTAGGCACACATTTTGTCATGTCAACGAAGACCTGTGTAGACTATGTTGATGCGGTAACATATTCAACAAATGATTTTTGACTGTCCATTGTGAGCTCAGTGTCCTGCAAAGCACCGACAATAGAGGATGTATAAAATGGAAGAGGTTCATGCATTCATTGAGCTTACATTATAGTAGAGGAGATAGCCCATAAACAGATACACAAAAATAAGTTATGCATTGAATAAACAACTATAGGGGGAACTAGAGGAACTTATTTTATTTTTTTTTAATTTTTTTTTCTGTTTCTTTTTTTTTTCCTTT
>VBSM01003143.1:27946966-27968375 GCA_008086735.1 Cheirogaleus medius
ATTGAAGAGAGATTCTTTTCCTCATTGTATATTTTTGTCTGGTTTATCAAAGATAAGGAGGAACTTATTTTAGAAGGCAGAGTCACCCAAGGTCTCTCTGCAGAGAGGTGGTATAAATTATAGGGGTGGATAAAAAATATTTTTTCTCTCTACCCTCCTTGGTTCTCCAACTGGGGCCTTGTAGAGTGGCTAATGACAGATTAACAAGAGAAAAGCATAAAAATTATTTAATCTAAGTTGTATGTGACATGGGAGGCTTCGTAAGGAAATGAAGACCAGAGAAAACAGTTAAACCCAAGTGTTTTTATATTAGGTTTGATGAAGAGTGGAGAGTCATGGAAAAATGTGATAGGACCAATGGATTTGAACTCAGAGTAGTAAACTGGGGGAAATTTAGCAGGGCCTATTATTTGGATTCCTCTCAGTATTCCTCTGTCTTTAATGATAAGGCTGTTCCTTTCTTCTAGGTACAGGGAGGGCACCTCTAGGGTAGCAGCAGTAGAGACAGAGAGTAGACATTGAGGGAGGTGTATGTATATTTGAGGTAGGCTCAACTGGATGGATTGGATCTAGGGATTGAGGAAAAGATAGAAGTCAAGAATGACTTCTGGGACTTGGCTTAATACGGTAGTGTTGCCATTCACCGAAATTGATAAGACTGAGACAGGATCAGAAAGGCACTGAAATTTTCTACATTATTCTGTTTTCTTGAACATGCAAATCACAGTTATTTCAAGTCTGTGTCTTATAACTCTACTATCTGGCTCATCCATAGATCCGTTGCTATAATTTAATTTTTTTTTCACTTGGGCTTGTTTCCTGGCATGCTTAGTAATATTTTGGATTTTGACCAATATATATGGAAACATTTTAGAAGTTCTGGTTAATATTGCCTTCCTCCAAAGAGGATTTTCATTTTATCTGGAAGGCTGTTCAAAAAAGAGCAGGTCAATCTATAATAAGCAAATCAGGGATTGAGCTGATTGAAGGCTGGATTTCCATTTATTAAAGTTTTGATCTATTTCTTTTTCACCTTTATTCCTAGGGTGCAGCCCCTAGGGAACCTCAGGGAAAAGTCTAGCATGTTGAGAGGGAACTTCCTACTTAGCAGGCCCTGAATTCCAGTTTTTGTCTTCCCAAAATGGTGAGACTGCCTAATGTTCTAATTTCTTACCCCTTAGCCATTATTTTCTTCTGAGTGCTCAATTTAGGAATTATCAAATGACTTAAACAACAGTGTCAAGCTTACTTACCTCTGCTTCTCTTCTTTTCTGGGACTTGGCTCCTCAACTTTTGACTCTCTTGTAGCACTGATTTTTTTAAATTTTTTTTTTAATTTTAGCATATTATAGGGGTACATATGTTTTGATTACATATATTGCCTTTGCCCCACCCAAGTCAGAGCTTCAAGTGTGTCCCTCCCCCAGACAGTGCGTACTCCACCCATCAGGTGTGTTTATACCCATCCCTCCTTCCCCTTCCCATCTGCCGTACACCTGATGAATGTTATTACTATATATGCACTTAAGTGTTGATCAGTTAATACCAATTTGATGGTGAGTACATGTGGTGCGTGTTTTTCCATTCTTGTGTTACTTCACTTAGTAGAATGGACTCCAGCTCTGTCCGGGATAATACAAGAGGCGCTAGATCACCATTGTTTTTTGTGGCTGACACAAAGCACCGATGTTCTTTCTATTCCAAAACTACTGAAGAATTTTGTATATCCACACAATAACTGGCTTAGTCTTATTTGTCTCTTAAATAGCTTGTTCTACTATCATCAATGCAAAAGATGGCTTAGAGAGGTTGAGTATAGATTCTGACAAGCCAGGAAAAAAACACCATTAAATTGGCATCTCCCAGTAGGAGATAATGGGGACCTGATGTAGGGCAATGAGCATAAAATGCAGAAGGGGAAATAGAAGCAAGAAAAGCAAGAAGTACTTAAGCGGTGGATTTGAAATGATGGCAAATGGAAAATTTAGCTGTCAGCATCTCTTAAATATTATTTATGTGTCAAAATGAAAATGACATATTGGCTCATTAATTCTATGTCCCTCATAATTTTAAAGGCCGGTCAAGGATGAGTGGTTGCCAAACAAAATAATCTACTCTTTGAAATTTCTCACAGTTCTGCTATTATTCTTAGCTATAAGGATTTGAGGAATAAATGTATTTTAATCTGTCTTCATTGTTCAAAATAAGAACTTGCTCAAGTTAGAGCCTTTATGTGAGTGATCTCTTTGAAGGAAGCCATATGCTCTGTTAATTCAGAAAGCACAGGAAATATTTAAAACCAAAACACCATTATTATTCTGATAGCAATATTTTATGGAAGAAGTTGAATCACTCAACTTGAAGAGACACTAAGCTGTGTTGGTAATATGCACCATTTAACATTGCATTTGAGATGTGGCGCTTGTTCTCAATAAATAGTATTAAAAGAGGTAGAAAAATGATAACTTTTTAGTGCTTGCTATAGACCAGGAACTCAATGTTGAGTGCTTTAGGAACATTCTCATTTAATCTTTTCAACAACTTTATAAGTAAGGTCAACTATTTCTCATATTTTGTAGAGCCAAATCTCAAAACGTTGGGATCACTTGCCTGAAATCATACAATTAGTGAATGGCAGAACAAGGACTGAAAATCAATTCTATTTTCTCTTCTCAAAGTATCACAAATCTAAGAACTTCCTTACTTTTTGAAAAAGCTTCAAAAAACAGAGTCAGAATATTTAGATTTATTTGAACAAAACTTTGCATTACTTGATAAAAATAAAAAATAATCTCAACTATATTCTTTCCAAGTCAAGTAATACTTTTACTTATGAGAATGTAGTGTAGTTCATTCTCTTATTAACTTGGATCCTGAGGCATCTCATTATATAGTTTCTAAACTCTGAGTATGATCTCATCCCCCCCAAATTTAATATATCTATTGTCATCATTGATATAGGAACAGCAAAACCAGCTATTTTAAAATAATTCAATCACCTTTCTTTTAGTTCTTCCCTGAGCAGAGGAAGTTCTGCCTTCTACATCAGCAAAACCAGCAGAAATCTGACCCAGGTGACAAAATGACTAGATTAGTTCACAGCTGGCTGTAATCTTATCCCTAGAGGGAAATAGAAAGGAAATTTACCATTTATTGTATTTCTATCCTGTTCTAAGCACTTAGTCTTTAACTATCTCATTTAATCCTCACAACAAACCTATTAAGGTACATGCTACCTTTATAGATGATTTAGTTGAGACCCAGAGAAGTCAAATGACTTGCCTAATATATATCCTTTGTGCCTTAAGAGTTCCAATATCTTGGTTAACATAAATTTACTTAAATATAAGTCACTAATGAGACACTGTATTAAATTTTAAATAATACATTATTATATAATGTATATTAATTAAATTTTATAGTGTATATATATAACTCTCTGTATATACATATACACATATACATATACATACATGTGTATGGATATAATTATACTCTGTACATATACATATATACATATACACATGTGTATGGATAGAATTATATATTAATGTTATGTATTAAATTAGTTTTTTCAACATATATATATTTTATGTATTATATATTAAAACAGATTATTTAGGAGAATAAATATAAAACAGAATGGGGAGTCTAGATAATACATAGTATAAACAAAGCTCTAAATTCCATCAGCATGGGAGAAACAATCACTGCATCTGTCTATCAATTGCATGAGGAGAGCAGGAGCAGTCTGTGTTGTGTACAGTTATATCATCAGTGTCTAGCATAGTGCCTAACACATAAATGCGTAATACATATTTTTAGATAAACAAACCATTGATAGGGTTAAAACCCAAGCAAAACCCCCAGATTATCTAGAAATTCATGATAAGAATTGCAAGAAACCTGGTATCTAAAGAAGAGAAGGTTGGAAAGAAATTAAATGATACTCTACGATCATATGGGTGATCTTTGCATATTGACTCCATGTTCTTCATGTCCGTGGAATGTCCAGCAAATATAATTAAATGGAATTGTAGAATAAAAGATTTATGTCATATGTAGAAGAATTTTCCATCCATTGAAGGCTATTAACATTGGGTGAATTACTTATGTAAAGTATGCGGTCTTCTTTAGATATATATAAATTAGGGGAAGATGTTTTAATTTATGCCAGTTTAATGAGGTTGTAATCAGAAGCTCAGTGTGTATAAGGACCATGCTTGATTTGCTGGTTATTGAAACTGCAATGCCTACCATATTGCCTGACACATAGTAGGTACTTGATATATAGTAAAGAAATGATTGAAAATAAGCTAAGGGAATAACTGATCCCTCAAAATTTCTTTCAACCCTATGATTCATAGGAAAGGGGAAGGTTTTTAAATTTTTTGTAATATTGGATTTTGACTAAGCTGTTAGATTGCATAGTTATATTTAAAATTAATCTTTGAAAATGCCTAGGATTGATTATTATAAGTTTATTTTCTACTTGCCCAAAAGATACTTTAAAACAGTACAGAAATTGGCCTAGGAAACAGAACACTACTGAACTAATCTCTGCCTTTTGCTCAGCTGATTTTCTCTTTGCCTTTAATTTTTTTTCTTTGAGAATTCTAATTTTACAAATAACTTTAATATCTGTAAAATGGCAAAGATCAATTAGAGAGATCTATAAAATACTTTGAGCTTCTTGAACAGTATTCTCTATAAATAGAACTTGGCAAGTAGTTAGTCATTTCAGTACTATAAATGAAAGTAGAGTGAATGATTTTTTTAAGTTGCTCTTTTTATACTTCTCTGCATTTATCATAAGGCTGTGAAATCCTTTAGGGTACTTTAAAATGCAAAATATCATAACTTGTTTTTTCTTTGAAATAATTAATATACTTCTTATGCAGCATGGGAGGCAGAAAAATTAGTTTATAGCCAACAAATTGGACCTTAAGAGAAAGGAATTTTCAGTCTCTTTTTGGATTATTATTTATAGACATTCCTAGTTAAGTCCACTGCTTTTATTATTAAAAAGATCAGAAGAATTCATGGTTGTATTTGTTAATTCTGTAGGTCTGGGACGGTGAATAATTGCAGGAAATATTTTAAATTTCACATTAGTATGTAACCATTAAGACTTGGGAAATGTTAATATGACATTGAACACCATGTAGAATATGATCATGTTTCATGTTTGACACATTTTTCCAAATTGGGAATATTTCCTTTGCCTTCTTACAAATAAAACTTTAAAACCATCACAAAGGTATTAAAATAGACTAATCATAAAATAGTTGGGAAAATTTAACTCTGATGTTGAATAGATTAGAGGGCTGTGATTGAAAGCATTGCTTGCTAATGAAATTGTTTTTCCACCTTTATTGTGGGAGTCAGAGTAATGAGAAAGTAGTCTGGTGAGATAGGAATAACTCAGTCTGATTATTCCAAGTGTATAATTTTGCGTAGCCTTTGCTACCATCTTAAATTCTTTCATCATGTTCAAATACTTTCTTCTTGAATGAAATTTTGGGGATTGTAAGAAGTGTGTGCATGAATGAGGGTGTATAGAAATCATGTGAAAATAATAAAAAATGTGTTCATTGTGAATCAGTTCAAGTTTAAAACTTTACTTTTTAAATTGATTGAAATCATTCCCTTTGCCTCATCTTCAACAAAAGTATTAGTACAATAAAAAAAACTACCTGTTTTTTTAGAGTATTTTGCCAGTGCCAATCACAGGCAATTCTGAAATGTGTTGTTGCTAAAATGACACATTTTTATTTGAATTACTTACTTAGAAAGTAACTTTGGTGCCCTTAAATTAAATTTTAATGGATCTTGGATTATTACTTATTACTTCATTCTTTAAAAAACAAGGAAAACAAACAAACAAATTACTTGGGTCCTGACAGTCTTATTTTAAGACTGTCTCTGTATTCTTCACTGATACATTTGAGTATTCAAAATAATGTCTTTATTGTGAAATATTTCTAAGCAGTTTTGTTCAGTAGCTCTGTCCATGGTGTTGGGTTTCTGTGGATGATATGGCACCAGGCACTAAGAGGTTATAGGTCATGTGATTTCTTTTCACCTGGCAGTTGCTTTAGCATTCTTTAAAATAGTAGTGTTAGAATCAGAGGTCAAAATTCATCATTTCCATACGCATGACAACATTTCTACAGCCATCCTGTCAAGGGACCCTGTGCTTGCTTGGGGAACATCTCTACTTGTCAAGACAATGACATTTCTGCCTCAACCCCTGTGATACCATGACAAGAGTAATAGGGATGCCTGGGTCAATGATTTTTGTACTTCAGCTCCCAGATATACTTTATATTTAAGTTACTTACTCTGTACTAAGCATATCTCCAATATATTATCTCATCAAATGTACAATAGGCTTGTACCCCAGTATACTGCACTGAGGCATAAAGCTCAGTGCTCAAGACTGACTTAGTTGCCTTCAATGTCTGTAGTCTTAACCATTATTTTTCCTGTTTCTTCCTTAATTAATTCATTTCATAATTGGTCATAAAACCATTAATAGAAAAGCCCATGGTGATTATCTAATTTTATCCTTATTTGCTTTATAGACAAACAGAGGTCCGTAGAGGCTCTGACTCTCTTAAGGTCATCGATATAGCTAGAGCTATCAACACAGCAGAGCTGTGATTAGACCTGGTCTCTCCTTTCCCTGAATTGGGCAAATCTAAGATGGATGTCACTAGCCCAAAGCATTAAAGTGGAAAATAAATTCACATAGCACTCAATAATCACTTTACAGTTCTTTTCTAATAATGAGTTTCTATGGTTCAAAGTTTATATCATGATTTTATTTGGTCATTATATAGAAAATGGATCATCATCTAGGCAAAATGGTGATTTAGACCAGGAATTGTCAAACTTTTGCTAAAAGGACCAGATAGTAAAAATTTTACGTGTTGTGGAACATATCGTTTCTGTGGTAACTATGCAAAACTTTCATTCTTGGATAAAAGCAGCCATAAATAATATATAAGTGAAGGAACATGGTTGTGTACCAATAAAACTGGTATTTGAATTTTACATAATTTTCATGTGTCACAGGATATTATTCTTTTGATTTTTTGGTCTGTGGAGAAGAAGAAACCTGTATGACTTTATAAAGTCATAGCTGAGGAATGATTGTATGAAAAAACCTAAATGTATAACAAAAAAATCAATAAATTAAGAAGCAGACATATGCTATATTATATATTATTAAATAACTTTATATTATATGATATAGATAATATGAAGCCATGATGTTAGACTTGAGATGAGGTATAAACATGTAAAATAATTAAATTATATAATCAAATTTTCAATTTGATATATTTGGTGCTGCAAGAGTATTACAACTTCAAAGAGACTCATAGTGGAAATGAACTGAGTAGATTTTGAAGTATAGATAGGAATGAACAAAGTGTTAGGGAAGCTTAAAAGTCTATTTCAAGTAAAAAAAAAGTACATGAACAGGATTTACTAAATATGAATTTGTTAAAATGTAAAGAGTAAAATGTGATACTTTACTCATTCATCAAAACATTACGAATAGAAATATGTTCTAGGGACTGTAGAGAGAATCAAATTTCTAGAGCTTTCAAGGTATCTTAACTAAACATTCCTGCCAAAGTTCTGGGGAATTGTAATTTAGATCCTAGAAAAGATAGCAGTAGAGTTATACAAAGCCTTTTGTTCCCTTTGCTCTAAGAGGAGTTATTTCTGTTTGAAAGAGATCTTTAAAGGCTGTATTTCAAACAACTCCGGGCAAATACCTCTCTAGTTAAGTAAATGCAGAGATAGCCAATACTAAAATTCATCTTTAAAGTGATCATACTATGAATTTAGCTCCTTCTTAAGGTCCCTGAGTTGAAGAGTTTATGGTCTATTGTGTTTCCCAGTTGTGATATGCTGACTATTAGCATTTTGCAAATTGATGTTGGGAAGCTCATACCATGGTGGTTTATAGCCTGCCTAGCTTTGCAATATTTCCTGTCATCTAATTTCAAAAAATATTTCTAAGCTCATAAGAACAAATGTCATTATGGGGAATCTTTCAAAATCAAATAGAGACAAAAAGCAGCACCTTTTTAGAATCACTGTGCTCAAGCAGGGAAAGACTATCACACCAGTGAGCCAGAGTATATAAATACAGATATAATTGTATTTATTTATGTCATTACCTCCTCTCATAACAAATAATCCTGATTTTCCATTTGTGGTAGTTATGTAATAGTTGTGTTAAAACATTTGTTTGAATATTAAAAAGTGAGTCGATTGTAAGAAAACATTAAGTATAGGTAATGTGTGCATATAGCAAAATGTGGAGATAATATGGTGATGATGACTAGAGCTTGGGAAAAAACTGGCCAAAACATATTTTTTTCCCCAAAGGAAGAATCATTTTAAAGAAAAGTTGGTAGGGCACATTTTAAAACTTGTCTGCTATCTTCTTTTGAAGGAAAATCGCTTGGCTTAAGTGGAACATTATATTTCCCTTCATAGTTTTTCTAAGTTACATTCAATAAGGCAAAAAAAAAAAATCAAATTTAGAGGTGAATCCTGAGTTCCTATGTGCAAGAGAAGGACTTAAAAGTTTAAACAGGCACATCCATCCCTTTTTCCTGGGAGTGTGTAACTCTTACAGAGGGCTAATTAAGCCCATGTGAGTTACTGAATTAAAGATGCTGAGGACAGTCTCAGGTGAAGGATCCCTAACCCTTAGGAAGTCAACCCAAAGTCAATAAATCAGCAAAAGAGCATTCAAAAGAATAATTAGAAGTCTTGAAACAACGGCTCTACAAATCTGGTCACCAGTGCAAATGAATGTAAGGGAAGTTCTCTAAATAGGTCATACCAACTGATTAAAATCAGTCAAAGTTCTGGAAGTGTTTCTGCTAAATACACTGGAATTAACATGCAAAAAGCAGGATAACTGCTGTCCTGAACATTCAGATAAAGAGGTTTCTTAGTTTGTCCCCAACCTCCACATTTCCTCTCTGTCAATAAATGGCATCACTATTTCCTTACTCTACTCATTTCCTCACCTCCCACATCCAATACACCAGCAAGTCCTGCTGTCTTGACCTTCAAAATATATACCAAATCCAAGTACGATTCACCACCTCCACTTACTGCTACCTCCCTATCCAGGCACCATTATCTTTCTCACCTGTACTATTGCAATGATGTGTTTGATTCCACAGTGGCCATCTTACAATCATTTATCCATACTGCAGTCATATTTTTAAAAAAATAACTCAGATCTGTTCCCTTGCTTGGAGCTCTTCAGTGACTGATCATCACACTCAGATTAAAACACAATCTCCTGAATTTGACCTGCAATGCTCTCCTTAAAGGCTCTCTGACCACATCACCCACCACATACTTACTCACTGCTTTATAGTCATACTCAGCTTCCCTGCAATCCCTGATTATATACGTGCTCTTTCTGAAACACTCTTGCTGTGTTTCTGCATGGTTCAGCCCTCATTCCACTCAGGTCTCTGCACAAATGTCACTTCTTTCTTTCCTGATCATCCTCACTTAAATAGCAACACACACACACACACACACACACACACACTTGATCCCCGAGTCCTCTGTTATTTTTTTCTTCATAGCAGTATCACTACTGAAATTGCATTATGTGTTTATAGAGCAGTCCTATATATGTCATCAAATTATGAAGATTTAAACAGATATCTTATATGTAAAACACTTTATAAAGCTCTGTTTAAATGTGAAAGATGGTTATTGTAGTGGAGTTTGCCACTTTATACCTCCAGTCTAATGACATTATGAATCAAAAAGCCTTTATTGATTTAATTAATTGTAATTAGTCTTGTCTCTCCCTTGCTCCCTTTCTTTTTTAACTAGCCTGGAGATAATTGATTACTGGCTATGTAGATTATACTGTTTAATTTTAGTACTTCTCCTTCTCATGATATTGATGTTAGTTTTTCATGCATCCTTAGCATCATAATATTTATCTATGTTTTATATAAGAAAATTTTTAACCTTTATGTTCCCCTGATACATATTTTTAAGTGGTTTATCAAGTATATCAAATGTATTGACCTTTCAAATAATGTATGTCTCATAAGAATATGGTTATTTATCAGGTTTCCCAGATGTTTGAAACCTTCCTGGTATCTAAACAATGTTATCATTATACAAGCACGACATTGATATTTTATTTTAAAAGTATTAAAGGAAGAAATGTCACTTTAGCTTTCCTTCATATAGAAGATACAGTTTTTATTAAGCAGATACAAATTGTGTTCCACAATCTTGGGTGGGCAAGAAATAATACTGTCTTAATCTTCTGTAACAATTTTAACTTTTGTCTCAATCACTTATCCCACCAGGCTCTTCCAAAACTCATTCTCAGTCTTAAATCTTCTCGTATTGTCCACATTTATATTGGAGCCATTTGCCGATACACATTGCAAATGAGATGCCCATCATGATGGTGACCAATAGCTCTTCATTGTTTATTTTTCATACCGAAAACACAGAATCTTTTGTTAATATTTTGCACGGATCCCACATGCCTTGATGCATCACATAGCCATTTTCCATCCTTAGCAGGGCTGCCAGGGGCCCACAAAGCCCACCAAACACCCTCACTCTCTTCTCATACAAGTCTTTCCACCCACCCCAGGAAATTTCCTTATATCTGATTGGAAACCCATTTCCCTGTGCTTTTTTGTCCCAGATGTTTGTTCTCTATCCTGATCCTGTTTCTCTTACCAGTTCTATAAATGCTCTAAATTTCCTTAAGAGCCAGAGATTTGGAAACAAAAGCCAGAGTGAACTGCAGTAAATTTTTGTTTTCTGCTCTACAAGATCCCTCTGCTGAGTCAGTGAACACAGGGCCAATTTTCTCATGGAATTGAGGTGAGAAGAAATTGTAAATACTGAGAGGAGAAAAACATAGGTTAAATAGCACAAAATAGTATCCCTCCATAATGGTTTTCAATTTCACTTCTCAGTATAAAAATCAATATAAATAATAAAAATCATAATCACTACTGTTGAGCATCTGCCTTATAAATGGTCCTAATATAGCCCACAGTGGTTTCACTCCTCTGTCTTCTTTTCCCCTTCAAATGGAAGTATGCAATAAGCCTTCAAAAGTCATAAATTTAAAGGAACTGTGGTAAACTCTTTGACATAATCTTGACAATAATAACATTTTCATGGCACTATATAACTGAGTTCAATACATAAAAAAATAGACCGGGGATAGTGGCTCACACCTGTAATCCTAGCACTCTGGGGGGCCAAGGCAGGAAGATTGCTTGAGTTTAGGGATTGGAGACCACCCTGAGCAAGAGGAAAACCCTGTCTCTACAAAAAATAGAAAAATTAGTCAGGCATTGTGACATGTGTCTATAGTCCCAGCTACTCAGGAGGTTGAGGCAAGAGGATCCCTTGAGCCCAGGAGTTTGGGGTTGCAGTGAGCTATGATGACGCCAGTGCACTCTAGCCGGGGTGACAGAGCGAGACTGTGTCTCAAAAATAAATACAAAAGGAAATAAAACACTGAACATAATAATTATGTAGAAGTAAAGCTCTGAATGTAGAATTTTCTGCTTCATTGAATCTCATATGTGGTTTCCCTCTTACAAAATAATACCTGGAATTAAAAATAGTGTCCTTCACCCATTTCAAACTGACCTCTCATTTTTAACTCTATATTTAAGGCAATTTATTTATGTATTTTTTATTCCAGAGCAAATTTGCCACTTGTCAGAGTTTTTCGTGTTTAACCCCTGTAAATTGAGACATTGTTTTGGAGTATAGGAAGGAATTTCTGTTAAAATGACAAACAGAACATGCAATTTCTGTTAGTCCCAGTTTGCTAGAAGGAATGCACTTTTCCAAAAACCACTGCATCTCACTTTTATTCAGTAAGTTAGTGGAGTTTGGCTTGCTTGTCTGTTGTCTTTCTGGTTTGTGTCTTGACCCATCTGTTATCTTCTCACTCAGGGAGGGATGCTAAAGCTACAGCAGGGCCTTGGGAAGCTTTGTCAACTGTTTGACAGCTCTTATTGCCAGTGGTTAGCCTAACTTCATCTATAGGTGGCTGTTGTTTCAGCTAGTTGTAATTTATAAAGTGCTGACTAATAAGGCTTGAGACATAGAGATCCTATTATTTCAGGTGACACTACTCCTTGTGAGTCTGTAGCTTCACACGTCCCTGACTCTTATGAAAATGATCCATATGTGATTTTCTAGTATGTTTACACTGTATCATTTCACTTCCCTAAAGCATGGAACTTGCAAATTGATTCTCTTTCAGTCATACTACTGATGTGATACCCAAATGAATTTACACTATTTTATTGCTATTTTAATATCACAGTTTTTAAATCAGAGATCATGCCTCAGCTGAATCTCATGGCCATGATCAGGCCGTGAGGCGAGGCTGGTGCTAATGAGGTTATTCTCTGGATTTCCTATTATTGACAAACAGCTCTTGGCTTCATGGAAGTAGCATCCAATCGTTGGTCAGACAATAGTGATGTTGATTTTTAACATTTTCACTGAAAGCATGTACTATGTTATTTCTGTGGCTGCTATAACTACGTAAGACAGTTCTTTGACCCATGGGAATCTTATCCCTGGTCACACCTGTTTGGGACAGGTGTATACACCTTTTCCAAATTCATTGAATTTATTGGGTAGGCAAACACCTAAATCAATTTCTCTGTGTTCCTCTCTTCCCTCTCCCCCTCTTCCTCACTTTATCCTCCCCTCTCTCTTTTTCAAATTCAAACTAGAGCTACAGAGTCCACAACCTGGTAGTGATGAAAAAGGAACTTGGGGACAAGAAAGCTCTTTTTAGCAATGACCCTAATGTATAAACATAGAAAGAAAAGACTAAATAGAGTGAGAGATGGAGAACCTGACAATTTAGAAGAAGTAAGACTGACCTCAACCCCTGCTGCTTTCAAGTTCTAGAATGACACACAAATGGCTAATTTTCTTTTGTTGGATTTACTTGAATTAGCTTGAGTGGATTTCTATTTCTTGCAATGGAAAGAACCTTAATCAGTACAGTTAGTAACTTTAGTTTGTTGAAAGTTACTTTTAAATGCATTTATTAAATATGGATTTTCCTTTTAATAAAAGCAATAGTTGTAATTTACACTTGGCAAGGAGTTTAGCTTTTTCAAAATTATTTTACATCTGGTATATTATCGTAGCCACAGAAGACAGAGAAACTGCTTTCCCTCATTTGATAGATAAAACAGAGTTCAAAAAGATCAAATAATTTGCCTAAAATTTCACACATAGTTAGAGGCAGTGCTGGAACTAGGTCTCTGACCCTTACGTTTTGATTGTCTCCAGTGACCCCATGGCCTGGAGCTTGTTCATACTAAGCCATCAATTCTGCACCTGCACCCAACTCAATTCCATGCTCAGTGTTCAGTGACATTGTGTTGACAGCTTGAGATCAGGAATGGTGGGAGTATTTATGCCATTGAAATAAGTAAGCAGTACAACCCAGGGCTTTTTTTAAAATTAAACCAATTATTAAACATTTAGCAGCTTACTACTACCTCTAACAAACTGAATATTTTATAAAATCATTTATTATATATACTGGAGCCAAGTGTACCCATATATCTTTAAAGAAAGGCTGAAAACTCTTAATTTATCTTTAATTGGAACTTTTCACTTCTTTACCGGGATAGCTCTTCCAGTTGTGGGCGAAGACCTCTGCAGCATTGCTGGAGAGGGGTCTTAGGAAATTTATTCTGCCTTAGAATTGGAAGCTTAAAAGAACTGTCAATATTATCTAGCTCAACCCTGTTATTTCACACATGAGTGAACTGAGGGCAAGAAATGGGAAATAATTTGTCCAAGGTCATAAAGCCACAGGAAAGAAAAGTCATGATTCAAACTCAGATCTCCTTCCCTATAACCCAATGCTGGGTAGAATCCGTACTTAGGAGGTCAAGCAGACAGGGCGAAGAAAGAAGGCAGAAAGCAGAAGGCTACAATCCCATATGAATAAGACTGAGAAAGAGATCACTGTAAGGAATTACCAATGTCCAATTAAAGTTGTAACTGTGCAGGTCTATTTGTTCATTAAGGTCTGTGAGCAAAGTGATGTTTCTAATAATTAAAATATACAATCAATAAACTTACAAATTCAATTTTAGGATTAATTGCTTGTCTGTTAAATGCGAAGGATATTTTGCATAATGGGAAATTGTCAATATTCAAAGAGGAAAAAATGAAAATAAAAGACAGTTCTGCTGTTCCCTGTAAGATCATCATTGTTATTATGTGATAAAATAGCCAAGGATGAGAAGAAGAGCTTTTTAAAAAAAATTTTAATAAGGCAGGGGAGGAATGAATGGCCAATTGTATCAAGGATGATGATAAAATATATTACAAGTTTATACTTGATTTAAACATACATACCACTTCCGAATAAAACTTGGTTTGAGTGGTCTGTTATTCACTTTATTACATGTGGATCTCCTACAAATCAATATCATACCAATTAATAGGCAGAATAAGTAGTTACCTGGTTTTGGTTAATTGTTATTGAAATGATTGATGTACCTTTTATTCGAATATGGATTTTCACAGAAAATATCTGTTTTCATTGGCAGAGGTAGGAGTACTTTGGGAGTAAGCCTTTGAGGCTTGAGTGTGACATTCATAGTCAATCTATTTTATTTAAACAAAGTTTAAAGTCCCTTCTAAATGGTAGGTCAATAAAACAGTGAAGTTAGTAGTCCTCAGACAGGTCACGTTATGTGGTGTGTTCTCATAGTAAAAACAGAATGAAGCATAGGAAATGTTAACATATCACAATTAAACCTCCATTTTCTTCTTCTCCCTATACAATATTTTCTATTTTCTATTCATAAAAATTGCTAAGTTGAAATGAGCTTATTTTAACCTGCTTTTACCAAACTCAAAATGCCTTGATAAAACTGCCAGTGACAACATAGCAGGGAACCCCTGTAGCAGTTACACTCAAAACCAAACCTCCTTTGGTTCTACTCCTTTAATTCTTTTCAAGTAAATTAGAAAAGATGGGTAAGAAAAATTAGAAAAGAACCCTGTTCTTCCTATCCTGCATCCCTTCCATTGTTTTACTTCCCTCCTTTTTAGGCAGAATGAACAGTTTCTCTTTGTTATTGCACCCTACAGCAGTGGGTGGTCCCTCACCAGCATCATCACCATTACTTGGGAACAAATTCCTGAGCTTTATCCTAGACCTACTAAATCTGAATCTCTGGGAAAGGGAAAGCAATCTATGCTTTAACAAACCCTCTGGGTGATTCTGATGTGTGATAAAGTTTAAGAACTACTGCTCTAAGGAAAAGATCTTAAAGAGGACTTTGCCCAGAAGGTATAAACTATTTTCTGCTTTCTTCACTCTCCAAGCGGAATCGTAATCACTCATTGTAATAGTATATAATGGACATATTTTTACTACTCTAAGAATTGTTTTACTTTGTGTGAGTTTATTCTGCATTTTATAAATAAGCCTTTTTTTTTCCCTCATAGCATTACCATTTTGATAAGCAAACAGAGTAAGATCTGGGGAAAGGGGAGGGGAAGAAGATGCCAAGGTAAATAGCAGATATGGAAGAAGAACAGAGAAAGGGAGGATAGTAGGAAAGCTTGGGCTGGGAAGCTCAGAGGTGACAGACCCACTGCCATCGATTTGACCGTCTTCTCTCTTCCTGGTCAACTATCCTTGATACTTTACAATCTTGATTAAAATGTCTATTTTGTGTCCTCCAATTGCAGCCATCCACTGAATCCTGTCATTTCTTCTTTGAAAGGCCTCTTGCACCCACCAGTTCTGCTCTGATGTCTCAGCCATTCACATGTTCTGCCCACTGTGTGTGAGCCCTGCACTAGCCTTCTTTCCTCACCCAAGGAAATAGCCCCTAGAGTGACTATTCCCTGTGACCCCACCCCCCCTTAACCCATCTCTATAACCCTGTTAGGAGATCATAAACATGGTTCTCTTTGATAGTGCCTTACTTTAAAACATTTATGGTAATCCAGGTGAAAAGTATGTAAGAAATCTTTATGCTAGTCTTGCAACTTTTTCTATAAGGTTGAAATTATTTTCAAATAAGAAATTGGAGTTTCCTGATTCCTATGTTTCACTGACTGATTTTTCCCCTCCTCCTTACTGCTCTGTAGGTCTCCTCTCATAAAACCCCATGTTCTTCTTCTCAATTCTCCACTTCATATCATCCAATAGATATTTGATTTTCTGTGGGGTGCTAGATGCTCTTGTCAAACATTCCGTGTGTATCTGCTCTTTAGCAGTCCTAGGGAAGAGCATGTTATTCATAACATGTTCTCTGCCTTTAATTGGAAACTTCTTAGTCCTCACTATGCATCTTTCCACCTACCCAAACTTAATTCTTAATACCTGAGTACTCTTTCGAGATATTCTCCTCACTGGCCATAATCATTCCATTCTCATTTCTGCACCACCACCCCCCCCTCACTTGGATTAGCCTCTGCTTATTCAGAGCCCAGACATACTCCACAGCCCAGCGCAAGTCTCTCCTACTCTGTTTGGCTCTGCAGGAACAACTCATCTACACTGATTTGCCATCTTGGACATACCCACAGAATTTAAAGTTTATGTCATACTGTGGAAAGTTTTTATTTTCTACCTTCTCATCTATCTCCAAAATAAGCTGGCAGGTGTTTGAAGTCAGGAACTATACCTTATGTTTTTGATCTTTTAAAGGCTGGGACATGCCTGACTCCAAAGGGCCTGCTTTGGGATTGCTGTTTTGGGGCATTCTATAACATAACAGTTGATCATCAATTATCACACATGCTACATCCAAAAAGTTTTTTAAATAAACATGATTATATATTTTTTCTTAGCTTTTTCTCTTTAGATACCTAATCTATTCTTAGAAACTCTATGATTTTTAAGAAAAGATAGAGTATTTTTACTTAAAGAACAAATGATATATATGGGTACCATAAAGTTCTTGAAAAGTACAGAAAAGTAGAAAGGAAATTAATATTAGCCAAAGATAACCTTAATAACACTTCTGATATTATATTATTTTTCTATGAATGAACCTTTATAACTCTTGTCATGCCTTTTTCATACAAAATTATCACAAAAATTGTTTTTCATTTTAAAAGGGAACATTATTAGGTGGGAATTAAATGCTAGGTATACAAAATTACTTTTAAAAACAGTATGTCAAGGTATAAGAAAAAGCATATTAAATGATCACATGTATTTTAGAATCCTCACCTTTCACCAAGCAAACTGTGTAAGTCAGTACTTAAGTGAGTCGTTTTTATTTATTTATTTTATTTTATTTTATTTTATTTTTTGAGACAGAGTCTTACTTTGTTGCCCAGGCTAGAGTGCCGTGGCGTCAGCCTAGCTCACAGCAACCTCAAGCTCCTGGGCTCAAGCAATCCTTCTGCCTCAGCCTCCCGAATAGCTGGGACTACAGGCATGCGCCACCATGCCCGGCTAATTTTTTTTTCTATATATTATTAGTTGGCCAATTAATGTATTTCTATTTTTAGTAGAGATGGGGTCTCACTCTTAGTCAGGCTGGTTTCGAGCTCCTGACCTTGAGCTATCCACCTGCCTCGGCCTCCCAGAGTGCTAGGATTACAGGCGTGAGCCACCGCGCCCGGCCTTAAGTGAGTCGTTTTTAAAAGGAAGGTAGGAAGTAAAGAAGCTTAATTCAAAATGCCTTATGTTTTATGATGTAATTCACATCAAACAAAAAATTTGTGAAGCATCTAAATAAATCAATTTTTTGTTACAAGAACATAGTTTTATCTTTTTCTTGGTTATCAGCAATTAGTTAACCTTTCACATGTAGTAGCTTAAGTGAAAAGGCAACAAACATGAAAATTTTAAAAAAGAGAAAGAGGGAGGAGTAAAATGTGAAAATAGAAATTTTATAAAGATCAAAACAAAAGAAAGAATTTTGAAAACAAATATTTTTGAAATAAAAAAAGAGAAGGAGAGATTGAAATTATGCTCCTCATTTGACCAGTTCACAGTGGGCATGATAGTAATGTGACCGAGTGATTTGTTTGCGGGAAAATTAAGAATTACAAAAATGAGCAGAAAATATTATAGAAGTTTATAAAGTTAATTGATATCCCCAAAGCCACACTGAGAGCTAATGGTAGTGCCGGGAATCAGCACCAATTTCAGGGCTGTTTCTAAATTAAAGCTCACTTTACAGCTGTAGATTACTTCAAACAAATGTTACTCCATTGCCACAAACTGACCACTCTTAACCTCATCTCAGGTTTCTCCCAATGTGTGATATTTGTCATAAGGACCATGAATTCAAAAAGTGTACTATTGCTTCTAAAACAAACCCATCGATAAATGCGTTGTCTGGAGATAAAACATCACTTGTGTTATTTAACAAGCAGAGGCACCGTTGGTTTGATTTTTCTGTAGCAAATTAACACCTCTCCTCATCCCAAGTCAGAGTTGTACATGTACAACTTTACTTTTACTTTTAAGTACATTTACTTAACATGTACAAATAAATTAATTAAAATTATCCAAAATAATGTCAGTAGAAACTATGACAGCAAATTCAAAGGCTGAAAAGTCATAATAAACAAAACAAAATTCACCACTGAGGTCTTAATGTGTATATTATATATATAATATATATTATATTATATATATGCTTATGAATGCTCTTTATGAAGACATACATTTTATTTATTTTTTATTTCAGCATATTATGGGGGTACAAATTATATATCTTGTTTTTGTGAGAAACACATACGCTTCTATATCTCAGAATCCTAGAATATCTAGATCAAAAGGAATCAACAATGGAAATTATCTGAACTATGCCTTGTTGTATTGATTAATAAGCGAGGCTGAAAAACTTTAATAACATAAACAAAAATCAACAGCAGAGCTACTCCTAGAACTTGGTTCCAATGATATTTCAGTGACACCATATAAATCTCATTCCATCTAGAAAATATACTTTTAAAAATTCTCAAGTAATATAAAAGGCAAATTGCTCTTTTATAGGAAGTAAAAATGATATGCTTTGAATCATTTAAGGATGATGCTATCTTTTAAATGTGTCTCTTCTTTCATTCATCATATGGTTAGCCAACAAATAGTCTGAAGGATCATAAAAGAGATATAAGTTGGCTATGAGAAGGAAATAAGAAGCTCCAATAGTGTTATAAAACACCAGCATGTAAGTTTTTATAGCGATGCCAGTTTATTTTTCAAATAGTAGAAGTAATATTTACTATAAATTACATTTTATTCACAGTCTTAAGTAGTTACTTAACATGTACAAATAAATTAATTAAAATTATCCAAAATAATGTCAGTAGAAACTATGACAGCAAATTCAAAGGCTGAAAAGTCATAATAAACAAAACAAAATTCACCACTGAGGTCTTAATGTGTATATTATATATAATATACATTATATTATATATATGCTTATGAATGCTCTTTATGAAGACATACATTTTATTTATTTTTTTTATTTCAGCATATTATGGGGGTACAAATTTTAAGGTTTCAAATAAAGCCCTTGCCCCCCTCTCCCCCCACAAGTCTGAGCTTCAAGTGTGACCATCCCCCAGATGGTGCACATCTCACTAAATATGTATGTATATATCCGCCCCCTCCTCCCCCCTCCCACCTTCCCAATACCCAATAAATGTAATTCCTATGTGTCCACTTAGGTGCTGATCAGGTAATACAATAGCTGTTATTTAGTTTTTGGAGCACCATTATTTGGATTTTATAGGGGGAAATAAAAGGCTAGATATTTAAAATCCCATTTTCTATCCAGTTTAGAACTTAAAAATTGAATGGTAAGCATTTGCTCAATTAAATTCTATGTAGTACTTTGTTGAAATACCATATGCTACTCCTGCTTGTTAAAATAAAACCTATGAGAAAAAAATTACCTCTGAATTAAGGAAATGTGTATGACATAGAGTTGAGGAAGTGAGGTTTGATATTATCTTTGTATCTGTTATGTTGCATAAAAAATTTTAAAGCCAAAAGGAGCTAGATGCACATAATGGGTTATGACCAGACTGCTACCTGTGTAATTAATGGTCACAAGAATTTTTTAAAATTCTGAAATGTTTCTTGATGGCACGATGGCATGGTTTGTGGGTTGTTTACTTTTTAATCTTTGTCTCCTTTCCACCCAGTATCTTGTACACCATCTAAAAGGTCATTAATAAATGTTTAGTATATAAATTGGAAAATGAACACCCAGAAATAAGAAAACAAAATTCTGAGCTTATGTACATATCACACTGTCTTTACTTAGAGTGGTGCTGTGGTTAAGAATGGGCTCTGATGACAGACCACTCTACCCTGTTTGCATATTAGTTACCCAGGGAGCTTTTAAGACATGCCAATGCCTAATCCCTACCCATGGGGAGTCTTCTTTAATTGTTCTGGACTGAGTCCCAGGACAAGTAATATTTAAATCTCCTCAGGTGTTGGACAAGAGAGCCAAATTAGAGAGCCACCGATATATATGAAACTTCCATGTGTTTCTCACATCTGAAGATTAATTACTCTTGATTTTAAGTTAGAGAAAATGTATAAAAATATTCTACTTCAATGTCTTCATTTTATAAATGAGAAATCTGAATATCAAACAGGTTAAATTGTTTGTTTAATAGTAAACATCTAGTGTCAAAATGAGGGCTGAAATCCAGGCCTTTCCAAGTCCAGTGCTCGTTTACTCATACCACACTGCGAGATGTCTCTCATGATCTTAATAGAGCTTTCTGTGAAAAAATGAAAGCAGCTTCAAACAATAATGTGTTTGACCATGTAGCTTAAATCCCAAGCATAACTTTCACAAATGAAGACAAAGAAGTAGCATTTTATTATTTTCCAAGTTCAGTGCAAAACATAATCCTCCCAAGTATTTGTGGCTTGTATAATGCAATTAGCTGACTTGATGGAAAACAAAACTATTAATATTTGACATGTTGCACAACTCTGGACATGCCTGCAAAACTAATAACGAACTGGTTTGAATTCTAAATTAACTGGCTGGTATGGAGGACAAGCAAGATGATGAATGTCTGAAAATTTTATCATATCTGACTGTGGCAATAATGTTAAACTCCCCTACATATAATTGTTATTTGGTGACCCTAACAATGAAAAGGACAACCAATCCGCCTAATAGTTTTCTACAGTAAATATACTTCAGTGAATGATGAGAGAAAAGAGAAGAAAAGAATAATTGGTTGGCCTGATCTTTTTCAGCCATTAAATAAGTTCCAAATTAAAAAACACAGTTCAATTTTCATCTTCTTTAGACTTCTGGTATCATAGAAACGTCTGCATATGTCG
>VBSM01003143.1:27968385-28009605 GCA_008086735.1 Cheirogaleus medius
TTAGGCCACTTCTTCATAATAATGTTTATCTATTTCAGTAATTGTGAGTGTTTTAAATAGCTACTCCATCAAATAGATTTTATGTATATGTATTTACATATATAATTGGAAGCAAAGGTGCTTTTAGTTCATTAAAATTGAAAAGCTAGGTGTTGCAAATTGATTTGATATTATATTATAGGGGAAATTAATTTTATTCATTTTGATTGCTTTTATTTGTACAGTGTAATTGAATCCGAAAATTAATTGTGCATTAAGAGTAACTTCAAATTATTTTTTCTGTTTATTTGTGTTCTTTTAAATAAATGATATTCACAGTATGGCAATTTGCTAGATTTATTGTTAGGATCTAATTTCCTGTATGTTCCAATGTGCAAAAGCACTGGACTCATATCATACTCAGTGCAAATGAAACTGGATGGGTACATAGAGCTAAAAGATATGTAAAACAGTCCACCCAAAATAAGCATATTCTCCATTTTAACATGAAGTTATTGAGGAGACTAACAAGATGCATAAGCTACAGTCCTTTAATTTAAGAAACTTGGGCATGAAGCAAAACTGCCTTATAAGAAAGGGATTTCATCTTTGCTCAGTTAGCACTAAACGTTGGTACATGTCTGGGAAGCATTTGGAGCCATAGACCTTAATGACTTTCTCAAGATTTGTCCTACTTCTAAACACTCACACAGCCCTGATGTTCCAACCAATTTATTAAATATTCTAATGAGTTCCTTTTAAGGACTTTATGTAATGCTGTACGGCACTGATTATCATGACACTATGTTGATGGTGAGAAGAAAGCAGAAGATATAAACTTCTACCAGAGGCGTTAGGGTCACAATGTCACAGTTTAGAAGGATGAAAGGATTTTTTTTGGCCTACTTCAAACTTATCCAACCAAGTAACTTTTGACTGGTCTGTTGATTATCTGAAATCTTAATAGTTCCATTTCTGTAATGCTTATGTAATTCTAATAAAATCAGCGGGAATTATTTTAGGCATATAAAAAGATTCTTAAATATTATTTAGTTATTTCTGATAATGTCTTCTTTTACCTTCAAAAAGATGGCTTTATTTCTGTGAAGTCAATTTTTGTGGAAAATCTGTTCCTTATTAGCCTGAGAGATAAATGTGTGTTTTCTCAGATACAGAACCAAATGATCTTTTTGCTACCTGGCTCTGGAGTACTGACCAAGGAGTTTTCTCTGATGTAACTAGCTGTAGGCATCCATTACAAGTGTCAGGCTGTAATATTATGGTAGGTACAAATTGGACATGGAGCTGGACACTCTGGAGAGTAAGCTGTAATCATGTTACTCAAAATGGGTCTAGAAGCTAATGATTTGCCTAGAATTTTATAATATGATCTCATTAATTTTAAAATGAGCAACCTCTGCACAGGAATATATTGTATAACAACTACTATCCTTCATGTTATTATAAAGCATTTATGTTCACATCAGTGGATGCCATTAACATCTCAATCAAGTCAACTGAAAAATTTCAAGATATTGAGTAAGAGAATAATTTTATATTGGTATTATACTAAATGTCAAAGTAGTAGTGACAACCAATGTGTGGTGACATCATATCTTTAAGTATGATAGTTTGATCAAGGTAATGTTTATTCATTTCAGCAAATTAGATAAATTAGATATATATAATTAGATATATCAATATATACATAGTCAATGTATGCTATCTATGTCAAAGAAATTTCACATTTAGAATACTTGAGCTTTTATTTTATATTTTTAAGCAATCATGATTATTTTTTGAATCTATACTTATTACCTTTTAATCTTTCTGGTATAGTAGATATTTTTGTGTGTGAAGGTTCTTACATTAAAGGACTAATGTAAATAGATAAATGAGTAAACTATTTCTTGGATCCTATGTTTGTGGATCGATATCCAATTGTTATGCTGTTCTTTTGAGCTTTCTTACCAAATAAAGCTGTGATTACAATTCAGAGGCTTAAAATAAACTGTATTAAAAGAATAGGAAAAGCAATAAAGAAAATAGGTAATGGTCAAATAAAATTAGTAAAGTCTGTCACTTGCTTTAAAATTCTAATATTGTATTATATTGCTTAATATTACTTATTTCGATTACTCATAGTTTCTATGGTTTTCATTCCAAATGCTAAAAAAGAGAATTAAGGTTTATTTTTGGAAAACATAATGTATTAAACCATTTTTATTTTTGCAGAATAGATTAGCCTTTAAATATTTTACTCAGACTAGTTCCCCTTCAATTCATTTTAGCTGGTATTTTAAAATCTTTTATTTGCCTTGTAAATGGAAAAAAACATAAGATAGTGCTTATTAAATTGTTTGCACCATAACAAGTTTATATAACCCTTTTCTTGGCAATGATATCTTGCCAAAGTTCCTGTGGCAGCACCTGAGCCACTCCAACCTCCTGACCCCTATCAGCCTAGCCTGTTCATTAGTAATCACATGGTAGGATTAGATGAGACATGGCAGATGAGGCAAAGTTCCTTTAGAAACTCTTGATTTGACAGATTTGGCCTGCAGAGACAGAATCACATTTCCATATAAGCACAGAGAATTTTCCTTACTGTGCTGTTATGGGAATTACACCCTAACTCTTTCCAGAAAATGCTCTTGGAATAGACTGAACAGGAGTAGGAATAGAGAGAGAGAACTTGGAGGGTCTGTACCAGGAAAAATATAACACTAACTAAAAGGGCTGAAATGCTCAGTGTCTTCTAGGTACTGCGTTAAGCACTTTACATGCATCTACCAATTCTATCCGAATAATAATGTTATGAAGGAGATTATTATTACCTTTGTTTTTAAATGGGAACACTAAGGCTTAAAGAGGTTTAGTGACCAGGAAATAAGTGGGAATGCTGGACCATACCTCCTGTTTCCAACCATGACAAGTGACTGGCAAACCACAGTCTTTGATTCTATGATTAAAATAACAATAATAAGAAGAAAATGAATGGATTTTTTTTCCCCTCCATGTAGAGCCAATGCCAATGCTTACCTGGGCTGGAGCTCTGGTTCATTATTTTGTTATAGTAAGTTTTCGTTCATGGTTGTATTTTCACATGCAGCACCTAGGAGTCATGATAATCTCCAAACTATCATTGAAGGTATCTGGATGGAAACCATTTCGTGTTCTTATAATTTTCCTAGTTTACCATGTTGGAAAATAGAAAGGAGAGTGACCACCAGTCTAGCCATCTGAAGACTGCCTTTTCTTTCTGTGTGGCCTTAGGCAACTTACATAGCCTCTCTGGGTTTATTACCACATCTATAATAAAAGAATATTAGATTATATAATTGCCCATGATCCTGAAAACATTAATGTTTTTGCGATTCTCCTTTCATAGATGACAATAGGAGCATAGAGAATTGAGTGTCTTAGTTGATGTCACACACACATGTAAGAGTTGCACGGCTGGAATTAAGAACTCCATTTCTTAATTCCTGAGTCAGATATGTATTACTACTCTGGAAAACCCCCCTTGGGGTTAGTGTCAACTGCAGAACAGTCAGAAAGTTCTCCTTTAGTGTTAAGTAGCAGGGCTTTGAACTTGGCCCTGTCCCATCTGACATTACCAATAACATAACTGAGAATATAGCATACTTGTCAAGTTGATGAATGTCCAAACCTTGCAGAATTCCTAATATCATCTGTGAAACAATGAAGAGTTTAAAATTCTTGAAAGGTGGGACTAATGAGGTGAGTTCAGTAAATGAAACTTCCCTGTTTTTGTCAGTGATTAAAATAATTTGCATAAACACCATGGAAAAGTTTGGTTAACAGGATATTAATTGACACAGGTTCAATATTCGACAGTGTAGGGATGATGTTTGAAAACTATAATCTTAGGCTACAAAGTAAATGTAGGATCCACATTCAGGTAGGTGACTTTACAAGTAGAGTAGTGGGTCTCAGTGTTTTTCTCCCACTATATACTTGACAGATAAAGCTTATATGAATGTTATTAAAATTTTTGCAGATGGCAGCTTAGCTAAAAGAAGCAGCCACCAATTGTGTGGTATTTCCAGCCTCCTATCTCAAACCTTTATCACTTGAGGTCTCAGTGGACCTCTGTTATGAACAGCAGATGTGACCACACAGAAAGGCTGTATCCAGGTGATTGAGCCATGGGTGAACAAGACAGGAACAAAGCAAAAATGTTGTGAAGAAGACAACTAATATAGAGATGGTCTTAGAGATTGTTCTTCAAAGCAAGATTGAAAAATGTGGAAGCTTTGACTCAGGGAAGAAGAGAATTAGAGGAATTTGGAAAACTCTCCTTATATAATTTATGTTGTAATATGGATGACCCTTCCAATTTGTTCTCTCCCAGCCTATGTAAACAATTATTCTGAATTGTGGATGGTGATAATCTAGCTACATGTTCTTCATATCAGGCAACTGAAACATTTTTAAAAGTATAGGAATATTTCCACATCTTTGCAATTGTGAATTGTACAGGGGGGATGAAGGGATGGGTAAATTTACACCTAATAGGTGCAATACACACTATCTGGGTGAAGGGCACAGTTGTAACTTTGACTCAAACTGCACAAAATTAACCAAAACATGTGTACCCCTGCAATATTCTGAAGAAAAAATATAGGAATAGACTCAACATTTTACAAATAGTGTTTTTATCTTCCTTTAATTTGCATTTCCATCTCAGTGTTACAGTCTTTATTTCCTGGTATTTTCTATTGGCAGATATGACTCAAATTCACTTGATACCTTTTCCCTTGATATGTCCATAATAGGTCATAATATACTTAATATACTTAAATGCACCATAAAAACTCAATTGAAAAGAATATTGTAGACAATTTACTTGAAATAAAAATTCCACCCACTCCACCATGCTCTGTATTGATGAATAAAGATCAAATTGAACAATTTTCTTGAAGCTGAACTCCACCCGTATTTGAATTGACTTTCTTTTATTCTCTAGTACAGTTATGCAATCAGTTACTGTACCCCTGGTGTTAGTAATGAATTTTCCCTCATGGGAATTTGTGATGTCCTGGCAATTGAGTAGCTCTTCACTGCTCTGTTCACTGCCAATATAGCCAGCTCTATTCCTATGGAGTGGGTCTTCCTTGGTGTGTGGCCTTTTCTGGGATATACACTGAATCACAATATGTGGAGGAATTCTATCTCTTAGAGAAGTTGGGACAAGAAGCTTTAAAATAACTGAAACACAAGCATAGCGCAAAATAATTCATTTGACTCCTTTTATTATATTGTTGCCAGAATAAATATCTGTGTAACAAGTTCTGTCATAGAAAATTGTGTTAAAGGATTGTGATTAGGCTTGTCACTTTCCAAGTGTGTGTACAAATGAGTTTCTTTGTAGATAGATTTTACTATATTCTTAAAATATCACAGACATATACTTTCTAAATTAGCAATAGGAAATCGATGAATGTTTGCAAGAAAAAGTGACTTTGTAATGACTTTTAGCCTCCCAAATCAACATAAGATTTCAATATTGGTTTCCTTCTTATCAAAGAGAGATTCATTCCCCCCCCCCCTTTCTCTCAATTAGCACAGCAGAAGGATTTAGCTGCTTGGCTCCCATTAAACATAATAGAAGTTACTTAATGAAACCTGTACATATCACTTAGAAACTCAGTGGTTAAATCATTCTCTTCTATGCTCTCTGATCCACAGATTTTTTTTTCCCTTCAGACCTTCACCAGCATATTTCACAACTGCTATTTGAATTTCTAGCCAGATTATTCATGAGTTTATTTTAAAATAGTTATGCATATGCAGTCTCTGCAGGATACCATAATTGACAACAGTGACATAAGTTCCATCAAAATGTAGAAACAGGTATAAACATTTGTGTATGTATATATGCTGTGTATATAAGCACACAAAATATTTCTTTAATTTGTTTTCTGGGTGACTAAGCAGTCTTCATAGAAGTTCAGTTTGAAAAATGGACTAAAAACTATTTAAAATTTCTTTTTCAGTTCAAAAATGATACTTAACAACTAAACTAATTCATATTAATTCTTATATAGTTTACCCTCTTTATACATAATACTTTTAATTCTAAATTTGTGTGTGTTTTAAACTTACTTCAAATACTAGTATAAAAGTGTAATTGGTCTTTATTTAAATTGAGACAACCCTCTGTATGCTACAAATGTTTTGGAAAGTGTAGTCTTTGATAATTTGAACTAATCTTCTTTTAACTCAGTTTACTTCCTGCTTAAAAACCTTCAATGGTTTTCTTTGTACTCCCTATGCATAATCCTCTGATGTTTTCTATGCATAGGAAATCCTTACATGGAAATCCCATCCTATTTATCCAAAGTTTTCTCCTCCACTCTCCAATATAGAACCTCTCTTTTGTCTAGAATGGCTTCATGGGCACTCCCCACACATTTGTTTATTCTTTCCTCAATCTCACATCTAAAAGCGCCTCCCTTTTACACTCTGCCTACAAAAAATCTACTCATAAATAAAAATAAGTTCATCTTGATTTTTCCATGAAAGTTTACTTGGTCTATTCAGGTCCAAATTGATTATTTCCTAGCCTAGCCTCATGTAGGTACACGTCTTTGTGACTAATATTGTTGTTAATTACAGATATGTGGATGTTATTTCTATCAGCAGGGCAGTAACTACCCTGAGAACAAGAGCCTCATCCCAGACTAGTTTTTCATTAATTCCAATATGAACATATAGACATGGAAACATTATTTATATAAGTTTGGAAGACTTTACAATTGAAAGTATCTAGCTACTTCAAAGCAGGGCAACTGAGCGTATGAGAATGCTCACATCTGCAAGCGCATTTCCTTATCAATAAGAACTTTTAGGATTTTATAAAAAAACATTAGTCAAAACATCTAGGTGAATTCATTCATTTATTCAATATATTTAAAATATTAATAGTAGGAGCTCTAGCTTTTACTCTTAGGTTGAACAGTACTTGAACATTAGCAAATTCATACATTTCAACCTAACTTTTGCCCAGGTTTATGGATACAGTAGTAAATAAAAGAGGCTGTCTTTATGGAACGTGTCATCTAGTCAACTGGAAGAATTATCATTGATATTTATAGGCCACTAGGGGTTTTAATTCTTGTCTAGATGATGTCATGACTGGCTCTGTTTGGAAATAGTTCCTTACAGTAATCAGATTTTACTAGTGGTTCCCAGTGATACTTGATGACTGAATGTCTGTTCTTAAAAAAATCAATCTCAAAATGTTGAGATATGCCCCAGCTTCTCTGAAAAATCTATTAAAATTTTATTATCTGTTGATTTCCATAGTGCCCCTAAACCTGTCAATACATTATGTGTTGCCTCTGAAATTAAGAAACTTTATAATTTTTAAAAATTTCTATGGACAAGTATTGTTTCCTTTTGTAGCCTCCTTTCTAGTTCTTCTCCCCAGTGAGACCAAGGGCCTTCACCTCAAAGTTGGTGAATGAATTATTGTTCCCCATATTGATGTGCTTGATTATTAAGGCTTAATTCAATGTTTCCTTAGCTTTTTAATTTCCTGGACCAAAAGAGGTTGATTTCTTAATATTTATCCCTACAAAGAAGCTATTCTGCCATCCCTGATGACCTGTTTTGCCTAAATTGTTTTCAGTTTCATCTGCCTCTCTGGAAGAGCAATAGCCAGAATGAGACACAGTGTTCCAGAAGCTGATGCCCTGTAGCACCCTGCAACATTAAGGCAGTGTTTTCTCTATTGTTTTTCTGATGATAACCTGCATATTTTTGGCCTTTTTGACTCAGAGCAGCACAAAGGGCTTATGTGTCCAAAAAATTGAAGGCAGTGACTCCATGTTTTGACTGCTAAATCAGAGCCCATCATTATAAAAAGTATAATTTGGATTTGTTTATTTCTTAGTCCTTATCTCCTATCTGTCTTCATTAAAAATTATCTTCTGCATTAATTATAGTGGATTTATATAAAACTTTGCAAATCTCTATCACATTTTTCTTTTCTTTTCCTTCCTTCCTTCCCCTTCCTTCCTTCCTTCCTTCTTTCCTTTCCTTTCCTTTTCTTTTCTTTTCTTTTCTTTTTTCTTCTCTTCTCTTTTCTTTCTTTCAAGTCAGGGTCTTGCTCTGTCTCCTGGGCTAGCGTACAGTGGCATGATCATAGCTTACTGCAACCTCGAACTCCTGAGCTCAAGCCATCCTCCTGCCTCTGTTTCTCAATTAGGTGGAACCACAGGTACATGCCACCGTGCCCGGCTAAGTTTTCTGTTTTTTTGTAGAGACAGGGTTTGTGTCTTGCTTAGGCTGGTCTCCAACTTCTGGCCTCCCAAAGTGCTAGGATTACAAGCATGAACCACAGCACCCAGCCTCCTATCACATTTTTCATTTGTTCTATTTTAGCATGACACAAACCAGAAAAGTTGCATGCTATCAAGGCCTATATTTTAAAAAATAGTCTTAAATGCTACCTAATAAGAAATCATTAATGAATCAGTTATGGCTGTTCTTCCTATTTTCTTTTGTCCTCTTTTATGACTCAGTATTTACATAACAATCTAATATGCACCTGAGATTATCAGCTGATTTCTTTATATTGTGTTACTGCTCAATAAACTATCTCAAAAGCATTTTGGCATTCTGCTTTATATTTATTGAGATATTTGAGTTATCTACTTTAGTTTCCATTTGGGTTTACTGGGCTTAGACTGATTTTAATACCATTTCAAAACTCAGTGTTCAGTTTTAGACAAATCTCCAGAGGCTCAGTCCTTTGATTCACATAAAACTGTAAGAGTTTTTTGGCTTAGCTGGATCTTGCATAAATCTCAGGTATTTGCATGTGAAAGCTCAAAATAACACCTTCCCCAAATTTTCACTTCTTATTTTAATTTTACCTGATAGAAAACTTTCTCACGGCCTGCATGGTTGCCCATGCTGGTAATCCTAGCTTTCTGGGAGGCCAAGATGGGAGGATTCTTTGAGCTCAGGAGTTTGAGACCAGCCTGAGCAACAGCAAGACCCTGTCTCTACAAAAAAATAGAAAATTTATTTGGGTAGTGTGGCATGCACCTGTAATCCCACCTACTTGGGAGGCTGAGGGAGGAGGATCACTTAAGCCCAGGAATTTGAGGCTCCAGTGAGCTATGATGACACAACTGCACTCTACCCAGAGTGATGGAGCAAGATTCTGTCTCAAACAAAACAAAACAAAACTTTCTTAGCAAATTTTATTTTAAGAAGCAAGTATAATTTCATCCAGGAATATGATTAAGAGATGTGCTTTTAAGGGATGATCCCTTTTGTTGATTGGCTTCAGCCAAAAATGATCATAATATATGTGGTTCTTTTTGTCCCTCAGGACATGGGACTCCAAGTTTCTTAAAAAGAGCATCATTTTGAACTCCACTAGACACCACTGCCTAAACTAATATAGAGTATTTACTCAATATGTCTATGGTGGCATCCTTGGTTTACAGTAATGACTTAGCTACTAGTTGCTATGGGTCTATTATTTACTCTCAATTATCTGATTTTAAAAACATTGTTGCACTTCAGGGGGGGAAAATGCTAAAATTGCAATGTCCTGACACTAGACAGCTATTTTAAAAATCAGATTGTCTTCTGAAAGATGCTACAGTTTTCCTTCTAATACTTTCTAGTGACCCAATTATGCTGACCTTGTTTGCCTGAAGGAGTATCATTAACTTGTGATGTTCCCTATTTGAACAAAATCTCACAGTGTCTTAAGGTTAGGGTGATGAGGCTAAAGTTATGCCCGCTATGTCAAGTGGCCTTATTGACCTCTTCAGAGCAAGTGCTAAGTTTTCAGCTTTCTGATAGGGAAATAGCACCCTGACTAAAACTCTTTAAGAGAAGCTTTTCGTAAACTATTAGTTAGGATGGGAAAAATGTCCTTGCAAGAGAGCTTTGCTTTTATTGATGCTTTTGCCCAGATTCATCACTCACTTATTTCAGTCACAAAATGCCATTGCCAGACTTATCAGAATTATTTGAAACCAAGACTGTGTTAACGGATCACAATGGAATTGTGTCACCTTCAATAACATTCCATTCCTTCCCTATGTATCACCAAATGAACATGAATCCCATGAGCATTTCTGATGACGAGGTCTCAGCTAAAACTATGGGAACACAAAAGATATAAAATGTAGTTATTATCACACTGAATGTGAACATGTGAAAGTATGGAGTTACCTTAATCTCTAATCATTTCAACATTCCTGTCATGTTCCAATTGTAGATAGAAAGACATTTTCATGTCTAGATTAGTTAGGGGAAAAAAAAGTCATCTTATTAAGGAAGTCATTTTCTAAACAATATTTGAGCTAATGCTATGCTTTGTCTTTTCCTTTGCCATTTTCTTTTTTAAAATTAGTTTTCCTATGAAAGCTCTATTAAAATTGTTTATAATTAGTACAAATGCCAAAAAGAGATCATTCTGAGATATGTATTTACTATCTGAGATGACCATGTTGCTTATGGTTTATTTCTCTTCCTTATTTTCACGAATGCTGGGAATAAACCTCTTTTTTTTTTTTAATCCTTTTATCTGGAACCATGCCCAAGAAGCCTTGAGCAAGTGGACTCTGGAAATAAACCTCTTATAGATAGTAGGGCATGTTAGGAAGGGCCTTACTTAAAAGATAGACTCCATCGTGTATAAAAAATTTAATTTCTGGGATCCTAAGTAGAACCCCAGTAATTCAGAGACAGTTCCTCCCCTGGGAAAATGAAAATAATCAATATGAAGACAATGGAGCAGCCAATTGAAAAAGATGGGCTCTCTTAAATGCAACCGAGTAAGATTCTTAATGTGAAGAACATTTGAGTATCTGAAGATGTGGGCGATTCTCCTTGAAAGAAACTGAAGCTGAGGTAGCAAGGGAATCTTTGTAAGTGCTAATAGAGATTAGCCACATATGTCAAGAATCCATGGGAAAACTATGGTTTCAAACATGAAACCCAAATTGATCATACCAAGGAATCTAACATTGGTTCAGTGTCCAAATTTTGCTAATATTTTCCAACTTTACATGAAAATGTAAACTTAAATATATGTTTTCCATTGGGAAGTATATGTTGGAGTCAACTGATGAATCTCTAGGAGGACTTTTAAAATCTTTATTAATAAATGTCCAAATACAGGCATATGAAAAGTTGTATTATGATTCACAACTCTATATTTTAATAGGTGCCACTTAGATGCCAACAAATCTCTGCTACTTTCCCTTCATTTTAAAGTTTTATTTTTCCACTGAGCGTGACTTTTGCCGTCACTATTAATAATTTATCACACAGGCAAGCACCCATATTATGAGTATTTCACTTGCAACTAATACACATTTCACATTGACAATTCTATACATCGTGCTCCAAAGATTATTTATATGGACCTAAAATATATGGACTTCACTTTTGATTGCTGTACAAAGATCTTTTGTTAAGGAATTCAAGTTTATTTTATCTGTTAGCTATTAAAATTATATAAAATTATTATCAGAACTCTAAAATTGATTTTTGTTTTTTATTAAAACTTTCACTTTATGATCATTAATGTTTATCCTGAGCTGGCACTATAATTATTTGACATATAAGGATAGCTCATTCTTTAATCAGGCTTTATAATTTTAAGAATTTGTTCATAAACAAATTTGTAAGAGAGGGGATGAAACTGTTAATCTGATTGACTACACTATAAATGTTTATATGAATAAGTTATTGGATAGGAAGGATTTTTCTCATCTGCTGTGACAGATAAATATTCACTATATACTTTGGGATATGAGGATTCCAAATTGAAATATTTGAGAGTTTTTTGAGAGGGTGGCATTGATATGTGTGAGTTATTGATATCTTTATTTAGAACCTCTTTTATCATTGAAAAATTAATGAGTGAGACTCTTTCAACTGTATCATGGATAATTGTTTTTCATATTTAATTATGAAAGATCCTAATGTGCTTATTTGAAGTACTTTTCTTTTATCTCTGTGGAAAATACTAATCATAGAAAAGCTTTGGTTCACTTTTAAGAAGCCTTGGCTTCAGCTTTTAAATTAGTCATTATATATTTTATTCTTCCCTTGAGGACCAATTTTCTCTTTATTAACAAGGGAGAAATAATGATTTTTTAAAATAAGCCTATCATTCTTAGTTTTGAGCCAGATTTCATTTTTCCTATTTTAGACTGACTTTAGAAATAGTTTGTTTTATATCTTAATAAATACATACCCTACAAACCCAGTAATTCTTTCTTTAAAAAGAAGAAAATACTGCCAGTTTTATCTCAGATTATGATTATGCTATATAGTAGATCTATTGTATAAACACTCTAGGAAATCTTTAAGTCATTCAGAATGGCCTCCCCCTAGTCCAGCAATATATTTTCTTATATTTCAAAAAGAACCATATAGTGAATTATTTCTAAAAGTGTCTATGTTTTTTTTCCTTTCTATTATATTTTTCACACATTTAGTAACAAGAATGTCCAAAGTCTTGGACTAGATAATAATGGGAGTGACATCTTTGTTTCACTGGCATTTGTTTGGTAGTGTTTGTTCTAGCATAGCATTTCTGGGCATACCATTTATTTACAAAACGTGGGCTCCTCCAGTTCTTGGCTTTTGTTCATATATAACTAGACTGTAATTCTCAATGTCATTCAATCCAGATTACCACAGTTGCAGATATTATGGTCACAAAACCCAAATAAGTTTCTTATTTAAGAAAATTGCCTGAAAATTGCTTTATCTAATCAAATCAACCTTTCCCTGTTTATTGTGACCATACTCCCTTAGCTCACAAGAAACAATATAAAATGACAATTAATTTTCACTCAATCTAGGTCATCAATTAGAAACTGATATGAAATGTTTCATGTGATCCAGGCTCTATCTGAAATCAAATCTCTTTTCTCTGCCTTGAAAAACTTTGGCATTCTGAAAATGTCATCAATTATTCACCATGAAGTGTCTCCTGCAGTATTTTTACTGGAAGAAATTTAAGTATTGTCAGTGTGGCTCCTGTCAGCAGGCAGACCATAGATACTGGAAAATACAATATAGCTCTATCTAAAATTATTTTGAGTTTCATTAGTTTAAATCTATTGAAGAGGATTGCATGGCTAAAACCAACAAATTATGAACATAAAATAACCTAATGAGGACAGTAAAAATAAACTTGATTAGGTATATATTTTTTTAAACTTTATCTCACTGTTTTTTTGAACGCACATTTAACTGATATGATACCAGATTATGTAATGCCTAAATGCACGTAGACTTTACGTAAAGTTGGTCATTTTTTGGAGTATTTTAAAATCTTTTTGCTGAATTCTTATTTGTTCTATCTTGAGATTTCACTTAATTATTTAAGAGCTACAAGAAGGAGAAGAAATAATGGGTCATAAAAAGTGTAACTCCATTAGACTGTAGATAAAACCTCATATTAATTCTTTCGCTGTGACAGAAAACAGCACAACAAAAATTTCTAGGGTGAAGGGGAAGGGCATACCTCTAACCCTTCCTAGGGAGAGGCAAAGATATAAAATGTAACCAAAATGTCAAAAAAAAAAAAAGAAAAGAAATATTTATCGGGTGTGGGGCAGGTGGGAGGGGGTAGGAGGGGATGGGTGTATACTTATGTAATGAGTGCCATGCGCACCACCTGGAGGATGGACTCCCTAGAAGCTCTGACTCGGCAGTGGTGAGGTGGGGAGGTGGCAAGGGCAATATATGTAACCTTAACAATATTTGTACCCCTATAACATGATGAAATTAAAAAAAAAAGGAAAAAAAACTTAAAAAAAATTTTCTAGGGTCAGTTATTTAATCATTTTATCTGGCCTTAAAAAAATAATCTAGGTGATTTCCATGCTTCCGTGTGCCAATTATCAAAACTCAAGAGGTGAATAGGAAAAGAATTTGGTAAATAATTGAATGTCATAAATAAACTATACTCAAAAAAGAGATAGTTTTAATCAGTATCATTTATCAGCTAGATTCTTGTATGAGCCTCCTAAAAATAGATCCCTTGCTTCAAATCTTGCCTCCCTTCATTCCCTCCTCAAAAGGCAGCCAAAGTGATCTTGGGACAATTCAAATCTAATGATGTCTCTCCTGCTTAAAATTTTTATTTTGGCTCCCTATGATTTTCAGGGAAAATGCTACCTCCTTGATTGTAAACACAAAGTCCTTTGTACTGTATTCCCTGTCTACATTCGTAGACTCATCTTTTGTCGTAGCACACACACTCTGCTCCAACCATATGAGTTACTGTTCCTCAAAGCCATGCTTCTTCTTTCTTTGGCACCCATGTGCATTAGTTTCGTCTTCCCAAAGTCTTCTCTCCCTGCCTGATGAAGTCCTGATCATGTATTCAACCAATAATCTTTCAAGACATGCTCATGATCATCTCTTCCAGGAAACCTTCCAAGAGACCTTGATCCTTTCTCTGTGGCCCAGTAGCAGCTGGTGAATTTTTCATATAGTTCTGTAATTATTGGTTTCCTTGTGTTTCTCCCTCTATTAGACTATGTGCATTTTAAGGAAAAAGAGTAAAATATTGCAATTCTCACTGCATTCCAGGTGCTCAGACCTGTCCTAGGTTACATGTAGTGGGTCCTCCGTGAACAAACTTTTGTTAAATCCACGAATGGTAAGGAGTTCTCTATTCAGACCTAGGCTCTGACAATACCTCACTGTATGGCCTTTAATATACTCATTAATACCCACTAGCCTCAGTCATTTTTTCAAATGTAACAAGAGAGATTCTTGCCTCAGGTGGGTTGTTATAACTGTTAAGAGCAGTGTAAAAGTTCCTTGAACTTTCAAAAGCAAAAAAGATACAAAGGTGATGGGATTATTGTTATACATATTCTTATCCTTTCTGCAGCAAAGGTATTTGTTAAGGCTCATGATTGTGTGAAAGGGGAGAATAAAACCGAAGTAGAGAAATCTTTTCTTTTTCACTTTTTTCTCAAGCCTGTAGGAGTAGTTTGTTGCTATAGAAATACAAGGGGGCTGTCACATTTTTCTTTTTTATGCTTTATAGCTCTGTAGTTCCAAGTGCTGAGTAGGAAAGACTACTCTTTTACCATAAGAATGGTAACAATTTCAAATCAAAACTCACTAATCAAATTGATTACCTGCCCCCCAAAATAATATCCTGAAACAACACATTCCTGTTTGGAAGCATTTTTGGTATTATCTATTTTTCATTGTTTAGTAAAATGAAATTTTACTGTTTGGGACTATTCACTTGGGAAACCATACTTGAGAAAAAGACAACTAGAGATTGTATTTATTGAACAAAAAAATGTAGTGGTAAAACTGAGAAGAAAAATGGCTTTAAATGTGTTAGGAAGCAGAAAGTCAAGTTATTTATTTGAGGTGACAAAAAACTACCCTCTCCTAGGCCATATTCCCTGAAGTTTCTCTGCTTTATCAGGTTTTTACATCCTAGACTGAAATAATAGAAGCCTAATTCTGAAAGAAGCACCAACAGAGCACCACATATGTACCATTTTCCTCTTGGCAGGGTAGCTGTTGAGGATAAAATCAAACATATGGGGAAGTTCAATGGATTAAAAGCTAGAATAACTAGGTTCTGTTTTTTGACTTGGTGACTAGGCTGGAAGGTGGGAAAATGGGGAAGATTAATTTCACTTCTCTGAGACTCTAGTTCTTCATCTGTACAATGATAGAACAAGACTAGCTGTTCTCTGATACACCCTAGTTCTGAAATTACCTGATTCTTAGCAATCCTAGTTTTTATATCTTCATATATGACTTTCTCTCACCTCAGCCAAAGCCTATTCTCCTATACAGGAAGGAAGAAAGGAAGGTAAGAACAGAGAGATAGAGGGAGGGGAAAAGGGAGGAAGGGGAGTTAGAAGGAAGAGAGGGATGGAGAGAAGGAAGGAGAAAAGAAAGGAAGAAGACAGGGAGGGAGGGAGGTAAGGAGGGAGGGAGAAGGAAGGAAGGAGGGAAGGAAGGAAGGAAAGAAAAAAAGGATGGAATCCAAAAACTATATCCTTGGACATATATTAGACTCTTTCTAGCCTTACAGTAAAGAATTTATTTCTGATAATACTGAACGTGAATAATTCCTTTCTATTATACATGAATAAGTTTAGCTCATTAATAGTAAATAGATTATCATTCCTAGGATATAAGAAGTAGAGCTGCATTCTGATACAAATCAAATTTGTAAGATCTATTTTAAAGTAATTTATTATGTATACTGTATAATATAAACTTCTATAAATAATTTTTAAAAATAATTTCTGTAAATATTTCAAAAATATTTTTTCATAAATTTTTTAAATAATTTTTTTGCATAGTGTGACACCTTTTTACATGCAAAACATGGCTGGGAAGCACAAAATAGCTATAAATTTTCAGTGATGTTGACTTTTATGGAATTTAAATCTGTTCTCTATGTCTCTAATTTACAATTTACCATTTTGACAGACTGCTTTCTTTTGGCTCATTTCTTTCTCCTAGATCACATGATACCACCCACTTCTCCTCCCACCCCACACACACATATGAATGCGTATGAATACTCATGCTCACATTCTCTTTCTCCCAATTCTCTCTTCTTCCTTTGTTTCCTTCCTTCTTTCTGCTGTCTTTGTCTATTATAGCTGCTAAGTTAGGGCAAGAAATTCTGTCATATCTCTGATATCACAGACTAAGAAATGCTGCTGGGGTAGACAAATAAGTGTTACTTCATAAGAGGCCATGGAAGAAGTGGATTAGAAAGGATCCTTATAATATGGACACTGGCTAGTCACAGTGGCTCACACCTGTCATATCAGCACTTTGGGAGGCATAGGTGGTTAGGATCATTTGAGGCCAGGAGTTCGAGACAAGCCTGAGTGACATAGCAAGACCCCATCTCTACAAAAAATATAAAAATTAACCAGGCACAGTAGCATATGCCTGTAGCCCCTACTACTCAGGAGGCTGAGGCAGTAGGATCGCTTGAGCCCTGGAGTTTGAGGTTTCAGTGAGCTATGGTGATGCCACTGCACTGTAGCCCTGACAACAGAGAGAGACTCTGTCTCCAAAAAAAAAAAAAAAAAAAAAGTAATATGGACCTTATTAACATTCCTGCACCAGAATTCACCCCCTCACATACACACAACTCATGATTGAACCACCTTTAGTTTGTTGCTACCTCTTGTCTCCATGAATCTTGAATGATAGAAAAAGAGAGGCTGAAAGCCTTTATTCTTTCTAGAGTAGTAGAAAAATACTTGTGAAGGGGCTGTAAGTATGGGTCTTTCTCTCATCCCTCCCAAAATTTCAGCTCTGCTCTTCAACTAGCTATGGCAACTTAGGCAAGTGGCATACATTCTTTGAACATTTGAGACCTCACTTAGCAGAAAGAAAATGATGAATGTACTGCAACTCCCCCCCTCGTGAAGATTAAATAATATAATGTACCATAAAGCACTTAGCACAATAAGTTTCACTTTTCATCTAGAAACCTGAAAAATGTATCGTGGTTGTACCTAAATGACCACTAGGGACAAGCCTCAAATTATGTTCCTCATCTACAAACACCTTTGCCAACTACTACATCAGAACTTCTGTGGGTGAGGCTGAGAAGATGGATTTTAACAAGAATCTTAGATCATACTCAGACACCAGGATGTTTTAGAAACACTAACTCAGGGACTTATCTCTAATTCTAAAATAAAAATCAATAGAAAAATTGGATTCTATATGCATTTTTCAATTTCCTATCAAGATTTCTATTTTGTACTTTCAAAAATATCCTTTCTTTATCTTCTATGCATTTGTACTAAAAATAATTTATTTTGATGCTGGCCTATTTGGAATACCTCTTATTTCTTAATCCCTAACTTTTGAATAAAAAAGTACCAAGAAATAAAACCTTTGAATTCACATTTTCACAGTGCCTGTTTACTTACAAGTATTAAACTTAAATGTAACATTGCTTTAATCACCTTCAGTTGTATAAGCTGTTTTCAAGTTGAGAGAATAAAGGGAATGAAAGAAAGTTTATGTTATAACTATATAAATGTTCAAAGTAATCTTTTACTAAAATATACTGTGCCCTAGCCAATTTGTTATTAGAATAAGGAGCTAATCTTGACTGAGACACAAGAAAAACAAAGTCATAAATGTTCTATTCAAAGAAAAAAGTTTTGTGATCATATGCACACCATACTTAGTAAAAAGGAAAAAAAAAATATTTCATTTACTTATTCTTATTTCCTAATTTGCATTGTATGTACACTATTTCCAGGCTGATCTCAGTAGATGTCTTCCTATCAGGCAGACTTGAGTTCCTCATTCTGTTCCTGGGAATGTGCATGGGATGACATCAGTGGTGAAGTGGGTTGTCCTAAAATGCTCCTTGCCCAGTAGAATAAAAGCAAATGCTGAGCTCACTTGAATTCATTATAAAAATACTCAATGTTTAATACAAATGGTTTAATAATAAAGTTGTGTGTGGTTGAAGAAAAACAAGTACTTGTTGCTATTTGGAGAGACATCAGGTAAGATGAAAAAGAATAGGTAAAGGAAGTTACAGTAACAGAGTGATTTCTTGAACTGACTTCTGTACAAGCAGGTAGATGAGAATCTTTGTCTTGTCTTCAGCATCACATTTTGGACAGATCAATGAACTGAAGGTGTGAAGATAGTAGAATTAATATAGTAGTCCCCCCTTATCTGAGGTTTTGATTTCCATTGTTTCAGTTACCCAGGGTCATTACGTATCATTGTATTATATCAACAGTACAGTGAGATATTTTGAGAGACAGGACAAGAGCAAGTACATTCATATAACTTTTATTATACTGCATTGTTAGAATTGTTCTCTTTTATTATTTGTTGTTGTTAATCTCTTATTGTGCCTAATTTATAAATTAGGCCTTACCATAAGTATGTATATATAGGAAAAATATAGCATATATAGGGTTCAGTACTATGTGCAGTTTCATGCATCCACTGGGGTATTAGAAATTATCCCCTATGGATAAAGAGGGGACTTCTGTGTATACATTGAGTATTTGAAAGCACAGCATGTACTACTTCATCAGGGAAAATGCCTTCTATATGCTATAACATGCAGCAACAATACCAACAGGACAGAAAAGCAAATAGGCTCCATTGATTTTCCCTGGTTCCTCAAATTCCTTACTAATGCACTTGAGGATGTAAATAATACATACAACAGATTGCATTGAGGTGATTGTCTCCTTATTGCATGCATAAGTCCAAAAGCATTATTAGTGCATTAGCGGCTGAGGATCAGTTCCAGATTGCACAGTTTCTTTGCCTAATGACTGTCACAAATGGGAAACTCAAGAGCTAAGCGACCAAACAAGACTATCTTCATAGCTTGTCTCATGAGTTGCCTTCCTTTGCATCATAAACATTAAAAAGGCAGTTTATGGAACAAATATTCTAAAAGCTTTTTTAGTGCATAAAATCTTTATTAAATAGAAGAAGACATAAAAGGTTTTTATGAGGAATATTACATTGTTCTTTGTAATCCTTCTAAAATGTAGTGGCTATTTCTTTTTTAACCCAGCCAAGATAATTGTAAACAAACTGATGTTGCAAGCCTTACGTGACTGTCTCAACAATTTGTGCAGTCTCAGGAAGGATCATATATCTTATTCTACTATTATATCTTTCATTGCTTAATGATGGTAGATGTTTTAGTAAAGCAGTATGATTCTTCCTTATAATTCCATATTGTTGATAAATAACCAAAAGTATCTTCCCCTTGATCATACATTTGTATGTGATCTACAAAATATTAATTGAACCGTTTCTTGTTCCAATAGAATCTTTAACAGGGACATACCTTGACTTTGTCACAACAGAGGAATTTTAAATTTAATTTTAGTTCCACTGGTTTCTATATCATCTATTTCTGTGGACTTTTTGTCTCCCCTAGCCACCTAAATTATGTTTGATAGCTGGCTTTGGTGAGCATTTTCAATAATAAAACAAACTCAGTCTCTTTTTGGTGAGTAGGTTAGGTTCTTTCCCTTCCCCCTGAGTGGCATCTGTCCAAAAGCACAAAGCACTGATTAAGTTTTCAGTTAAGATGATGGGATGTGTGAGATTTATAAATGGAAAGCTCTGACCTAGAAATCCATGGCCTCTGCATAAAAGCCAAGTTAATTTCTAGAATATGTAAGAAAAGGTAAAATTGATTTAATAGGTAGGACCATATTATTTCTTTTAAGAGTCTATTCTTGCTGACACTTTAAGAGACTTTCCCTCTTAGAACTTAATACAATTAGAGACAGTTCTGATAAATTTTTTTAAATGAACTTTTTATTTTAGAATAGTTTTAGATTTATAGAAAAGTTATAAAGAAAATACCGAGACTTTCTCTATGCCTCATGCCCAGTTTCCTCTATTGTTAACATCTTATGTTAATTTGTATATTTGTCACAACTAATAAACCAATATTGATTCATTATTAATTAATGTCTAGTCTTGACATTTTAAAAATACATTAAATTGAAAAGAAAATGATTTATATATAATTAAATGTTTGTTTTTGAGTTTTGAAAGAAAATGTACACAGCAAGAATAGGATTCCATATCAATTCATAAGAAATGATTCTGTGATTCAATGTAGGGGACTAGATAGTAATGTATAACAAATAAACAACTTTTTTGAGGCTTTTATATTGCAATTCATTTCAATAGTATATTTACTTAGACTTTAAAGTATCATATCTAAAATATATCCTACAAGAAACATTGTGAATTTAGGAAATCTTGAAGAGAAAAGCATCTTCCCATTTGACTCGAAACAATTAAGTATTGTCTTGCAAGGTCCATCACCTCAGTAGTAACAACCATCTATGAGGATCTACTGTGTGTCAGTTGCTTTGCAAGGTGCTTGACACACATTATTTTGGATTCTATCAACAGCCCTGCAAAGTTTATCGCTATATTGTAGGTGCAGAAATTGAAACTCAGCAAAGCAAGTAGCTTGGAGTTATACAGCCAGAAAAATGATGGATACAGTTTTAAAGGAGGAAGGAGAAGGGGGGAGTGCAAGAGGAGTGTGAAGAGGAGAAAGAGAAAGGAGAGAAAGGGGAGAAAGGGAGGAAGAAGATGAGGGAAAGGAAGAGGGAAATAATTTCCTAAAGTACAAAGCCTAACAAGTCATCTCATGTTTGTAACAGTTAGGAGATTTATTATTTAAATCTTAATTATGATGAGTAGAATGAAGCGTTTTGTCATTTTTTCAGTATGTAAATAAGGGTGATTGGTCTAAATTGACATTTTTGCAGATTAGGTTATTTTTTAAAATGTATCACCAGCAGGTTTATCAGGGAAGTGATATGGACCTGGCTTAATACCAAAGGCTGCTATTAAATATGAAAAATATTAAAGAAGTTTACATCACAAGCTTTCATCTTTTATAAGGAGATATTTGGGGTGGTTATTTATAAAGATTCTGAGAGATAAAAATTGTTATAAAGCCAAATGGTCCATATTAGGCATCTAAAATGAATTATATTATTACATTAGCATAGTTGTGAGGTTGTATTAGCCAATATTTCTAAGTAGGGAAAAATGGGAAAATTTTCTTTTGAGTTAGTAAAGCATGGGTGTCGTGTGTGTGTGTGTGTGTGTCCTTGTTGTATAAGGTAGAGGCTTAGGCTGTTCAGGACTTTTGTTATACTTCTGACCCTGAATGCCTTTCTTGATTAGGGAGTTATGAGATAAGTACCTCTGGGGCATCATCTTAAAAAATAGTCCCTCTCTTTGATTACTCTATTTTCTGTGTCTGATTGTCACACAATCAGAATCTCTTGAATTTTGAGGCTCCAACAGGATGCTTTTGCCTATTTTGAAAGTATGCAGAACAATCCACGTTTATCAAGGTTATTTTTAAATGTAAACATACATTAGATAAAAATCTTAAGAAAATGTTTTTGTTTCAGCCCTGTTTATTAAGTTAAAAGTAAGTTTCAATGCCAAATAACACACTAGAATTAACTCTAAATGAGAGTTTCTCAGTTGTTTAATTGCTTTTGGATTCAGAATCTTTTTCTTCTTAATCGCCAGATACACAACTTGAGATTTCATATTTCAGCCTAAAGAAACACAGTAATATTAAGTTAAGGTTTAATATACTGCAGCGGTAACAAAAACAGCAACAAAAAGTTTGTCTGCTGTTATTTCTCACTGCATTGCCAAACTTGGGAAAAGCACACGTATGGTAGTAATTTATGTTTTTTGATGGCAGAAGACAGAAACATAATTTTATAAACATCTTTTTTTCTTCCAAATAATATTTGAAGAGTGTGAATGATTCTGAAAAGAACCCAAATAAATACTAATTTCAGCCACTATACTGACTTCTGCAAAAGTAGTATAAATGGCAGACACCCAGGGAATAGCTTGGTATCTATCTATAGTTTGCTTCTTCCACAACATCCCATTAGGACATACCCTTATTGATAAAGACCAAGATACATGAGACAAGTGTTATAGAAGGGAACTAACTGCTATTAATCAGCAATCCTGCTCTTTAGGTAGTTGCTTCTGGGTAAATTAAGATCAATCAGTAAGCTTTCTTTGATCAAGGTCACCTAAGAGAATCAAGGGCATTATTTTTCGTAAGAAAAATTATTATTAATTATATTCTGCTTTAATCATAATCTTGTGTACTCCTGGGGCATCAGAAAATAATTATTACATACCTCCTATGTGCCAGGCATCTTTTTATATACTAAGGATACAACAACTAAAAAGAAAAAAAGACAAAAAAAAAAACCCTTGTCTCACTTATGTACTAGTTGTAAAAAGCTAGACAACAGATACAATATATAAGGAGATTGTATTCTGTGATAGTGGTAAATACCATAGAGACAAATAAAAGGGGCTAGAGTTTTGGAGCAGTAGTTACAATTACAGTTTTTAATGAAGTCAGGGAGGCTTCACTGAAGAGGGACAGGTGAACAAAGGTTTCCAGGAGGCGAGGGAGTGAACCATGCAGATACTAAGGACAAGAGCATCCAGGTAGTAGTAAGCACGTGCAAAGGCCCTGAGAACAGCACATGTTTGGAAGTTTTAGACATGACACATGACTTTGCACATAGAAGGAGTGCAGAACATATTTGATTAAGTCAATAATATCAGGCTTCGAGATACTTAAAATGTTTTCCCATATATTATGGTTTAATTCAATGATATTAATATTATTCTTTCTTTACTCACAGGTAAAATACGTGAATTTGACATGAATATTAAAATATGGTTCACATACTGAAAAGAGTATGCTTAATGCCTTAGTTTTTCATTTGTTCTTCATATTAATGCTTTAAAAGGTTGTGACTTTCTCTCATAATTAGTTGTGAATTGCTTTTGCTAGCAGTGTAATTGGTTGTGAAATTGCACTCTTTTTTTTTCTTTTTTAAATTCTCTTCATGCTTTGTGGAGAAAAGCAGTCACCAAATCCTTTTCCTTCCTTTATTTTTTGCTGTGTTGAATAGTTTCCTCCAGAAGAGAAAGAGAAAATCCCTGAAAACATTCACACAAAAGGTCATTTGTCCTATCACCAGCTCACTGATAAAAGCTCAGGAAGTAAATATACTCCCTGGTAAATCACTGATAATGGAAACATCAAACAAACAAAATAAATACCAAATTCTTTAAAATAATAATTTAATTTAATTTAATGCTCTTTTAAATTGGGATACATCTTTTTTCTTATGAATCTAAAACTCTAAAGGATTCATTCTCCAAAGGTCTTTCTCTTATTGTTTGTGCTGCAGTTTGAATTAGGTCTTTGTCTTCATGCTGTTCTCACACTGCTGAGGGAGCCCTGGTGAGCAGAGACCCACTGCCTTTCTGAGGAGGTATGGAAATAGAGCAGACCCTGGTTCCTGCTTCTCAGATTGCAGCAGCAAGAGACCTAGTAGCAGTGTTCTTTGTGATTAACGCAAGAAAAAGTAAAGCACACACCAAGTGGTGCAGGCAGTGCTGAAAGTGCCCAAATACCACCCTGCTCCTGCCATGAGCTACATGATTGGCCTTGGATTTAGAAGCCTGAAGGTGAATTATCCTGTTGGGTTCAGACGAGTGCAATTAGCCAGCCATTTAAGCATTAAAGTGGATATGAACTTGAACTAGAGTATATCTAATGTGCCAACTAATTGTAGCTGTTTTATCTAGCAGGTTCTAAAATTACCCTTGAAAATTAGAACACTTGTCCCTGCAAATTCTTATGAAATAGCCACTATTCAGACTAGAAAGGAATAAACCTCATAGGTCTTCTTGTTAAATAAATGCTAACACATTTACTTTTGTTTGGTGAAAAAACTGCAGCAGCTATTAAATCAGAATATGTGGATTGGAATGCTGAAACAAAACTTTTGGTAAATAAGCCACTTGGGAAATTGGGGCATAATAATATCACCTATATGACAAGAATATGGTGAAGCTCAAGTGAGGTTGGCAGTGTTCTTGGTGTTCTTTCAAATGGGATTCTAAACTTATTTATTATATGTCTGGCAGTGAGGAAATCTAAAAATAGAAAAGACATAGCAGACTTCTTCCCGAGAGAGGGCATTGGGAAGGTAAGACCTATAAATAAGAGAGATCAAAGGGTAAAGTAATATAATGATTGGCATCATCATCATAACAGAAATAAAACTTAAGTGACAGATATAGAAACTATAATTTTTGAGTTCCAAGGAGGAAAAGATTATGGCAGACTGGCAATTCCTAGAAATTTCTCCCTGCAAGAATGAGATTTGGCATCCGACTGACTCATGGTATGTCAAAGATAGAACAGGATGTAGAGGCCAACTGGTCCAGTTTCTCGTTGTGCAGATGTTAGGAATTGCACAGAAGTGCAAAGCTGCGAGTTAAATGTGCCTGCCAGTGGCAAAGATCCTTTAACCCTAGACCAAGCAGTTCCTTCCTCTTTTTATTTGCTCAGGCATGGATTCAGTGAGCAAACATTTTGAGTGCTTATATGTTATCCAGATACTGCTCTGGATATTAAGAATGAAGCCATGGGCAAAATTCACAAAATCCCTTGATATAATGGAACCAGCATTCTAGTGAATGATATACACAGTGAGTTTAGATTTTTGCAAGTCATTTGTCTTAGTGGCTATCGTGTAATGGGATTGGGGTGGGCAGGTAAGATAGCCCAGGAGTCTCTAGAAGTTGTCATTCACACAGAGAACTAAGTTACAAAGAGCTAGCTGTGGGCCGGGCGCAGTGGCTCACGCCTGTAATCCTAGCACTCTGAGAGGCCAAGGCGGGAATATCGTTTGAGCTCAGGAGTTCAAGACCAGCCTGAGCAAGAGCAAGACCCCGTCTCTACTAAAAATAAAGAGAAATTAGCTGAACAACTAAAAATATATAGAAAAAATTAGCCTGGCATGGTGGTGCATGCCTGTAGTCCCAGCTACTCAGGAGGCTGAGGCAGGAGGATTGCTTGAGCCCAGGAGTCTGAGGTTGCTGTGAGCTAGGCTGATGCCATGGTACTCACCAGGGCAACCCAGTAAGACACTGTCTCAAAAAAAAAAAAAAAAAAAGTGCTAGCTGTGGGTGAAAAAAATATTACTAGCAGAGAAAGCACAAAGATCAAAAGCTCTGTGGAAGAAAAGCTTGACTGGACAGCAAGGAGGCCAGATTGGATGGAGCACATTGAGGGGTGAAATCTGATGGTATATACCCCCAGTGTACAACATAAGGATGAGTAGGATTTAAAGAGTGATAAGTAAGGGGAGATGACATTCAGAGAAGAATAATTTTTGTAAACAAATGTACAGAATTAAAAAGTAAGCATTGCCCTGTGGTCACTCATTATTCTTCTCTTGATATAAGTTCCCATCTCAATTTGGGAAAGAACAGTGCATTGGTAAGACAAAAAAAAAATATTAAAACGTAGATGTTATGTTCTCAACATATACACACAAAAAATAACATAAATAAAATGGTAACTAGGGGAGTTGATGGATACATTAAGTAGCTTAATTGTGATTATTTCACAATGTGTACATGTATCAGAACCTCAAGTTGTACATCTTAAATACATATAATTTTTATTTGTCAGTTAAAGCTCAGTAAAGCTGGAAAAAAATAGAAAATACTATAGGCAACTTGAAGAAGAGTTTTATAAAACAGATTCAACCCAACTCAATTTTTAAATTTTTCTCTGTTTGCACTAAAATTTGCCATTGTGCTCATTTTTTGAATATATATGTGCCTCCCTACTCACTTTATGTATGAAGACATTTAGTAGGCTTATGGTTGGAGTGGGAGAGATGAGACACTTTTCCTTGCTCACACCTGCAGCACCAAAAGCAAAGGAAAGCCTCCAGGGATCACTGTATCAGACTGCTGAGTGCAGGTCCCTGGAACTTCTCCCTATCCCAGCCCATCTGCCTTCCTAGACACTTTTCTGAGTAAGCAAGGGCTGATTTCCAGGCAGCACTTACATTGTCAGGTTAGATTTTGTACATCAGAGCATTTATGGGAGACCACGTTGCCCAGTGAGATTTTACTTGGCAAGGTACATGCTCCTAAAGAAAGAACTAAGAGTTTTATATTACCAGATCCAGCCAGATATGGTGCAAAATGCAATTAACTGATTATTTTTTAAAAACCACACTGATGTCTTAAAGCATTTCATTTGAAGCTTTTTCAGGACTGGCAAATATTGGACCCTCAAGTTTGATGGAGAAAGATTTTCTGGGCTGCATTCTTCCCTTTCAGCTTGTTGGCAGCATTATCGTCAGAGGATCTTCTTTCCTCTCCATGAGAAAATGGCAACAGCCGCTAATCTGGAGAGAGAATGTGTAATTTAAATGGGAAGCTGAGTCATGTTTTGTCTTCTCAAGAAAAAAATACTAAGTTTGGAAAGCAGACTTAGGTATTTTCATTTCCTCCCTTTGTTGAATAGTCTTCACCCTCTTGTGGGTAATCAGGGTGTTATCCTAATTATTGGAAGAAGATAACATGTTATTTTGTTTGCAGCTTTTTATGATCCAAATGTGTGCACAGTACAAGAAATATATTCTTTAATTTGATTGACCAGGATGCCATGAACTCACTGTCTCCTCTAAGGAAAAATTGTTTACATATACAGCACAATAGAAATAATTTATTTCCTCATATTTTTCAACTGTAAACTTAGTGTGCCCAGTTGTTGACTTTTCTGTTAGAAAATAGGGAATCTTTATATTTAAATGACTTTTAGCAAGTATTGAATGTGAAAGGCTAACTTCAAACATCAAATGCTTTTTAGTGTCCCTTCACCCCATATAAAACAACAAAATGAACCAACTTTCACAGCAGTATAAGAATTCTTACAGCATCATTACACCTTAACTTTACATCTTACATTTCATATGCCACAAAAAAATGAAGATTGCAAGATGTTAGTATGCCTTATAATTAGGAGACCATTGGTCACAATGTAATAACGAGGGTTAGTTTGGAAGTGGACATATTACCAATAGACATGGTTGTAGTAAGAAGTGGTGGCTGCAAAGATGAGACATGGTGATCCTGGGTGTGGGCAAAACAGACTAGACTATTTTGGTGTAGATAAGGCGTTCAAGGATATAAAGTAGTATAATTCAAAAACTAGTTACTACATACTAATATGACTTGCCAGTATTTAAGTACTGCTATCCCTGTACCTAATTCCCCTGTGTACTCAAAAGAGTTTTGATTTCTTCTTTCTTCTTGTCCAAACACATATATATTTTAGTCAGGAGTAAACCAAATCCTGGGAGGATACAACCACTTGCTGTTAGCTAATAGTGGAAGACAGTAGAAGCTGAAAGCCAAATGAGATTGTGTTTTCCCTGGGAAAATTAAGAAAACATGCGTGTCTAAGATGGTTTCTTATAAATTAATGTGTTTAATATACTTTGTCTTAGCTTCCTAAGACACCAAAACACAGGGGAAAGGATGATCAACTTTGGAGTATTTGTCTTCATTAAATACATGAATGACAGTACAGTGATCTGCCTTCTATGCCAAGCTAGATCATGAACTATAAAATTATAGTATTAATAGTTGTAGTAATATTATCTACCCTTTATAAAATGCTTTCTGTGTACTAGGCACTGTGATGAGTGCTTTATATACTTCATCTTATTTCATCTAAATTACAATGCATGAGGCAGGTACTATTATTTACAGAGAAGAAAACTCACATTAGGAAAGTTGTGGTAAAAATCTGGCAGAGTCACCAAGGTAGTAAATGAAGGAGCCAGGTGTGATACCAAAGCAGTTTGGGCTTCAGAAAACAACTAAAACTACAGTTGCATGGTGTTGAGCACATCACGTAATTCCCCTGCATTAGTTTCTTTAGCTATTAATTTTTTTTAAAGAAAGTGTGCCTCCCTGATGAGGCAGCTGCATTAAACAAAATAACGCTTATAAATTCTGACAGCTCTGCTTAGCATATAGTAGGCTGGTACTACTAGCTAGTGTGGCATATTTCTACTACAACTCCTTCAATTGGCAGCTGCTCATCTGAAGCTTTGATTTTCCCAGTGGATTTTGATGTTCCCTTGAATAGATTAATTTGAATCTGATGATATGATGTTATAACTAAGATTCTAATCTTGATACAACCACCCAAACTAGGATATATATGATATAAAGACACATAGTATACAGAGGATATGATGGTTTGTGTGGGTAACACAAACAATTGACCCTTGAACAGCATGGAGATAAGGGAAGTCAACCTCCAGCACAGTCAAAAATGCATGTATAAGCTGGAACCCGTTCTACTAAGTGAAGTATCTCAAGAATGGAAAAACAAGCACCACATGTACTCACCAGCAAATTGGTATTAATGGATCAACACCTAAGTGGACATATAAGAATAACATTTATCGGGTGTCGGACGGGTGGGAGGGGGGAGGAGGGGATGGCTATGTACAAACATAATGAGTGAGATGTGCAACGTTTCGGGGATGGTCACGCTTGAAGCTCTGCCTCGAGGGGGGAGGGGGGGCATGGGCAATATACGTAACCATAATATTTGTACCCCCATAATATGCTGAAATAAAAAAAAAATAAATAAATTTAAAAAAATGCATGTATAATTTTTGACTCCCCCAAAACCTAATTACTGCCTGCTCTTGACTGAAAATGTTACCAATAATAATAGTTTATTATCACATATTGTACACAGTATATGCATTATATGCCATATTCTTATAATAAAGTAAGTTAGAGAAAAGAAAATGTTATTAAGGAAACCATAAGGAAGTGAAAATATGTTTATGATCAAGTGGAAGTGGTTCATCATAAAGGTCTTTGTTCTCACCATCTTCGCATTGAGTGACTGAGGGAGAGAAAGAGGAGTGGTTATTCTTGCTGTCTCAAGAGTGGCAGAGACAGAAGAAAATCCACAAATAAATGGATTTGTGCAGTTCAAACATGTTCAAGGGTCAACTGTATAGATGTGTGTGTGTGTTTTCTTGTTGCTGGTGCAAATTACATATTTAAACCATTTTACTGTGACCTGTTTTCTCCTAAGTCCCTGTTTTAGAAGACTTTGAAAAAAAAGATCTCTAATTAACCTGAAAATAGACTGTGATTTGCACATCCTTCAAAATTGATGTATAGAATGTCAAAATGAAGTCAGATGAAAGAAATGAGAACGCTTCTTTGTAAAATGAAACTTTGTTATCGTTTATGCTAGTTATCCTATAGCACCTATATAGTTTTATTATTTTTTTATTTCAGCATATTATGGGGGCACAAATGCTAAGGTTACATATATTGCCCATGTCCCGCCTCACTCCTCGAGTCAGAGCTTCAAGCATGACCATCCCCCAAATGTTGCACATCTCACTCATTATGTTTGTACATACCCATCCCCTCCTCCCCCCTCCCACCTGCCCGATACCCGATAAATGTTATTCCTATATGTCCACTTAGGCGTTGATCCGTTAATACCAATTTGCTGGTGAGTACATGTGGTGCTTGTTTTTCCATTCTTGAGATACTTCACTTAGTAGAATGGGTTCCAGCTCTATCCAGGAAAATACAAGAAGTGCTATATCACCATTGTTTCTTAAAGCTGAATAGTACTCCATGGTATACATATACCACATTTTATTAATCCACTCATGTATTGATGGGCACTTGGGTTGTTTCCACAACTTTGCAATTGTGAATTGTGCTGCTATAAACATTCGAGTGCAGGTGTCTTTGTTGTAAAGTGTCATTTGATCTTTTGGGTAGATGCCCAGTAGCGGAATTGCTGGATCAAATGGTAGATCTACTTGTATCGCTTTAATGTATCTCCATATTGCTATAGCACCTATATAGTTTTAAAGTTGGGTAGATTCATCATGGAACTTGAACCCACCAAAGCCTGGATCTGGAAGTTTTACAGAACTGCATGCATATTTATGCTTGTGATATAATATGTGTAATTTAGATTACACCACTAATTTTTTCTTTGCACAAGTTCTGAGAAGATTGCCAGAGTTTGAATCTGTCTCTACCATTTATTATTAATACTATCTATGATTAGGCAAGTTATTATATTTAGATTCTCTGCACTTGACTTGCTCACATGTACACTGGAGATAATAATCACTTAAATAATTAGGAGTATTGTGAGGATTAGTGTTTATTTGCCTGTCATGTAGCAATCCTCAATCAATATTAGCTGCTGTTAATATAATTATTATCAAAATTATCATTTTTATTCTCATTTTTAGAAAATAGTTTATTGAAAAGAATACTGAATTAGTAGATGAATCCTGTAGTTAATCTCTAAAGTATGTCAATATTATGATTTTCCCATCAATAAAATAGAAATGATACTTGTCCTGACTATCTCATTGGGCTGGGTATTTTTTGAGGATCTAATGAGGTTTCATTGGTGTAGGTTGCGTGGGAATTGCCAAGGTGTTACGTAAACACAAAGTGTTATTGATGTTGTATCAAAAAATGAGCCTGGGAGAAAGAGGAATGATGTTTCATATGAAGGTGGAACAGTCCACTTTAAGAAATACAGGAAATTTTCATGAGATCTTGGGTATAGACAGGTAGAAATCTGGAACTCATGCTCAAAATAAGAAACTATCAAAAAGGCATGAACATACTGACGTGGGAAATTTCTGTTTTACACCTATTTGGGGAATATAAAATGCTCTTTATAAGTAAGTATTGTTGAGATAAAGATTATAATTTATAAAGGGGAAGAATTTCTTATTTTCCGTTGAACAGATTTTGAATTTTCACGGGTACTTTATCTAATTGATGATGTACGATACACATGTTATTACGGAGCTTTCGCCTTTCAGAAATGTGCAAATCAGTTTGGTATACAATGCAAGTCCTGAGACTACTAAGGCATAAAACTTCATATCTGCTTACAGAAAAGCATAAGAAATATTGTGAGGGTGGAGGGAGGAAAAGGAGATTGAGAGAGAAAGAGAGAGAGAGAGAGAGAGAGCGAAAGTGGGTAAGAAGAGTATGTCAAAGTTTGGCATTATTTGTTTTCTAGAGAAAAGAACAGTATAGAGCAATTTGTGGTTGTCACATTTGAACACACAGAATTAAAATTTTTTTTGAAAAGCAATTTGCTTTATGGATGGTTCCATTTTTGCTTTTGTAATTTTCTAAGTAAAACATATTTTTTAATCTTTGCTGACAATCCTTCCTATTGAAATCTGAGCTATCTGTCAGAAATCATTATGTCAACCATACACTGTGCCATGTGATATTTTGCATTTATATTGAGTCTTTCAATCAATAAAATAATATATATTACAGTACTTTAAGGATCATTCTTACAGAGTAGCAAAAGGAAATCATAGTTTAAGACTAAGTGGCTTTTCATATTTTACAGAGCACACTGGAGAAATTTAGTACAGCCCAAAAGAATGGCACTCCTGGGTCTGAGTGTAGGCAGTGTTGTAGTCAGGGAATTATGAAGTGTCTAATGCTTAGAGATACTTTAGAGAGCAAACCAGATCAACATCCCTATATATAGATGAGAAAATAGAGCCACAAAATAGACTGGTTCAGTGGTTCTGTTCTCCAAATGTGGTTTCCACAGCATCTGTATCTCCTAGGAATACATTAGAAATGCAAATTCTTGGGGCCTATTCCCTAGACCTACTGAAACTCTGAAATCAGGCCCAGCAATCTGTATCTTAACAAGCTCTCCCATTGATTCTGATATGCATTGTAGCTTGAGAACCACTGGACTAGATAGTAATTTTTCTAACACCTATCCTGGGGTTTTTCCCATTGTACCATGCTGCTTCTCCTCTTCTCTTTCAATGGAAGTCTTCCTTTTTAGGATTAGTGGAATGAGAATCTAAACTCAACTGTGTCCACATGCACAAAGCACAGTGGGAAAACCAAGGAAATAATTTTATGATACAGTCCTAAAAACACCTTTGCCTGATTCAAGAATCATTAGATGAAAGTACTATTCTTAAGGCCTTAACAATGTAGATAATTGTCTCATTTCCCTAATTCACAGAATTCTGATTAACCTAGAATATCTAAGAGATATTCAGGGATTCTACTTTAGCCTCATATTATTTAGAAAGAGCCCTAATAGCTTGATTAAAATGAGTCAATCGTATATCTCTTCACCTGTTTTGCATCCAGATTAATAAACAACTGCAAAGACTAATAAATGGAGCCTGAGCTATCTTTTTAGTTTTTTTACCCATCCAGCAAATACAAATACATCTTTAACTACATTGTAAACTTATGTATATTGCTCTGGATTCTTAATGGGTATTTTAGAATGCTGAATATAGAACAAATGAGAATTAATACATATTGAATTTAATCACTAAAAGTAGATTGCTATTACTAAACTCTGAATAATATGTAAATTATCCTTTTGATTGGCTTAAATCAGTTTACTTAGATTCATTGTAATTCTCTCATAAAATAATTGTAATAGGCTTTTTGCAAACAAATCAGGTACATGTTTTTCATCAGTGAATGCAAGAAGAAACAATGAAAATATTCTTTGAAGACAGAAGCCAATTTACCATGAAGCTAATAAACCCATAAACTCAGGGCCCTTCCAAAACCCAGTGCCTAATTTTGAACTTGTAATTTTTAATTCTTTTTCTTAATGAGGGACCTCAAAACTGTATAAGCTTCAGGCCCCACAAAATCTAGATCCACCTTTGGCTAGGGAGTGTTATGTACTCTGTCCGTGGGCAGAAATACTTTGCATGTTGCCCAAGGTAAAAGCCTTTCCATTTATGTCCAATGAACATTGAACCAAAATGAGTACCCATGTCAGTTTTAAAGCTGGTAGAAATTGTTTCTGTATAAGCACCTTGACAGTTGCAAGTGGCTTTGGATTAGCATTAGACTGGGTTGTCAATCATTTCTTTAGTATTTTAGATTTCCTTTCTCTTGAACACAGATAAACAAGAAGCACTTAGCACCTTACCATGACATTAGGCAATGGAGTGTGTATTCACACACTTATAAATATAAGTCTCTAAATGCTTTCAAAAGAAGAACAACTTTACTTTTGGTCAATTCTGGCACCAAGAATCCAAAAACACTTTTTAGTTTAAAATTTTGAAGAGAAAGCATCTTGATTCAGATCCTAAATCAATGTCAAATGTTTGTTAGATAGATATTTCTTTGATTTGTTTGTGTGGCTTACATCTCTGATATCTTAGAATGACAGTGTGATTTACATCTTCATTTTAGAGAAATAATGGTTTTCTTATCATTCAAGGAGACAAAAAATGATTCAGTTGTAAATATGACCCAGTTTAAGTAGTTTGGATGTTGTAGCTAATTTCAAAATTCCCAAGGGAAGGATTGCATGATTGCTATGGTCTTTTTTGGTTAGCATTTTAAAGGTGAAGTGCTGCCAGCAATACTTTTAAATCAGTCACTGCTACGGAAGGGAAGTATGAGGGAAAAACAAACCATATTAGTATATCTAGATAATAAACAGCAGCAATGACAGCACTCAACATTCTAACAGACTCTGTATGTGTTAACATACAGAGGCTTAGATTCATTTAGTTTAGAGTTTTAGACTCATTACCTCTTTCCTCAGCATTATTATTAACCAGTTGCCATTTAGTCCAAGTTAATTAATCTCTCTGAGCCTCAGTTTTTTCAACTATCAAAGGAAAATAATACCTGCTACAGATTTTTATGAAACTTCTAGGATGGTGCCTGGCACCCAGTCAACAAATAATAATGCAAGACAGACTTTATAGCATTTTCAGTGAATAAATTGGAAGCTCATTTTGTGTACATGAGATCACCTGGGGGCATCCAGGTTGAGAATCAAAGTTGCCTCTTGCCTATACTTGTCTGTATTTGGATAACAAAGACTAGTGCTTTTGTTGACATAGTTGAAGGAGTAAATGGTGAGAGCAGGAGGGACAACTAACTGCCATGTTCTTACTATGATCTCTTGATAACGTTACACATGATATAATCACTTATAAGGAATAGGTTGTACTTTGTCGTGTTACTGTATTTTAAAAGCTGATGACTTGTTAAATTTCCTGCCATTCACGGCTAAGCGTGAGCTCTGTGGGTCCCTAAGGAAGCATCACACATGATTCATGTGGTGCTGAAAAACTAAGCTGGGTTCCAGAAGTTTATTAATGTTTTTTTTCAAAGTCACAGAGGGATCACGATTTAAGATTAAAGTACTTCTTATCATCTTCTCTTTGCATTTTTCTTTAATCCTCATTCAGTAAGAAGTTGGGCTTGGTTAGGTTTCTCCAGAAAGTAATATGTTAGCATAAGATTCCAATAAGACCAATGCTACCCAAGGGCAGAGTATGCAATTTGAGGTGTGCTCCGTGGTTCTGCTAATGTTTTGTTATTGTTTTTTAATTACCCAACAGCTTGCTACAATGACTGAAATCTCTACCATAGGAATTGCTTTGTGCATTGAGATATTCTTTTCCAGAACGCCACAGAAAAAAGTTTCATATTTGGCCTGGGGTGGTTTAACTTGGTCAGTGGGAAGACTTGATTCTTCTATTTCTGGACACTTATATAACTTATTGTGATTAGTTTCATTTCTCTTTGGCCACCAGGAAAACTGTGTTAAATTAAATATATAAAGAATATATTACATCATATTAATTGACATGCTATGACATGATTAATGCCATAGTCCTTTTTAAACTAGGACTTTTCTTCAGCTTCTAAGGACTTGCACAACTTTGAGAATGGAGCCATCTCAGAGATGAACACTAGTTCTAATTCTAATATACTAACACTAGTCAAAAGGATAATTTAAAAAATAGATATGTAGAAATCCTAGAGGGTTAAATATGAGATTAATTGGTAACTTTTCATTAAACTTGTATTTAAGTAAAAAATTTTTGAAGATAGATTATATACAAATAATACATGTTCATTGTTATGAAAATAATACTATAAAAATATAAACATATTATAAAAGCTAATATGTGCTTAGACCTTACTATGTGTCAGAAACTTGGCTAAAATTTTATGTCATGAGGTAGGTATTATTATTCCCATATCACAGTTAAGAAAATGACAGCTTCAGGAGGTTAAATAACTTGCCCATGATCACACACTTTGTAAGTAATGAGGTTGGAATTTGAACTTAGGTACCCTGCTTTCAGAATTATGATTCTCAACCACTACATTTTACAAATCCAACCCAAGTTCATAACTCCCTGTTAACATCTTTCCAAACATTTAGTTATATAGATAGGAATATTTGTATGCATGTACATGTATATTGATATATAAAATTTTATATAATAAAATCGTACTTCATATGTTGGTATGTAAACTACCTTTTGTTCAACGATGTGTCATGGGCCTCATTCTATATAAAAAAGAATTGATATACATAATTTTAATGGTTCTATAATATTATAGTCTATATTTCAAAAACAGAGCCCTGTTGATGAATATATGTTCTATCCTATTTTGTAAATAGGGAGATACAGGTAAGTTCCCTAGAAAATCCTTTTACATGTACTTTATACATCAATGAGATTGTTTCCGTAGGGTAAATCCTAGTAGTAGGACCACTGGGGCAAAGGATATACCCATTTTATATTTTGCTACATCTTTCTAAGCAATTAAACAGAAATTTCTCCTCCCACCCACAATGTAAGAGGGCAATATTCCATCCCTAAATGTTCTTTTCAAAATTAGATTATAATGACTTTTTTTTTTAAAGTTGGCTAATTGGAATTGTTTGAGGATGGAATTATTTTCAGTTTTTATTGTCATTTGTGTCTGGAGAATTAGTAAACAAACTTGTATTTTTAAATAGTCTTATGATTCAAATGAATATTTGCATAATTGAACTCTTAGACTCTCATCATGTCAGTAAAATTTATACCTTTCTGTGTCACTTATATTGCTCATTTTAAAATCCACTCTTTTTTATAAAATAAAACTATTATACTTGGATTCTATAAAGTTTATTGCCAAAAAATTTAAGGTAATCTCTTAATGTTTCTGAGATGGAGTAAAACATTGTAGGAATGTGTGGCTTCATATTGCTGTAAAAATCACTTTATCTAAAAGCCTTTCCTGGAGGATATTTTTATGAGATAAATGATTTCCTATTTTTGGTACATTGTTTCCCATAAAACAATAAATTCTAAATGTGTTAGCATTGTACATTTTCATCAGATGAGTCAATCTACAGACCTAAAACTTTTAAAAAGCAAAAATATTTCCATATAATATTACCATAAAAAGCAATGCCTTGCTAGTGTTTCTAGTCAAAACACAAATATACAAACATACTAACTTTTTCAAGTCAACCATATACTTCATTTTACCATTCTTAAATAATACTAATGTTGTGTAGTCTTCCTGTAATTATGTGCATTTATTTATTATATTTACTGAAATATTAAATATGGAATTCCTAATGAAACACTGGTAAAAGAAATTAGGCACATTATTGAAATTTCATCATGATAAAGGGTATAGATATGTGGTTGAATTTTTCCATTTCTATCACTTTGCCACTTACAAGTTGATTTTGTGAATTTGTCAGGATTTATGAAACAATGTATTTGCCAAATTGTACCATCCTATAAACAAAAACATCCAAAGCCTGAAACAGCTGAAATCATGGAGTTTGGTTGTTTTAGTTTTGATCACTTGTGTTTCTTCTGGTTCCATATGTTGTTTATATTTGTCTAAGTTACATTTTTATCATTGGTTACTTATGTAGTTCCTCTCTTGTGGTATTTCCATGCTTCTTGGAATATTGTTTGATATACTCAATAGACATGCAGATTTTTCAAATTAGCTTTATTAATGAAGGTACTAAGTCACCTGGAAGTTGTTTCTGTGACTCTTAGGCCTCACTGAGATGGACAGATTTCTTGTTTTTTAGGATTCTCTAATCATGTTCATTTTCAGGCTATAATTACAGCCCAGAGGTTTATAAGTTATAGTCTGTTAAATCCTTCCTTCTAGAAAGTTGTTGAAACAATGGCATAGTATTCTTCATCCCTATTCTCTCCTTTAGATATTTCTATCAAATTTCATGATAGGTATTATTAGATAAATCCAAGCACATTTCAATTAGATTGTTGGTAAATGTTAATCTTTACAGAAATTGCTTTTTCTACTCCTTTAATCTGCAGACTTAAATCCAAGTGTCCAAGTTAATAACCTGAATTTTTAAATGTGATAATTGTCTTCAGAAACCATACTATTTTTAGGTTTTAATTTATATTCAAATATTTTTCTAGAGATAATGATAATCACTTTTCCTTGTCATTTTCTATTTTTAAAGATTTTTTTTCTTCAACCCTCATCTTTTCACAGCCCCAAATTTTGTACAACATGACTATATTTTTTCATAGTAAGTAAAGTAATATAGAAGAACAGTCTAGAATGGATTAATCCCTCTTTGCTGGGCAATGATGAGAGGGCAAAATTGAAGTCTGCCTTCTCACAGGGCCAAGAACTTCAGGATTAGTGTAACAGAGAGAGGGTGGATTCTTTCAAATAAATAAGCCCCTTAATTAAGTCATACCATCAGCAATAAATTGTCTATTTATCCTTTAATGTCTTTTAACGATTGCTTTGGAATGAGATATTAGTGCCAAAATCTTCAATTGAGTCTGTTAGAAGATATTGTGTTATTTATGCTAACTCTATATGCAAGTTTGTGTTAATTATAGTGATTTTTTCCTACTTTATATTTGGAAATCTTTGAAATTATGCTTTAATTAAATTATGACTAACCACGGACCATTTAGCATATTTAAGTCAGTTTCATGTTGCAAAAATGTCTTAATTTTACCCAAGTGTTGCCATTTTGCTGTTTTTCCGGAAGAGTTTGGGATCAATTCCATTGATTTTTTTTTTCAACAATAGCTATTTTAGTAATCCAGGGGTAGTATTAGTCCTTTTGTGAAATGCACGTGAAATTAATGCACATAGAAAAGGTAATGATGTGATGTATTCCATATATTTGGAAACAATTATTCAATATCTTTTACTCTAAAACATTAACATAAATGTTTCCTTTGTCATCGAGTTTTGTGTTACTGTTACAGTAAGGAAGATAAAATTTCAGAAAGAGTAACATGTCACTACAGTACCTAAAAAGGGAGCACAGCTTTTAACAAAATGTTATGTTTTAATTACACCATATTCACTGACTTTAATTGGTAATGCAACTAATATCTGGAACACAAAGTCATAAATGAAAGAGAAAGCATAATATTTTGACTAGATTTTATTAAGTCCTCTTCTGGTCTATTAACTATATCAGAAGACTGGCCATTGTTAACTACTTCTATGGTAATAATTTCATTTTCACGATGTGTAAATTTAATTTTAAAATGTTCATATGTATGCCAGTGAATTTCTCTTATGACCATTAGCACTAATAGACTTAACAGTCTTTGCCATCACTTCTAAGAGATCTTCCTTAACCACCCTATGTAATATATACCCTACCCCAACACAAGTCACTCTTTGACATGGCATCCCCTTTTACTCTTCTTATAGAGCTTATTAATAACTAACATTATTTTGTTTATTTTCTTATTGCTAAATTCTTATGTTTCAACTAATATCATCTACCCAGTAAAATAAAAAAAAAAAAAAAGTTCTTTGAGACAGGGATTTAGTCAGTATTATTCATGATATATCTGTAGCATCCAGGACAGTGCTTGGCAATTATTAGGTGCTCAGCATGCAATTATGGAAATCACTGATAGATGCTAATAGTTTTCCATAAATGTGTATGGGTTTGTGTGTGTGTGTGTGTGTGTATGTATTCTCAAATAGCTGTGTTAATTGCTATGATGGGTGCAAAGTTGATCAGACACTGTTACTATCATTGACAATCTTCCAGCAAAAAGGAGAGGAATGAAACAAAACTAAAAGTAAAGAGAGATGCAGATAAAGCATCTTAGGAGATAATAAAATTGTTTTTTCCTTAAATGGAACATACTGCAGATAGTATGCCATTTACCCTGGTCTTTGGTGGCTTAAAATTTCTTGAACAAATGTCAAGTTAATTTTGAAATAATTACTGGAAAAGTGCTGAGGCAGAAAATAATTTTAAGGTGAGTAGTATAAATTATTCCTCAGGTGCCCTTAAGGTTTGCATATGTACTATAATGGAGCTTAGACAAGCTAACTTTTGCAGTGAAACTTTCATGTTTTGTAGGATTAATTCACAATATTTAATGGTATGGCATATTATATAACATTTATGGAAATTTTTTCTCACTCTCTTGTTTGAAATTAGAATCAAGCCTGTTTAGTTGGGGCTTTGAAAATCTCTTGATGGGATATAAATTATAGTTAGAGTAAGAACTGGAATTCCACAGAGCATATTCTATCTTTAACTCTAACACTGATAGTATTTAATCAGACATTTGTAGTCAAATTACTTCTATTTACTTTTTTTTCCACTTAGAAGTAACATTTTCCAGGTATTTTTGGAGAATTAATTAGTTTCTATTAATTAATTAGTTTCCATTATCACTTCAATAACTCTGTTGAATCTCAGGGTAACTCATTGTAATTGTGTGGACCTCATTAGCCAAGTGCAATACAACAGCCTTTAGTTTGAATAGAATTCTTCTGTCAATTTCAGTCAGTTAACTAGAGTGATTTTTAAATGCCTACCTTATAAGCTACTTTGAACCAGGGCCCTGTAGAGTCTCCAAGAATAGACTACTAGGTACTTATCTATATTCAAAAACTAAAATCTAGCTGAGAAGAAGAAACCAATTTACCAAACTATCTAAAATGAATACAATATGTAATTAAGATTCCACAATATGTAGTATAAATAGTAAGTGATAGGAAAAGTCCCAGGATAATTGATCCCAAAGTTCACAGAGCTGCATTCTCACAGTATACCATACTAAGTGGGAAGCTACTTACATGCTTATCATCTTGCTTGAATGTCTACTCTTAATTGTCAATATTTATGGCATGTCTGGGGGCAAGGGGAATGGGCAGAGAGAAGGAAACAAATCATTTAGGAGTGCCTAACAAATTTCAGCTACACATGTCCATATGTTTTCTCATTTAATCTTAACAATTATCTCAAAAATAGATTTACTTGTGCACATTTTAAGTTTAGAAAATTGAGGATCAGAGAAGGGAAAGAACTTACATCAGATAGCTCCGCTAGGAAATGGTGGAGACAGACTTTGGCTCCGCTTTACCAAACCATTCTCTTTCTGCAGCATCATAGAACCTATTTGATTTCTTTTTAAAAAAGCTATAATAGCAATAAAATACATAGGTGGTTATTGTAGGTGTTTTAGGATTTGGTTAGCTTTCATTAATTAGTTTCCTTTATTTTGTGATTTACTCCAGTGAGTTTAAGAATAACACATGGCAGAATGGGTCTTATTAGCAAAATGCATGGTAAACTGTGGTAATCAAATCTCCATTCAACAGGACTTGTGGTTTCTTCTTTCAAGAAATTCATAAACTTAATATGGGGCATAGATAAACATAAACAATTATAAAACAACAAATATCAATAGTAAACTTTGACTGAACCATTTTTTTTCTTTTTGTGATTATTCCCTCCTTCTTTATTATCATTTAAATTCTTACTCCAAAGAGCAGTTTGATCAAGGAAAATAAAGTTGAAAAGAATAAAGTAGGGGGGCGGAGCAAGATGGCGGACGAGAAACACCGCCAGTTAGAGCGTCT
>VBSM01003143.1:28009705-28024247 GCA_008086735.1 Cheirogaleus medius
CCCATTACAAGATGGAATAAAAAAAAATAAATAAAAATAAAAATAAAATAAAATAAAAATAGAAAAAATTAAAAAAAAAAAGAATAAAGTAGGATTGTGCTCCTTTGCATAATTTATAAAAAAATAATATTTAAAAGTTAATACAGATTGGTAAAATATACTTTGGTGAAGTTATACAGTACTCCAACAAGAATCTGTTTCTCATATAACTCTAATTAGCATGTTACATTTTCTCAAGGGGTAACAACTTGGTGCTTTGCTTTATTCATTCAAAATGAAACTAATTTTCTTAGTTTTAATATTGCCTATAAATGGCATAAGGTTATTTATAGGAAACTTTATAATACATGTAGAATGTACATACTTGCCTACTTTCTGGGAATTCCTCTATAGCCATTTACTTATGTATGCCAGGAAATGTGTAGGAAAATTCAGCACTATACATATCTAAAAGAGATGGAGTCTGCACATTTAAAAGATCATTCACCATAATCAAGTGGGATTTATCCCAGGAATGCAAGGATAGTTTAACATATGCAAATCAATAATTATGATGCATCACATCAAAGGGTTGAAGGACAAAAACCATATGATTATCTCAATAGACACAGAAAAGGAATTTAATAAAATTCAACATCCTTCATGATAAAAACCCTCAATAAACTAAGTATACAAAGAGTATAACTTAATGCAATAAAGACCATATATGACAAACCCAGAGCCAACATTATACTGAACAAGGAAAAGCTGAAAGCTTTTTTTCTAAAAACTAGAGAAAGACAGAGATGATCACTCTCACCACTCTTACTCAACATAGTACTGAAAGTCCTAGCCAGAACAATTGGGCAAGAGAAAGAAATAAATAGCATCCATTGTCCCTATTTGTAGATGACATGATCTTATATTTAGAAAATGCTGAAAACTCCACCAAATATGTCTTTAAATTAATAAACAAAGTTGCAAGAAACAAAATTAGCATACAGAAATTAGTAGCATTTCTACACACCAACAGAAAACTAGTGGATAAAGAAATCAAGAAAGCAATCTGATTTACAATAGCCACAAAAAAAAAATACTCAGGGTAAATTTAATCAAGGAAATGAAAGATCTCTACAAGGAAAATTATAAAAACACTGATGAAAAAAGTTGACAAGGTCACAAAAAAGTGGAAACAGATCCCATGTTCATGGATTAGAAGAATTAGTATTGTGAAAATGACCATACTACTCAAGGCAATCTATAGATTCAATGCAATCCCTACAAAAATACCAATAACATTCTTCCCAGAAATAGAAAAAAAAAATTCTAAAAGTCACATGGAACCACAGAAGACCGTGAATAGCCAAAGTAATCCTGAACAAAAAGAACAAAGCTGGAGGCATCATACTCTCTGACTTCAAAATATACTACAGACACCATGGTACTGGTATAAAAACAGATTATAGACCAATGAAACAGAATAGAGAAGCCAGAAATAAATCAACATTTTTATAGCAAACTGATTTTCAACAAAAGCACCCAAGAACATTCAGTGGGGAAAGGATAGTTTCTTCAATAAATAGTACTGAGAAAAAATGGATATCTATATACAGGAAAATGAAACTAGAACTCAATCTGTTACCATATAGAAAAATCAACTAAAAATGGATTAAAAACATAAATGTAAGACCTGAAATTTTGAAACTACTAGAAAAAAACATAGGGGAAACAAACATTTCAGAACATTGGTCTGGGCAAAGACTTTTTAGGTAAGATTTCAGAAGCACAGGGAACAAAAGCAAAAATAGATGAATGGGATTATATCAAGCTAAAAAGCGTATTCACAGCAAAGAATCAACAGAGTGAAGAGATAACCTATGGAAAGGGATAAAATATTTGCAAATTATCCATTAGACTGGGGATTAATGATATATAAGGAGCTCTAACAACTCAAAAGCAAAAGAACAAATAATCTGATTAAAATATGAACAAATGATCTGAATAGACATTTCTCAAAAGAAGAACATACAAACGGCCAATAGGCATGTGAAAAAAATGCTCAACATCAAAAGAAGATAGACTAATGGCCAAGAAACATATGAAAAAATGCCCAACATCTCTAATCATCAGGGAAATGCAAATCAAAACCATAATGAGATATCATCTCATCCCAGTTAAAATACCTATTATAAAAAAAGCAAAAAATAATTCATGCAAGCAGGGATGCAGAGAAAGGTAAACACTAGTACACTGCTGGTGGGAGTGTAAATTCACACAGCTGTCACAGAAAACAAAATGAAAGTTCCTCAAAAATCTAGAAATAGATCTACCATATGATCCAGCATACACTAGTGTGTACATGTCTAAAAGAAAGGAGATCAGATTATTGAAAAGATACCTGAACACAAATGTGTATTGTAGCACTATTCACAATAGTAAAGACATGGAATCAATCTAAGAAAATGTGATACACAATGGAATCCTATTCAGCTGTAAAAGCAAATGAGATTCTGTCATTTGCAGCAAAATGGATGGAACTGGAGGGCATTGTGTTAAGTGATATAAGCTTATTTCACTTATATCACAGAAAGACAAGTATTGAATATTCTCACTTACATGTGGGAGCTAAAAAAGTGTACTTCAAGGAGTAGAGTAGAATGATGATTAATAGAGGCTGGGAAGAGTGGTGGCAGTGTGGGATGAAGAGAGAACGGTTAATGAGTACAACCCTACAGTTAGAAGGAATAAGTTCTAGTGTTCAATAGCACAGTAAGGTGACTATAGTTGACAATAGTTTATTGTATATTTTAAAGTAGCTAGAAGATTTGAAATGTTCCAAATACAAAGAGTTGATGGGTATTCTAATAACCCTGATTTGATCATTACACACTGTATGCATGTATCAAAATATCACATGTATCCCATAAATAGAATTATTATATATCAATACAAAATAATAACTAGGCAGAATCTGGAGAGGAAAAAAAAGTAGAATGTCATCTTTTTTAAAAAGAGAAATTGATTCATCAATGCCATGAACCTGTATCTTCTAGCTCTGGGCTATCCAATGGAGTAGCTACCAGCCACCTTTGGTTACTGAGTACTTCCAATGTGGATAGTTCAAATTGGGTTGTGCTGTAAGCATAAAATACATGCCAGATTTCAAAGTCCTAAAACATAAAAAAAAAAAAAGAATGCAAAACATCTCATGAATACTTTTATGTTGATTATATGTTTAAATGATGATACCATGGATAAACTGGGCTAAAAAGAATTTATATTAAAATTAATTTCATCTAGCTATTTCTTTTTACTTTTTTTCAAAAAAATGACTGCTAGAAAATTTAACATTACATTAAGGCTCAATTTATATTGCTTTTGAATGTAAATGATCTAAATGAAGAAGCAAATTGTCATGGACATGCCTCCCATAACTTAATACTGATTCTTATTGTCTGTAACTTTGGAATTCAAGCCCATGGCATGGAAAATATACCAGATATTGTTATATCTATAGCCAATTCATCTCATCCCACTGATCATATTTACTATCTACCTGTCATTCACCAAGAAATACAGAGGTGAAAAAGATGGAACTTCTGCTATACTATTTTTCTGAATGCTCAGGTAAGACAAGTGTCCACTTAACAGAAATTCAAGACATGATGAGCAAAGAGTGTCAAAAGACTGATAAAGTGCCTAGTGGCTTCAAGAAAGAAAAAAAGAAATCATTTTAGTTGAGAATTTAAGGAGGAAGGTATTTGAGATGGGCCTTGAAGAAAAGAGAAAGTTTGGCTAGAAAGAGAGAAGACCAGTCCAGCCACAGGAAATAGCATAAGCAAAGGCTGAAGAATGGGAAAGAAAAGGTCATTTAAAGAAGAGTAAGTACTTCCATTGCCCTAGAATAGAGAAATAGCAAACAAGTAGAAAAAGGTGATGTTTGAATTGTGGAAACCTTGAATACCAAGTTAGGAAAACATTTATCTTTAATTTGTTAGGCTATGGCAAGCCAGTGAAGGCTTGTAGACATGTTACATACCATAACTGTAGTTTAAATTTTAAATTTTTTTTATTTCAGCATATTGCAAATGTTTAGGTTACATATATTGCCTTTGTGACACCCAAGTCAGAGTTTCAAGTGTGCCATCCCCCAGATGGTATGCACCATACCCATTAGGTGTGAATATACCTATCCCTCCCTCTCCCTCCCACCTGCCCAACCCCCTATGAATGTTACTACTGTATGTGCATGCAACTGTTGATCAGTTAATACCAATTTTATGGTGAGTGCATGTGGTGCTTGTTTTTCCCTTCTTGTGATACTTCACTTAGTAGAATGGACTCCAGCTCTGTCCAGGATAATACAAAAGGTGCTAGATCACCATTGTTTTTTGTGACTGAGTAGAACTCCATGTTATACATATACCACATTCCACTCATGTATTCATGGACACTTGAATTTTCATGTTGTTTCCACATCTTTGCAATTGTGAATTTTGCTGCTGTAAACATTCTAGTACAGATGTCTTTTTTATAGAATGTCTTTTCTTCCTTTGGGTAGATGCCCAGTAATGGGATTGCTGGATTAAGTGGTAGTTCTACTTGTAGCTCTTTGAGGTATCTCCATATTACTTTCCACAGAGGTTGTACTAGTTTTGAAGAGTTAATATGAAAACAATGACATATGGATTAGAATTGGAAGAAACTAATAAGGGACACTACTATAGCCATTTAGGGAAAAGGTATTAAGATGGTAGAATGAGGATAGAAGAAAGAAATGGACATAAGAGGTATTTCTTGAGGTGTTATGTTGAGGCCTAAAATAGACACTTTCTATACTAACTTTTAAGTGTATGTATGTGTGTGTGTGTCCTACAATTACAAAATTTTATTTTTGTTCTCCTTCCATGTTTAATGAAACTTTATTAAAATGTTAGCTTCTTTTAGGTATGCTAAGGCTCCTCAAGAAAAGTGGTTTTGTCCATGCTTAGGTTAGAGTTGTAAATGTTAAATGTAGCTCTGTTTAAAATTTTCTGACCACAAATTTACAACGAAAGTAATTTTTTTATTGATGACAGAAAGTATTTGTACTATTTTCCCCCACCATCTGATACCCAAATTATGTTCATATTTTCTAGCCAATTCAAATATTAGCAACTGAAAGTTGAGATAGTTGATATGTATTCCTAATCTTAGGGGAATTCAATAAATGTATTTAGATTTCTAGCAGCTGTTCCCATCATGAGAAAAAGGATGTACCTGTATTCACATCTTCTTGATCTCTATTATTATTCATGTCCCAAGATAGACTAGGCATTTCTCAAGAGAACTATAGATATTTAGGCATGGTATGATTTATAAATACAAATACGAAAGTCAACTCTTTGATTAATTCACAAACCCTATACCCAAGTATCACTAAGAAAGAGTCTATCATGTCCTTTAATATTCATTTATTAAGCCTTTTCCTAGGAACACTATACTCAGACAGCCCTCGTTTTTATCATCTGAGAAATAGAGGAGTTGACTTCTTCTAGTTGGAAGATTTCTAAAATTTAAAAACACTTCTCCCAAATAGAAAGACCATAAGCTTTCTTTCCAGAGAAAGAAAATAAAGAATCAAACCTCAGCAAGGAACTTTCCTAAAACAAAGATGTAACAAATAGCAGTAGTTTGATTCTTCCTTTAGGTGTATTTGCATGGTTTGACAGAAGTAAATTACCCATTTCAAACACTCATTCTGTGTCAGGATTTTCTCTCTTTACCCAAAGCCAAGTGTACATTACAGTGAGTCCATAGAGAGTCTATGTTTCTAAGTTAATCTTTGCCTTATATTGAAAGATAGAGAAGGTTTGAAGCAGCTTCATCTACCATTGAATTATAATATTAATATGCAAAAATTATGCATGGTATTTGTATAGTGTTACTTTAGTATTGCATATTGTACAGCTTAGGGTAGCAGGATTACTTTCACACAGTAGATTTATACATGCATTGCTGGCTTTTCATTTAAATACCAATCAACTGGCAGCATGATATTTTTGAGATAATTTGAATCTACTAATTCTGGCTCCAGTAACAGTGGACTTGACCTGGACAAGTTTCATAACATCTCTGAGCCTCAGCTTTCTCACTTGAAAATGGAAATTTTGAGAGAATGGTTTTTGAGGATTATTTGAGTGATAATAGACATACTAAGAATATACTCATAACTTGTTAGTACCTTTCCATACCATATACATGTGGATTTAAACAGACTCAGAACATTTACTTTGTTTTCTTGTATATAATTGCCATAATTTCCCCAAGGTAACCAATCATTAGGAAGTCAAAGACAGAATGATTCAGAGATGTTGATTGAAGCAAATGCAAAGTTCATTGGCCATGTCCTGGTGGGACTGTCTCTTGACAAATTTATCAGAGATTAGAACATGCTCATCCTTTTAAACCAGGAAACACCTTTTGAATCCTAATGTGTGTTAGCCATTGTTCTAGGCATTGAGTGCTTATTTTTCTTAGGATCAGACTTTGGTTTTGGTGCATCTTTGAAAACCCTATTTTCCACTCTTTTGAGTTGATCTTATCAGTTTCATATGTCCCTTTGGGTAAAAACACCTAAAATCTTTTAATCTAAAACAGAGATTTGGAAATTTAAATATAAAAATCACCTGCAGTATAAAATGCAATTTCATGAGCCCTATCCCTAAAGATAATAATTCAAATTCTGAAGTAGGGACCAGGAATAGGCATTATAACCATCTGTTCAAGAGATTCTTGTCAACAAGCTTCTCCACAGCTGTATTACTCAGTTTAACTTGTGATGTTCTTAGCCAAAGTATTCTGAGAACTACTTATAAGATTTATGAGTGATTTCTTCTTGGAATAAAACAAACAGAAATTCTGGTTATAATCAAATTTCCAAATGAACATATGCCAATTTGGTTGAAATATGCCAATCTATGATTAGAAAATTAAGTGAAGATTGGGATTCCAGAGATAAGCTCTAGTTGGATATTAAGAGGGCAATCAGAAAGATTTCTTTTATGTGTCCTGTGAACAATTAAAATAAATGAATATGGCTTGAGCTTTCAGTCAAGAGGCTAAGAAATCTATAATATCAGTTACAACAATCATCATTTGATAGTAGCCCAAGAATGCAGTTACTTCCTTCAGTTCTTAATAATACTATGAATATTTTAAATATACAAAAAGTTTGGGAAAGATTCTAAATAAAAATTTGATATAGCTGTTTTTTGTGGGGTTGGTTATGTTTGTCAGCTGTGAACTTAATATGAGTATACCTAGATGAACTGTTGTCTTCTTTCAGAACCATTTCTTGTCATTAGGCTACAGGGGAATGATATTTTGGTGGTAAGTTACTAACAATATTCATGAACTAGAGTGCCCTATCAAATAGTCAGTCAACTGTTGTGTTCACCAGCTGTTGTGTACTTCACTTTGCTAGCTTCTGCTGATAAAAGCTATAAGACAAGACAAATGAGAGGGAAAAAAACCTGATGTGAGTCAGCTTTCATAGCAAAAACTTTTAGTAATCTGGAGGGAAAATAAATTTTGTTGAAACATCTAAAGAAGAGAACAATAGACTACTTGGTGTGATTAATAGTATAAAATGGGCGTCTATTGGGCCATGTACCTTCCCTTTACATTTCTCTTTGGAAATACTTTTATATGTTTAAGTGCAAAACCAGCAACAAAGAAAATAAAGTACCTAGGAATATCTTTAACTTTAAAGAGGCAAAAGACCTTCTGTAGGGAGAACTATAAAACACAGAGGAAAGAAATTGCAGAGGATGTAAACAGATGGAAAAACATATCATGTTCATGGATCAACAGAATCAACATTGTTAAAATGTCTATACTACCCAAAGTGATGTACAGATTCAATGCAATCCCCATTAAAATATCAAAGACATTTTTTGGAGATCTAGAAATAATAATGTATGGAACCAGCAAAGACCCCAAATAGCCAATGCAACCTTACATAATATAAGCAAATCAGGAGGCATCACTTTACCAGACTTCATGCTATACTACAAGGCTATAGTAACCAAAATAGCATGGGACTGGCACAAAAACATAGACCTATGGTTCAGAATGGAGGACCCAGATATGAAATCATCCTCAAATAGCCATCTGATCTTTCACAAAGCACACACACACACAATACACCAGGGAAAAGAATCCCTAGTCAATACTAGTGCTGGGAAAATTGGATAGCCACATGTAGAAGACTGATACAGGATCTGCACCTTTAACCTCTCACAAAGATCAATTCACAATGGACAACAGACTTAAACCTAAGGCATAGAACTATAATAATTCTGGAATAAAATGTAGGAAAAACTTTTATAGATATTGGCCTAGGCCAAGAATTTATGAAGATGACCCCAAAAGCAATCACAACAACAACAAAAATAAATAAATGGGACATGATCAAATTAAAAAGCTTCTGCACAGCCAAGGACACAATCAATAAAGCAAATAGCCTACATAATGGGATAAAATATTTGCATGATACACATCTGATAAAGGGTTAATAATCTACAAAGAACTCAAGCAAATCAGCAAGAAAAAATCAAATAACCTTATTTTAAAAAGTGGGCAAAAGACATGAAGAGAAGCTTTTCAAAAGAAAATAAACTAATGGCCAATGAACATAAGAAAAAATGCTCAACATCTCTAATCATCAGGGAAATACAAATCAAAACCACAATGAGATATCACTTAACTCCAGTAAGAATGGCTTTTATCGAAAAGTCTGAAAACAACAGATGCTGGTGTGGATGCAGAGAGAAAGAAACTCTTATACGTTGTTGGTAAGATTGCAAACTAGTACAACTTCTCTGGAAAGTAGTATGGAGATACCTCAAAGAACTAAAAATAGACCTACCATTTGACCCAGCAAATCCCACTGCTAGGTATATAACCAAAGGAAAAAAGGGTATTTTATTTAAAAGACACACAATTCACAATTGCAAAGATGTAGAAAAAACCCAAGTGCCCATTAATACATGAATGGATTAATAAAATTTGATATATGTACCATGGAGTACTACTCAGCCATAAAAAATAGTGAACTACCTCTTTTATTATCCTGGATGGGGCTGGAGCCCATTCTTCTAAGTGAAGTATCACAGGGATGGAAAAACAAATGCCATATGTACTCAATACTAAATTGAAACTAATCTATCAACACTTGTGTGCACCTATGGAAGTAAAACTCAATGGAAATCAAGCAGGTGGGAGGGTGGAGGAGGGAAAGGGTAAATTCCCACCTAACAGGTACAATGTACACTATCTGGGTAATGGGCACACTTATAACTTTAACTCAAACTGTACAAAAGCAAATTATGTAACCAAAACGTGTGTACCCGCATAATATTCTGAAATTAAAAAAAAAAAAAAGCTTGTAAGGGAGTCAGGAAATCAAAATGAAGATTAACTGGGAAAAGGGAAGAAGTGGCATTATTCACCATAAGAATATAAAATTATAGAACTTAAAGTCACTACATTTGAATTCAAGAAATTAATTTCCCACAGGCAAGAATGTTGTAGAGTTGTAGATGTACTTGGAATTAATTGAAATAGAAGTAATCTATTACTGTGAGGAAGAGAACATCATTGAAGATTGATTTAGGTATAGCCTCCTTACTGATGGGAGAGGGTAGGTTAGAAAAATTCACAAGGCCCTTAAGAGCTCTGTGTTTTTGTGAATTTTTTCTACTCAATGGTGATCAGACCAACATAGTTGTGATTGATTCTGAGAAATTATCTCATGGTCAGCATCTGTTACAAACACACCCAGGAGGTCAAAGTTGTAGATGCAGATTTTAGTAGGAAAGAGAAAGACATCATTTTAACAATGAGCTTTTCTTCTCTGTCTTCTCATTGCACAAACAAGGAAACTGAGGCGCAGAGAGGAAAATAGGTAGCATATGGAGAACTAGAATCAAAATGCTGTAACCCTCTGGCTAATTTTCTTTCATCTCTGTGTGCCATCTATTGTGGTGTCACAAGTCATAGAAAGAAAATATTACTGTTCTTTTTACTTTCATAGATTCCCCAAACATTTAGATTGTGAAAAGAATATTTTATTCCAGTTAAGAAAATTGTCTGTCACCAGGAAAAAAGGTTCCTTTTTCTACACAAAGATTTCCTTGCCAAAAACTAATTGCTTAGCATAAAAATGCTGCACTTTTTTCATGCATTAGTAAAATCAATTCTCCCCACTATAATACTACTCAGCCATTGTGGCTGTCAGTACTGTGGGTGTGGAGCTAAAATCTAAAGCTGTGTCACCAGATACAAAGGTTTATAAATCTTGGCTACGTGTATTAACCTCAGGGTTGAAATTTCAGTTTGTGAGTTCTCTAGGCATTGTGCTTCTCTTCTGTTCCTCTTGTGTAACCCAACATTTAGATATGAAGGCATGGGGCGATACTGCCACTGCAATAAGACTTGGAGAAAGGGAACAGAAACGAGGTGCTTTTGTTCATTTCTTCAAAACATTATCGAACATTTAGTTGTGTCAAACATTCATAGGTACCAGCAATGTGGAAGCATGTAATTGCTAGACCTGAAATAACTGAAAGTTAAAATCAATAACTGGATACTGATTTTTAAATTCAGAATGGTAAATGGTTTAACAAAGGTGAACCTTTGGGGTGTCATCAAAGCACACTGAAGGGACAGTAGGAAAAAAAAACTGTATGAACTGGATTGAAGAGTAGATATATGTTAGTAAGGAAAACGTGTGTGTGTGTGTGTGTGCACGCACACGCGTGCAGGCGTGTATGTGTATGAGAGAGGAAAAAATTTTGTCATATTTAAGTTCTAAGAAAAGACATTTAGAGAAGAAATCTACTACCCTGTGTCAGATGTATAAATGTATAATAAAACAAGATGGTAACTAATCAGTCTCTATTCATGCAATACTTCTACATTACCACCTCACCTAGTAAAATGTATCAAGAAATTCAAGATCAATTCTGTCACTGGACAAAAGAAAAGTCATTTTAAATTGCACATTTGAAAGAATAAACTTTTGATTTTTGAGGATTTTCCTCATAGATATCTGTCCAATCAGTAAATATTCACAAAGCAGTGACTGGTTTGAATACTTTGTTAGAACTGGGGAAGGTAGAGTAAGTTGTCACCAGTACTACAGATAGTGTTCAGTCTAGTTAAGGAGATAAAATTGTCACCCAGTCACTAAGAATGTGCAGCAATATAATGTCCAAACTAGAATGAAGGCTGCACAGGATGGCTACAAAGCATCTTTTGGTAAAAATTCATCTGAGATAATTTTCCATTCCTATCTGAGTACATATTTAGATGCATAGTTGCACCTATAGCCTGATTTTTTATTAGAAATAAAAAAGAGAACCAGAATCTACCCTCAGAAAATATTTCTGATTTTGTTATTAAATAGTCAAGTAATTAAATATGTGCAGAAAATTGTATTAAATTTCATTGCATTGGGTCAGGTACATGCTTTCATTTCACACTTAACCAACCTCTTTTAAGATCATAAGCAAGTTTTAAAACAGCAACCCAACAACGTCTATTCCTCCATTAAAGAAAAAAAATTCCAATTTGGCTTCTAATTTGCCTTGCTAATTTTAATTACTATAGTATGAGCTGTTGGACAGTTCTACCAGGAGGCTAGTCTACAAATAAATATATTTCTGTAGCTTCAGGCTTTTGGGAAAGGACTCAAACTGGGGAAAACTGAATAGAGACTTTTTCTTTTTTGATTGAAGGTTAGAGATGAAATAAAATAAGGTTTGAGGAAATCAAAAGAGGCTGCTCTTTTCTCTATTCAGAATTGCTGAAAAGAGTGAAAGATAAGATGAAACTGAAGTGAAGCCTTCAGAGCATTGCCTTTGAATGGTTGTGTGAGTTGCTACAATTAAAGAAACACATGTTTGCTCCTGCCACAATGCACAGGTGGGACCTACTACCATTCTCCTTCTTTCTGGGTATTTATTTTCAGTTCCTATACTAGAAGGTGGAATGTTTGAGAGCTGGAATTGTGTGCTTCCCCAGTGCTTGTACTGACTTCCATAGCTTAGATCTACTAACTGCATCACAGTCCCACAATCAATAATTGCCCATTGACGAAGTTGATGAGAGCCCATCTCCTGCCTGCCGTGATTATTGATCGGACCTATGAGAGGATTTCATGGCCTTTGTCTCTAGGACACGGCAAGAACAGAAGACACTGTGCGTTCACAAATGGATCCAGGGTAACTCCCCTATGCCTTCCCACTCTGAGTTTTAGTAAATATAAATTATTGCTTAATCAGTGAACATTCTGGCATTCTGGGATTCCCTGACTTTGTTTTTCTGTGAAAAGAGGGCTTTTTTAAATCTTGACTAATGTACTATTCAAATATTCTCACCAGTTTGTGCTTCATAAAGGAAACATATAGAATGTTTCCAATGATCATCATGAGTATTGACCAGTACATTTCAAATAGTTAGGGCCTCCAGTTTTAAATATAGCTACTTAAAATGGGCAATTCTTTTTGCTCTAAAGTGTGATGGCTTTGCTCCTCCTTTAAGCCTTTTGAAGTTCAATTTTAAGTCATCATTATCACTGTTAAAGACAGGTATTGATATCAACATTATGCATACTCAGATTAGCATATTGTGCCTTGCTTTTTCAGAAAATCATTGTTTTATCTTAACAGAGTCAGAGAATAATTTAAACAAAAAAAATCACAATCCCACTTACAAATAAATACGATTTTCAGAAAGTATATCAGACATTTAGAGAGTTCTTCTAAAGTAGTTTATCTTATTCCACTTTTGCAGTATCACTAAAGTGCCTGTATATAGTACTTTGAAGCCTATTGGGAATACATTTCTCATATACAGGGTAGATTGCCTTCAAGGGAAATGTTGATTTTCTTTAAGAAGGTAATACCCTATATTGAGGGGGAAACTAGACATAATTTTAAGCTCTGATTAATAATTTATAATTGGTTATTAAGTATTTATTTCCTTATGTCTTAGGTGTGATAAGTTGCAATCCATGTCTGCATTCAAATGATGGTCAGGTGGGAAGTGGAATTAAGAGTGACCAGAAAGAAGTGGGTTAGAAAACCGACCCAGCTATAGACTGATCGCTGAGAAAGAGGGTGGCTCTCCAGATTGAAATGGTCTAAAGAGGTAGTACAAATGTGGGCTTCATTGAGAGTCCTGGCATGGTTAGGTCACCACTTCTCTAATCTCAGTGTGGATATAAATCTCCTATGGGTCTTGTTAACATGTAAATATGATTCCATAGTGTATTGTTAATAGTTTCCTATAGCTGCTATAACAAATTGCCACAGACTGGGTGGTTTAAAACATCAGAAAGTTGTTCTCTCTCAGTTCTTGAGGCCACAAATCCAATATCAGTTTCAGTGGATTAAAATCAAGATATCACCAGAGTTGTACTCCCTCTGGAGGCTCTGGGGGAAAAATTCATTCCTTGCCTCTTCCAGCTTCTGGTGGCTGCCAGCATTCCTTTGCTTGTGGCTGCATCACTCCCATCTCTGCAGAAGTCTTCCCATTGCCCTCTCTTCTTCCGTGTGTATAATCTCCCTCTGCCTCTTTCCTTTAAGGACCTGTGTGATTGGATTTAGGGTCACCCAGATAATCTAGTATAATCTCACAATCCTTTATTATATTCACAAAAACTTTACCATATAAAATAACTTGACAATTTCTAGGGGTTATGACATGGATATATTTTAGAGAGCCATTATTGGCCTACCACAGTGGGTCTGGGATGGTATTTAAGATTCTGTACTTCTAACAGTTGCTTAGTTAATATTGGTACTGTTGGTCTGTGGATAACGCTTTGATTAGCAAGTGGCTAGATTATAATTCTGTAATGTCCTGCTTGATCTATCTGGTTCAGAGCAGAATTGTGCATCTCACTTTTATACAGAATCATATAGTAGCAAGGGACATAGTAGACAGGGTATAATGTTTGGAAGATGGAGCAGCCAAAAATTAGGATGGTTATTTGGGAACTAAGCGATTTTTTAGAGTATCAAGCTGGAGCTCTACTTCCAGAAGTAGAATGGAAGTGTAAATCAGGAACCAAGGCAGAAACTCTGTTCTGTAAAGTAAACGAACAGGCAAATCCATGGGCAGATAAGGGACCTGAACAGTAAATTTATGCTTATAAGTCTAATGCCAGCTGGTTTACCTCAGCCTCCTTCCAGTCATGGCCAGGACTGATTATGAAACTAGGTAGTGTACATGTGGCTCTCAAACTACGGAATGAATAGATGTGGAATAGGGATCTGAAATTTCTATTTTTGAAAAACATCTGAAATTATTCAAATATAGGTGGTCAGGGAGCCATTTTCTAAAAATACTGCTCAATGAGGTGAAGGCATCAGAGTCTACCAATTTATTTAGATTTTGATTAGACACTGTAAGTTAGAGTGCTATTGCATGTCACCAGGAAAATATGGCATGAAAAAGAGGCGGTTTCATCACTAAAGACCTTTAAGTCTAACACCTTTTTTTTTTTTTTTTT
>VBSM01003143.1:28034841-28087998 GCA_008086735.1 Cheirogaleus medius
AGGTCTCACTCTTGCTCAGGCTGGTCTCGAACTCCTGACCTCAAGCGATCCTCCAACCTCAGCCTCCCAGAGTGCTAAGACTACAGGCATGATCCACCATGCCTGGCCAAAAATGGTCTTAAAATATGCATATCGAATTGGTAGACTCTCATAGAGATGCTTCAGTAATAGTAGGAGTTTCTGCTTCACTAATTTTTTGCTGATACTTACACAGCTTTTCCTTATTTGCAGTTATACATGGAGGAGATCATTTTTTACTGTCCTTGATAAATTTGATCTAGAACAGGGCTGGGCAAACTTTTTCTACAAAGGCCAGATAGTTATTATTGGAGACTTTGTGGGCTCAGAGGCAAGTGGGCTCACACCTATAATCCCAGCAATTTGGGAGGCTGAGGTGGGAGGATCTCCTGAAGCCAGGAGTTTAAGACTAGCCTGGGCAACATATGAGAACCTGTCTCTACAAAAAATAAAATAAAATAAAATAATTAGTTGGGTATGGTGGTGCATGCCTGTAGTCCTAGTTATTTAGAAGTCTAAAGTGGGAGGATCTCTGGCTCCCAGAAGTTCAAGGCTGCAGTGAGCCATGATCCCAACCACTGCACTCAAACCTGGTGTCAGAATGAGATCGTATATCTTAAAAATAAAGGGCGGGGGGGCACGTGGGAAACTCCTGCCCTTGTCCTGTTTGCCTGAAGGGCTCTCAATAGTATCTAGGTGAGAGAAAGCAAAAGTTGATGACAGTTCTCAACTGGCAAGCCCTGACTGGGGGCTTCAGCCTTGCCAGTCAGCACCTTGTCTCTCAGTCCCATGCCGTGTTCCACCCTGTTGGTCTCCCTCCAGATCTCCTGTCTGGTGAATGATATTCCCATTATAGTCAGCAGAAGCTGCCCTAGTGGCCATAGCCAGTTGGATCGCTGCCTTCCGCCCATGACGTGTTGAAATTAGGACTACATTTTGCCTTGATAGTAGTGTTAGCAGTGTGTGTCGGTCTTTGTATTCTGGTCCATTATTTTAATTGGGGAGGGAGGGAGAGTGGAGAATTCTTTAAGTCCAGATAATCAATAAAGGAAAAAAAAAAACCTTTTAAAATCAACCCATTTTTATAATTAGTGATTATCTCTAATGTTTCTTGGGGTTAGGGGTATTCAGTTGTTAAAATATTGTAACCAAAAGTTTGGTACTTGGCCCCAAGGCCAAATCAATGAGAATTCAAAAAATGAGGACAAGTGGTTTGAGGAAAAGGAAAGAGAAGTTTATTAATTCACTGGCAAATGATAGGGTGGCAGCAGCTTGTAAAGGGGGGTTTTCAGTGGCTGGGCGACCAGTGTCACATGCGGCTTAGGGCTATTGTTGTTTAACTATAATTGGTGGTTTCTAGGACCTTATCTCTGGTGCCACAATCTTCTGACCCTTGCCCAGACAATTCTGTTCAACCATCTCCTCTGGTTTAAGATACTGGAAAACAAACAGCAAAGAACAATTTTTTCTGCCCCTTTGACCACTGTCCTTGGGAAAGAATGCAGCTTTTAATTCCCAAAAAGGATGGGAGGTTTTAAAGAGGCAACTTGTAAAATATTTTGTTGCCCTTCTTCAGAACTTTACCTCTGTTTCAATATCATTAGTCTTGTTTTCTTTTTCAAATAATGTTTTGTAGAGATTGCCTCAATTAATACATACATTCAGACATTTTCAAGTATTTTGCTGAGAACATACTTTTACTTTTACAAAATCCACCTTCACCCACTATTTGCTATCCATTAATTACTAGTTCTGATTTCATTTTAATGCCATCTCATGGTGGCTTGGCCCCAATACAGTTATGTGTTGCATAAAAACATTTATGTTAATGGCAGACCACATATACAATGGTGATTTCCATGGTTCCTATGGAGTTTCATAACTCCCATAATCCTTGTTATAATGTTGGGGCACTTAAGTCCTCAGGGGCAGACCTCAGGAGACAGAATCTCTCTTTCTCTCTGACCTTCTCCTGTCCTCTTTTCACCTGCCCAGGGCAGGACTCTAATCTTATTTTGGGTAAAAACACCTTCATTCCAGAGGGAATCTTGCCGCATATTCTAGAGGAAGGAATGCTGCACAGGAGGCCAGGAAGAATCTGAACAGGCAATCCTTGCTGGGTTTAGATCATGTGCTTTTTGTCCAGTTACATTTCTACACAGTTGTCAATCATGCTTATATAATGAAGTCTCCATAAAAACCCAATAGGACTGGGCTTGGAGAGCTTCTGAATAGCTGAACACGAGGAAGAGCCTGGAGGGTGGTGAGCCCAGGGAGGGTGCCCCTTCCCTCACACCTTGCCCTATGAATCTCTTCATCTGTATCCTTTGTAACATCTATTATAATAAATTGGTAAATGTCAGTGTTTCCTTGGGTTCTGTGAGCCACTATAGCAAATTAATTGAACCCAAAGAGGGAGGGGGTCATGGGAACCCCAACTTGAAACCGGTCTGTCAGAATCTCTGGAGGCTCAGACTTGTGACTGGTGTCTAAGGGGGACCGTCTTGGGGACTGAGCCCTTACCCTGTGGGATCTGATGCTACCTCTGGGTAGATAGTGTCAGAATTGAATTAGAGGACACTCATTTGTTGTCCTGCTTGGTGTGTAGGGAAAACCCCACATTTAGTCACAGAAGTCCTCTTCTGTGTTGATTGTTGTGGGGTGTAGAAGAGAGTTTGGTTTGGGAGTGTTTTTCCCAAAGCAGTACCTTATACAAGTGTACCACTTTTATTTTTCATACCATATATTTATGGTACCTTTTCTAATTTTAGATACACAAATATTTAGCATTATGTTACAGTTGTGCCTACAGTATCTAGTGCAGTAACATGCTTTACAGGTTTATAGCCTAGGAGAAATGGGCTATACCATAAAGTGTAGGTGTGTTGTAGACTATGCCATCTAGGTTTGTGTAAGGACACTCTGTGATGTTAACACAGTGACAAAATTGCTTAAAGACACATTTCTCAAGACATATCCCAGTTGTTGAGTGATGCATGACTGAATTTTGAAAGCTATGAAACCATAAAAGTCCCTGTTTCTCTTTATCTTGCCTGTTTTCTCTTTTTCTCAAGCAAAGTAGTGTCTATGCTTACATGATAGAAAAGCATCCAGCTAAAATGCAAGAGGTTCAACCTTCATCCAGACAACTTAAATATGAGGCAACAGATGCAGAATATTTCGACATCAGGGAAAAGGATCATCATTCTGCCTGCTTCAGATACCACAGAATTTTCTACAGCTAAACCAATCAATGACCTTTTTGTCCTCATTGCAATTGTATCATCCCAAGAGAAGGTCTATTCTTTGGTTCAGTGTCTCTGTGTGCAGCAGCTTTATTGAAGTAGAATGGTGACCATTCCTCAAAACTGAGACTGCTACATTTGATCCAAAGTTAAGGAAGCTTGGAGGCTGCTGACAATTAGCCAAAGAGCAGGAAGCATGTTCTGTTTGGGGTTTGTGCCACTGTTGGCCTAGACTTCCCTAGAAATATTGGTCTTTGTTTTCTGAGTCCTGTAGTAACCCTGGGAATAGCCATGGTCCAGGAACTGATATTTGTAGGTCATATAAGCTAACCCTGCCCATTCCAGTGCTTCAGAACAAAATAGAATGGCCTAAAGAAAGAGGCAGAGGACAAATGTGGTGGCTCACCCCTGTAATCCTAGCACTCTCGAGGCCAAGACAAGAGTATCACCTGAGGCCAAGAGTTCAAGACCAGCCTGAGCAACATTGCAAGAACCCATCTCTACAAAAGATAGAAAAAGTAGCCAGCTATGGCAGCACACACCTGCAGTTCCAGATACTTGGGAGCCTGAGGCAGGAGGATCACTTGAGCCCAGGAGTTTGAGGTTGCAGTGAGCTATGATGACACTACTGCACTCTAGCCAGGACAACAGAGTGAGACTCTGTCAAGAAAAGAGAAGAGAAGAGGAAAGAGAGGAGTGGGGCACAGGGAGAGCCATCCCAGAGCCCAGAGCCACTCCTTAAAGAAAAACAGTTAACATCACACTCATTGTCATTGTTATTATCGTCATCATCATCACCACAAACTTTAAACTTTATATATACAATCCCCTGTTCTAAGCATTTTATGTATATTAAATCACTTTAGTACTAAAAATTACTCTATGAATAGGTGCTAGTATAGTCCCTACTTCACAAAAAAACTGAAGCGTAAGGGAGTTTGGACTTATGGGTGGTATAGAGCTTTGGATTTATGGGCAATAGAAAGCCATTGAATGTTTTAAGCAAGGGACTGGCATTGTCTGCTTTGCATTTTAAATCATTCAAGCATTGTAAATCCTGTGGGAGACTAGAGGAAGAATAAAACAGTCCAGATGTGATAAGAACCCCAGGGGAAGTGGTGAGGAGAAAGAGAAGACAGAGGGCTTGGCTTGATTAATAATTTGCTTAAATGGTCAAAATTAAGTAATTGAAGGTTTGGAGGAGCCAAAGAGGTCAATGTCCCAGTTGAACTGAATATATATGGGAGAGAAAGCAGGCACATAATAACACTCAGTCCTATGAATCCCAGACTAATGCCTTGACTTGAGTGTGCCCAGTCTGCCCTGTGAGGGAAGTTTGAACTTGACTGGGTCTTTTCACATTATTTTGATTAAAGACAGGCTTGGGAAAATTCTTTGAATGCCAATCAGGAGACTTTGCTTTGAAGACTCCCTGCCAAATAAGAAAGAGGAAATAAGACACTTAACTAAGATGCAATCAAATCAATCAAGCCCAACCCTCTTGGTCTGATGGCTTGTAGGGGCCCTCCTGGGTTTGCCTTTTATAGGGAAAGTTTCCCAGGGCTCTAAGGTTAATTAGGGAATTTTTGTTTTCTACAGATGATTGCATTATCATCCCAGACAGGACAGCTAAACCCCTCTGAACAGGGAGAAAGAAAGGCATTTACATATTCTTTCTAATCAAGCTTCAAAGGATTTTTAGAGATAATAGGTAACTTGCCACTTGCTATCAGGACAGTCCTAAAGCACATTCATAGATAAGTGTAAGTGGGTCATTTTTAGTCCCTTGTTTATGATGCTTCCAAGAAGAGGAAAGAGAAGGAACAAATTGTCATCTAGTAAGATATTGCTAGAAAAGCGTCAGTTGAGTTTGCTTCCTGTGTATGAGTTCTTTAACTTTGGAAGTGTTTTAGGCTGGACTTCACACTTCAGTCCACACTGACTAGTTGAAGTCTTTTTAGGGCTACTATAAGTTGGCAAATTAGCAGTGTATTTATCTGAATTATTGTTGTGTTTGGTAGATGCTATTTTCCCCTTTACGCCTCCACAAACACAAACACATTTGATTCAAGTAGATTATACATTTGAGGATAACTTGGACTATAAGGAAACTTGTATCTCAAATTTTAGTATAATATCTGGCATAAGAGATGTTCTGTGAGTTTCTATAAAACTGATCTGAAGGTTGTAAAAACGTCTTGAAAAATAACCCAAGGATTCTCTCTGGATCACCCTTTGGATCGTAACACACAGAATGGCTTTGAACAAGAAAATTAATAAAATAAATTTTTATGAAGTCTGTGGTCATTTAGCTATCACTTTACCCTAGATCCTGAAGGCACAAAATCACAAACCACCTTCTAATTTCTGGCTTGGAGACATGAGGAAGAATTCTCCCTGCCTTATTTTTGGTGAAGTCTTAGATCATGGAAAAAATGCAGTAATGATATGGCCATGATCTCTCCTACTTTGAGCCATTTCAGACTTAAAGTCTTGTGTTCCTAAGACCATAATTTCTAGGGCCAGTGTTACACTCAGTCATTTCTTATGAATTAAATGTTAACCTTCTTGTAGTTTCTACTTATTAAGTATTTGCAATGTGCCAGGCACCACTGTAGAACTGAGTTACACATAGGTCATCCTCACAATGACTCCATGAATTGGGTACTCCTGGTTTTGTTTATGAGAAAAGTGAAACACAGAGCAGTTATAATGTATTCAGGGCCACACAACAAGCAATGGATCAGGGATTGGATGAGTCTCTTTCTGACTTCCATGAGTCAGGTAGGGAAAAGGACCCAGATGTCCTAATCTGACACAACGTATTGGAATACACTAGGGATTGGAATCTACCCCAGTTCCAAAGACTGTGCACTTAACCATTATGTTCAACTGACTCCTACTTTATTTGAAAATGGCTGAAATTCTACCATGAGTGATCCATGGCATTGGCTTGAAGCCCTTTGATGCTTCATTAGCTGTTCTTCAAAGGGCATTCAGCTGTTATCACACTGGTTGCACCTTAGGGTCAATTACTTTATTTCTGTTGGCTAGATGAGATCAGAGATCAGAGAATTTTGAAATTATAGATTAGCAGTTCTCACACTTCTTGGTCTCAGGACCACTTTATACTTTAAAAAGTTTTTAAAGATCTCAAAAAGCTTTTGGTTTTGTTGGTATTACTTTTTAGAACATCTTCTTTTATGTCTGTGTGTTTTTCTCACTTTTATGTAATTACAGACCCTCTTTTGATGCATTGTCTCAAGATGGCATTTGACAATTTGAGGGATATCCAAATGAATTAGCAAGAAGAACACAACACTGGCTACCTTGGCCTCTAGAGCCATGTTGTTTCCATTACTCATTGCCAGTGCAAGTATCTTGCCAAGTTTTTAATTCCTTCAGAGATGCAGACCTCTCTTTAAGATGGGGGAGGGGGGACCAAAGCATGTGCTTGTTCACTTTCTTTCTCTCTCTTTCTTTATTTTTAAATCAATTGAATCAGAATATATTACAATAGTATTTTAGAATTCCATCAATTTTATTTCTGCTCTAAAATACTATCAATTTTATCTGCTGTTTCGGATGTTCTCTATATTTGTTTAATTTTGGATGTTCTCTCTCCCCCTCTCTATCTGTTTAATTTGACTTGATTCCTAAGCTACACCACTGAATAATTCTCACCTTTGGGGTATTTATAGTTCTTAAGATTTGGTAAACCTGTTTCTCCTTTTGCAGTCTGTTGGTTGGAAAGATACAATTGTGTTTTAACTGAAATTCATTATTAACCTCAGATTTCTAAATTTGCTTCCTTGCTTAGGAACTGGAATGAAAGGTGACTTAAATGTTTGAGATGCAACTTACCAGGTTAGCCTTGTCCCCTTGCCATCAGCCCTGCATATTCCTTCTCATTTCTCCTCACTCTCTTTTGGTTGGATTTGCTTATTTTTTAATTAATTGACATATGCCAAATCTGATCACATTTGGCTCTGTTTCAAAGAGTAAGTCAATACTTGCACCTTTATAATGTGCACCATTATGTAGAATGTCCATTCATAGGCATACATACCTATGCATGTAGGTTTGGGAAGGAGAATGAGTTCTGTTCCCAAGATTCATGTCACCTGGAAGAGCTTGAATCAGTGACAAGGAGGAAACTAGAAGCCTGGTTCCTGTGTCTTCAGGGAATATAGGGTCTTCACCTTCTCTGACAAAATATCTACCTAGAATGTTGGGGTAGTAATGAATCCTGACCAGATATCAAAGAAGTAACCTGTTTCAGAAAGCCAATCAGATCTTTTTGAGGACATTATTTACCATGGGCTTCACTTTCTCAAACTGCAAGATTTCAGTGTAATTTATTATCTTATTTCATTCATATTGCTGAGATCTTATTGTTTATTATTAGAAAACAAAATGTTTCCTACAAAGTAAAACTAATGTCTGAGACAGAGCTTGATCATATGATCATATGATTAGCTCTGTAAAAGACAAAGACAATTACTCAATTTCCTCTCAGTTAAAAATATCAAAACAACACATCATAAGAATTAGAAACATTTTTTTTGTTTCATGTGTGCTTTGTGTGAACATTTACAAATATCTCCATACCATACTAGTAGAGACCCAATAGATCACATTGATATCTAGTATAGGTTTCTCATAAGGCTATGTGGAGACAGAGACAAGTGTTCTTTAAAGATAGACTAGCTGAAGCAATTTCAGTTTAGAAGAAAGCTTTTAGTAATTAGGTACCTAAAATGGCAACTTAACTAGCTATAGTTTATATACTTTTCATTTTTTATGATAGAATCCTAGTTCTTAGGAAGGATCTCTGTGGAATTGCTCTTGGAACAGTGACACATGTAGATCATCCTTTTGCTAGAGAAAGTGGAAAGAATAAACAAGTGAGACTATTTCATCAAGACTTGCTCATGTTTAAGTCGATTCTCAAGGGCACATTTCCTAAGCCTCTTCTATTCCTCTCCCACGTCTTTTTCCCTCTATGGAATTTACTCTTATCCTCACATCCCTGACACTGGTGGTCACTCTGACAGTTGGTTCTGCTGTTTTGTTTTGTTTTGCTTTCCTGGGAAAGCAGAACAAGAATTACCATACAATTTCTATTGTTCTTATGCTTGCTATTTTCTCTCTTAAAAATATATCCTGAACATCATTCCACAAACCATGGGCTCAAGGAATGATCAATGATCCAGAAATTTTTAAGAGTTGCATGACAAGTCAATCAAACACTATTCTATTTTTTCCTAATCAAGCATAAAATGATAGAAAGTGACTCCCTTACCTTATTAAGCCAGGCTTTTGATTCATATATTGGAGAATCTAATTTTTTTAAACTTGTCATATATTTGGGGTTCTATTCTGTCATGAGAGAATCACAACCATGAAGAAGGAATAAAACGTGCCCAAAGGCTAGCAGTAATGATTGACGAATACCTGCTTGTTAGACCCATTCCTCACAGGAAGTGATTCAGGTGAAACTGCTCTTTCAGGATTTATGGTGTGAGAATAGACCCTATTTTCTACCAACTGTCGTTAAAGCCTCAATTACAGAAGCTGCTCGATTATGTTTTGTTTTCTGTAGATGCTTTTATTTATTCTTGTTTTTGTTCTTGTTGTTGTTGGTCTCTATAATAAACAGAAATCTGCCTCCTTTTAATGAATACCATTATTTTACTTCTTATCGCTGAAGCTTAGCATCTAATTCTTCTTTCATGTCACTGCTTCAAATCTTTCTATCTGGCACAATTTTTTAAGTCTTTTCTTTGTCAGCAGAATATTCTTGGGGTCTCCAATTATTGTCTTTTTCTGGAAGAGCTGTAATATATCAGTGCCTGTCTTCAAATGGACTTGGGACACAGTTGTGGGCACAAAGATGTCCTTCATAACATCATTCACATAGGTGAATTATTAGAAAATATGGGACAAAATAAATGGTTAAATGATGGTACCTCCTCATGACAGACTGTTGTGCAATTTTTAAACTATATATCAAAAGAAAATTTCTGATTATGGAAAATATGCAAAATATGCTATGTTAAAGACAGACACCACATGATCTCACTCATGTGGAATCTAAAAAAAGTTGATGCCATAGAAGTAGAGAGTAGCATAGTGGCTCCCAGAGGCTGGGGACAGGAGGGCCAGAAGAGGTTGGTCAATGGGTGCTAAGTTAGACGGGAAGAATACAATTTGGTGTTTCATTGCACATTAGGGTGACTATAGAAAATAACAATGTATTGTATATTTCAAGATAGCTAGAAAAGAAGATTTTGAATGTTGTCACCACAAATAAATGATAAATATTTGAAGTGATGGATATGGTAATTACCCCAATTTGAACATTATACATGCATTGAAACATTGTACATCATAAATATGTATAATTCCTATGTGTCAGTTCTAAAAATCAGGATTCTCAATAGCATATAGGCATAATTTCAGCTGTGAAAAAATATACTTAAAATATATACACATTTAAGAAAAAAGACAATGACATTTATCAAAATGAAAATGGTGACAGAACCATGGTGGATTTTTATTTTCTTCTTCATTGTTTTCAGTTTTTCTACAAATGATATATGTTTCTTTTCTTATCCATAGAACTGTACATCATATTCCAGGTGAGATTCAATGCACATAAGACACATTAGATCATAACCCCCCTTTACCTGTCCACTGCTTCACTGAATGAAAACAAAACTTAAATAAGGCATTTCATATTTTGGATTATCTACGGAGGATATATTTGGAATGAGGCCTTTTTATTTTATTGCTTTGAAGCCTCTTTTTCTTATTACACTCCATCCCTTAAGTCAATTTAATTGGGAGAGGGAGGGTGTTTGTTTAATTGGATCCTAGGTAGAGTATAACATATATTACAGAAATTAGAGTACTGGAAAATACTTAAGGAATAAGTCCTTTAAGAATATGTAGATTTAAATGGTTATAATAAAAAGACAGATAATAACAAGTATTGAGGAGGATATGGAAAAAAGGAAACTCTCATATATTGCTGGTGAGGTTATATAGTAGCATAGCTACTTTGGAAAAAGTGGCAGTTTCTTAAAAAGTTGAACATGAATTTACCATGTGAGCCAGCAATTCTATGTATCTGTCTAAGAGAAATGAAAACATAAATCCACAGTTGTATAAGAATGTTCATAGCAGCATTGTTACAGTAGCTAAAAAGTAGAATTAACCTAAATGTTCATAACTGGTAAATGAATAAACAAAATATAGTATGTTCATACAATGGAATGTTATTTGGCAATAAAAAGTAATGATTTACTGACACATGCAGGAAAATAGGTGAACCTCATGAACATTATGCTAAAGGCAAGTAGCCAGATGGAAGAGACTACATATCGTATAATTCCATTTATATAAAGAAAAAATAAATCCATAAAGACAGAAAGAAGATTAGTAGTTTCCTAGAGCTAGAATGGGGATTAATTGCAAATGAGTAGGGGAGATAGCTGAGTTAATGGAAATGTTCTGAAATTGGATTTTTTTGATGGTGGCATGACTGTAAATTTACTAAAAATCATCATTGCATCATGTATTTTAAATGGGTGAATTTTATGGTATTTAAATTATGTTTCAATAAAATGGTTGAAATGTTTTTTAAAAAAGGATATGTGGCAACACACGTAACCTAAACATTTGTACCCCCATAATATGCTGAAGTAAAAAAAAATGGATATGTGGATTAATTTTTCTTTGAATTTCTCTAGTTACTATTATCAATCAAACCTCCAAAAGACTCAACCTAGAACAGAGAGTCACAGTCAATGAGAGAATAAATTATGGTCTGGACTATAGCTTTTCTGCCAAACCAGCATCAGTTTTTGTTGCAGTTTTCCCCATCTATATTCTCATGGAATTTGTCATTCACTCTACCTTGCAATCTATTTTCTTTGAAAATTGATTGAGAACCTGCTTAACACCAATACTGAAACTGCAATAGTAATTTCATTTTACTTGCTGCACAACATTGCTGATGCCAAATACTACTTATTGACTTCATATTTACAGGCATCTTATATGATCACAGTTGTCACAAAGGAAAGGAACTTAACATTTTATTGGCATATACAGCAGGAACGTTCACCACAGTTGTGGGAATGACTTGGTAACCGCTTGTCATGCATATCGCAAAGCAGTAGAAATCCCTGTGAAAATTGGATGACTGATATTCACTCATTCTTCAGTGAGCTTTTACAATTAAAAATAACTTGACATTGAGCATGAAGTGTGAAATGTACAATTTTGTTTTAGAAAACATATTTGTCATTCTGGTGATTAGGAGCTCCTTACCATAGGACAAATTTCTAGGTATTGTGTTCATGAAAGAGCCAATATTTTCTTTAAAATCCTATTTGCATATTGCTAGAGCAACACACTTCTATTTTTTAAAAATAATGGTTAAAGCTATTCTTTGAAATCTCTAAGTGGGAATTTTTCTCTTTAAACTTCTGTTTCTTTTCATTTTTAGTTTTTATCCAAGCAACTCATAAAAAACTCACAAATAATAACAAGCAGCATTGATTTACAGAGGTTTATATTTCTTCTGCTTTGGTTCTTTCGTATAGCAACAATCATCCCCTTTGGGGGCCAATTTTAGCGATCTTTTATTTTTCTACAATTTTTCATTCTGTATTATTTACTACCAGCTCAGCTAAACCTGGTATTATTGGTGAATCATCTTGAGGATTGACTGGTCAGTATTAGGATTACTCTTGGAAAGTTTTATTGAGGAGAAGGTCTCCATCAGTTTTCCCTGTTTGGAAGGCAGCTGTGCTCATCGCTATACCATCAACACTGTTTTCCCTTTTTCATCAGTAGCTATGCAGGAGTTTGAATTTGTAGTTTAATCAGGTAAGGCTATGGGGCGCTGTTTTAGTTTTCAGGTTTTTTTGTTTGTTTGTCTTTATTAATTTGTTCATTCATTCATTCAACTAGTCAATGTTCAGTGAAAACCTACCATGTACTGAAACTGTGGAAAATGAAAGACATGATCTCCACCTCAAGACATTCACCAACAAGTCAACTGACAATGAAAATATAAATGCTATCATAGAGGAAAGGAAGCAAGGGAGGGGGACACTTAACACGTTGGGAAAAAGAGTAAGGATGACTTTCTGTGTGGCTTTTCAATTAAGTCTTAAAGAAATAAGCCAATTGGAGAAGAGAGGAAGGGATATTATGGCAAACAGAAAGACAGACTTGTGCAAAGTTGTGGATACACAAGAGAACATTGATTTGGAAACTCAAAATAAGTTCAGTTTGCTAGGGAATGGGATACATCGGAAAAAACGATATGGGTGAAAGCTTGGATAAATTATGGAGATTGTTTCTTCCTTATCTATTAAGTACATGCAGGTCACTAAGCAGAGTGTGGACATAAAATAAGTGCTTCATGTTCCTTTAGTGGTGGAGGTAAGGGTTTCATATAATATCTCTTCTGACTAAGGACTAAAAAAACTCTTCTGATTAACTTTTGATGTTTTTATGCAACTCTAAAGCCTGACAAATAGTGTATGGCCCAGATAGATGCCTCCTATTGATGCTTTGAAATGTTTACCAATTTTGAAGGGTATCTGCTCATTTTATTATTTGCTGAAATTGGTAGGATACAGCAATTGCAACTGGAAGTCAGAGCATGCTAGTGGTTTATAGCTCAGGCTTTTGAAGTCATACTTGCAAATTTTCTGTTTCTAATTTGCAAAATGGGGATAATAATAATAGTATATAACTCAATATTTTTCTGGGACTTAGAAGACTTGCAAATGCTTTGCAGAGTACTAAACACCTAGAAAGACTTGTGAAATGGTAGCTAAAAGTCACAATATTCCTGTGGTCTTATTTTCAATGGTAAATTAATATATGTGTTTTCTCTCAACATTGCAGAAATAAATAGCTCTGATATATATTTTTATTCACCATCTTTAAAATTTTTCTATTTCCTTTCTGCATTTAGTTAATAAATAGACCATGCTGGTAAATGCCTCTGAAAGCAAAAAGCTTTCAAATTTTTAAAAACTGCAAGTTACAACCTGTTAGTGAGCCACAGAATCAATTTAGTGGGTAACAACTAGCCCTTTATTTTTATGAAATAGAAAGAAATATAATTGAAAATATAGGAATGTAGAGGAGTCAATAAGAGTAAGTACTGTTTCATTAAATCTTGTTTCAGGCATGTGTATATGAAATCATTATATGTAATATATTTTTCATCATGATTCTTGGTCAAGAAGTTTGGAAGTAATTGCTCTAAGGACAGAAAAGCAAGTATTACAAGTTTCTCTCTAATTTGCATCAGAATCACAGATTGCTGTAATATTTAAATAGAATCTAGCAGATTAGAAAAGAAAGAAGAATTTGTTGTAAATAGCGACACACGTGATTTTACAGAATATACTACAGTTTCTTTTAAGATGCAACGGGCAAAATGCTGTCATTCAAATATTCTATCTGCTGGAAATTCAGAAACTACTTGGTCTTTGGAGTTATGTAAAACAGACTTTGAAAAATAGGCTGAATTTTTTCCAGTGCTTTTGTGAGCATATACACATGCACACCCATCACAATGAAGTACAGATGACTTCAGGAATGTGAAGGCTAAGAAAGCAAACTTTGCCTTTTCCTTCTGTTCTTCCATTATCATCCATTCGAATTGTTGCTTATTTGGGGCAGCCAGGTTAATCCTATCTGTACTCCCCTACTGAGCTGATATTTTCCTTCACAGTGTTTTCTAATTACTTTGTGAATAAAATGTTTTAGATTGAGAGTAAAATTGAGTGCAAAGTTATGCTTGTAGCTACAAATGTGCTCTCTTTAATGGTTGAGTTGGGGCTGTCGCTTTTGTAAGGGTCTCAGATGGTGCCATGGTAGAACTGTGCCTACTGACCCATGTCTCTCCTTGCTGGTGAAATTGATTCAGAACATGGTGAGTCTCTAATGACAGAAAAAGAAAATGTTTCCCTTTTTCAACAGTAATTTTCTTAGTTCCATTGTAGGGATAATGCTTGGAGCTCTTAGTATTTTCCACCTATTGCCAGCTTCTATAAAATTCCTTCTTTTAGAGATTATGTCCAATGTAATAAGTCTTGATTTTAAGATCATGTAAGTCTTTACATTTAGTTTTTTATCTGTATTTGGATTATTGTTGTTTATAAATGATCAGTAAATGATTCTGGCTAGAAGAATACCTTTAAATTTGAGCACAGGTTCTGAGGGTCCAATTGTTGCCAGACCGTGGTATTGCAAGAGTTGACTTAATGCTGTTTACATATTTAGAAAAATAATTCCCTTGGAATCATTCCAGGTTTGTTTTGTTGACCTCTTATTTTCTACTCTTAAAGAGAAAAAATAGATTTGGTATCATAGATAGTATTGTTAACCTGATGATGATAATAGACTTAAGCTTTTTGGACAAATTCTCACCCCTGCAAACAGTTTAGCTGAATGTTCTGAGGCAAGGGGGAATATAAATCAGGCACTGCAACTAAAAATTTCATGTGAATCAAGTCAGGTAACTTAAAATAATGAATCAAGAAAAAAACACCTGGCATTCCTGGTCAAGCTTTTGTTTTCTTACTTTTAACATCTCTAGGTATAGAGAAATCATTCAGAAGTATAAAAAAGTGAAAGTGTAAACATGATAATAAGTGACAACTGGTAATTTCATTGTGGGGATAGACGAGATTGGTGTGGTCTGTGGATAAATGGAGAATGCCCTGCCTAACCAGACATTGCACTCAGCTCCAGCAGATGGTTGTCATTTGGGAAGTCAGGCCCAGTGGATTTAGTTTTTTGGGGTTTTTTTTTTCCTTCAGAAAAAGCTAAATCCAGATTTATAATATGAAATCCCCTGGCTTACAAATGTTGGCTCAGTTTGGGGGGGGCAGTGTGCAGACCAAACAACATTTATCTGTAAGCTTACTTGGACTGCTGGTTGTCAATGGATGCCCTTTGACAGCCCTATAATAGCTGCAGATTTTCCAACAAGAACAGATGGAATGTTTTCATTGCTAATGAGGTTCGGAATTTAGAAGTGCTCTGGAACCCCTCTTTTGAGGAAATGTCATCCTTGTATCTTGATTTAATAAAAATATTTTGGTCATCGATATATACTGTTTTAGAGAATGCAAAGATTTCTGTGGTTGGCCACATACCGCTTAGATTGGAGAAGGGGGACATGAGAGTACAACTAAGGCAGAACCAAAGATGTGCTTTCATAGAGATTTTTTAAAAAGCTCTGTGAGAGTGATAAGCCTAACATAGGTATTAGCAAATCTTCACAGAGGAACCGACGATGCATGAGACTATAAAGTATTAATAGGATTTTGATGGAAAAGGAAGAGAGGATTAGCCAAAGAGAGGGAAAAGTATAAGTGTCTCTACAGTTATATTGTGGGCTTTCACGTGGCTTAAAAGGGTGAATGATTGGGTATAACTGGAAGGTAGGATACATGACTATATATAACTGGGGCCAGGTCAAGGAGGTCCTTGAATATCAGTCTACAGATCTGAAACTTGATTATATAATCAGAGGCACCATTCAGAGTTTAGACCAGGGAAGAGACATTGTCTGATCTGATCAGTGTGTGCTTATTCCAAATGTTGCATTGGGTTTCCTTAAAGTAGTTGGAAGTCTTCTCTAAGGAATTGGTTAAAAATAGGCACTCTTCCTAGATAGTGACTAAGAAGCTGTGTGAATTCTGGAGGTACTGACAATTATTAAGAATAAACTTTGCACTAGTCATGATAAATTAAATCCTGTGATTTCCAGATGAGGCTATAAAGCAATATGCAGGAGGCTATCAGAATACCTGGTATTTTCACTAGTGTGAAGAACATAGTAACCTGTCCTGCATCTGAGTTCTGTGCAAAGAATATTATGCCTCAATTAGAAGTAACTAATATTAATAGAAGTCATGAAAACATGAATTAGATAAAATTAAGTTGAAATAGGCTGGGAAGGAAATTCAATGACCTTAATTATTTTAACAAAAAAAAGAGATTAGATAGTATGAAGTTGCCACAATATGAAAGTGGAATGAAGATTTAATATGTAAATATAGGCCAATAAAAGTGCCATTTTCTATGTTAAAACATTTATTCAAAATAAGAGGAAAAAACTTTACAATCATGATAAAATTGTCTCAGATTAAAAAGAAAATACAAAATTAAATCAGGATTTAGAGGCAGATTTTCCTCCTAAAATGCCAATGGTCAAAACTCACTTGTGGATAATGTGTCATAAAAAGGCACCTGTTGGCCAGTAGTTGGGTGTTGGTCAGGAAAAACCAACCATTGTGCCAAATTATAATTAGATAAAAAATGTCCTAGACAGATGGCCATTTTGGCACAATTGGCATAAACAATGTATGAATTAATGTGAATTGCCTTAACACGTTATTTCTCTCTTCCAAGAAGCTCAATGTAGAATGCATGTGACTCCTGTTCATCAACTCAACTGTAATTATGGGTCTAAATTAATCACTTGGTTTATCACTTGCCAATTGCTCAATCTGGCCTCTCTAGATACTTTAGAGACAAGGAAACAATTTAGCTAAACAATATTAAATAAAGAGTCCGAGATCACAATAAAGAGAATGAAAATGATAAACCTTCAGCTTCTAATCTTTTGCATAGTTAATAGAGCAATGCAAAAATGAATTCCTGTAGGGCTATTGAAACAAACTCATCAGAAAACAAGAGGTACCTTGGTTGAAGCAAATAAGTCAGGGAATCTATAATAGCACTTAACATTTATGCGAAATTCATTAAGTCATGAATGAATGGGATCGAAAGTTCTGTTTGGTAGCTTGGTCTTATTTTCATCTTTTTCCTTTTTTTAACTGTAGGCTGCTTTAAGTTCTTTATAGAAGGAAAGGAGGTTTAAATTTCATGAGTTTGCATATTTTGTTTTTTTCAATCTCACACTTCTTCTTGGCTTGTGAATATATTTGACAATCGATTTTAGAAGAGGGACATCAATACTGCCCTGGGATTTTGGAGACCTTGGCTTTTTCCTTTAGCTTCTCCAGGAGTCAGCTATATTCAAAAGAAAAAACATTGACTCTTTATAATTAATTCTGTAAATTAACAGAATTAGACAAAAAATATTTGGGGCCTATTCATCACATAATTGGTTATTCACGTCATGTTTTATTTAATTACAGTACTCAGTAATTAGAATTGAGAGCACCAGAGTAAGCTGACTGATGTTAAACATCTCCAGGAGAACACAGCTATGTCAGTGAGAACAGCATCAAATACTGTGTCTGGCATAGGAGAGCGCTCAATAATTATTTAACACATTAACTGCCACACTAGAAAAAAATAATTTCCCTGGGGCCACAGTGTTTTATTACGAAAATAGAATAAAAACCTCGAAAACAAAATGATGCTTTCTAATTTAATGAAAAATTTGTTATTTTTTATTGTTTTCTGTGTGTGAGTTATATGCAACTCACGTGGTGCTAGAATCAATTTTTACACTGCATGCCAATTGAGTTGTATGTGACTCACTACATACTTACTGAATTTGTTTCGAAGAATTGAGTCTTCATATGCTTCACAAGGCCCTGGGCTCAAAACTATCGTGAATTAAATACAACTCACATGTTTATGGCAGCACGATTCACTATTGCAAGGACGTGGAAACAACCCAAGTGTCTGTCAATTCATGAGTGGATTATTAAAATTTGGTATATGTTTACAATGGAATATTACTCAATTCTAAGAAACAACAGCGAGCTAGCACCGCTTATATTATCCTGAATTAAGTTTAAGCCAATTATCCAAGGTGAGGTGACACAAGATAAGAATAATGGGCTCCACATGTACTCGCCATCAAATTGGTACTGACTGATTAACACTATGGTGTTCAAAGGGTGGTGGTGTTCACCAGGGATTCGGGGGTTGGGGGGGTAGACTCACATCTGAGGGATGTGGTGAGCATTGTGGAGGGGAAGGGCATACCTCTAACCCTTACTAGGGAGAGGCAAAGATATTAAATGCAACCAAAATGTTAAAAAAAACAAAAAACATTTATCGAATGTCGGGCAGGTGGGAGGGGGGAGGAGGGGACGAGTATACACACATACAGAGTGAGTGGCATGTGCACAGTCTGGGGGATGGACACACTTGAAGCTCTGACTCGAGGGGGGAGGGGAGGCAAGGGCAATGTATATAATCTTAATGTTTGTACCCCCATAATATGCTGAAATAAAATAAATAAATAAATACAACTTACATGGCAGTTAATGTATTAATTAACTAGTGGTTCTAAGCCACTGTTAGAAATGGATTATAAACTTTGGGCACTAGGATAAGATTTGGGAAGGCTGTTCCTGGGTAAATAGGAGAGACTTTTTATTTGACCATTTGCCCAAACAGAACCCAAAAGTCTATTTGTTTCATTCCTGACTCATTCTGTTTATTGCTTTAGTTTGTTACTTTTTATAAATAAATTTGCTTTTTTTTTTCTTTTAAGTTATTTTTACTTATATGAAATCCTTTGATGTGACAGATAGCAAATGGGGAGAACAGTGTGATTTACTTAATGACTTTTCTTGAGTCCTGTTCTTTTCCAGGAAAGACTTGCATAGACAAACTAAGGTACCCATTACTAAATCCTAATGTAGCAATAAATTGCATTGGCTACAGCGAGTGCCTAGTTTAGTGGCTCGGTGTCTTATAATAGTTGGATATGGTGGTTCATATTCCAGGCTTTTCTTCTATTAATAAAAACCTTCTCAATAAAACAGTCAACCTTGTCCGCCTTGTCCCTGGCAAATATGAAATAATGAAAGCAGCTAAGTGTGCGTGGGTGAGAAGTGGAACAAGATAAGAGATCACTAACACGCCTAAAGATAAGCATTGTGGGTCTTTAACCAATTAAATGATCATAATAATTAGCCTTTTTTAATAAATAATGATTAGCCATTTTTTATAAATAAATTTGCCTTTTTTTTCTTTTAACCATAATAATAATTAGGGTTATGATTGATAATTCTGTTGGCTAGTCTACTAGACTTTTTATAAAGTTGAAAATTGCACAGTAGAAATGGTGTGGACTTGCTGGGTGTCTTTTTCTGTGAAGTTTTAAAAAATTGACTAACAGTGTTTTATTATTTTAGATATGTATACTCCATTTTGGAATCTCTACTTTTCTTAGTATGATAATGGAAGCTTTTTTTTTTTTTTTCTTTTGGAAAAAGGACGTAAGAGCACTGTCAAAGTAATCCCCACAGTGTTGAATCTCCAAATTGAGTCAGCATGGGGTGTGTAGGGCTTTGTGGTGAGCAAATGAGCAGAAAGGTGTTAAGAACTACATTAAGCATTTGCAAAGAAAGATATATGGTTAATATTTGAATATTTAATATGTGGTTGAATTTTATTGTTCATTCATTAAATCATTACTGCGCCAGATACTTCAGTCTAGAAACTACAGGGAGAAATAAGACTTTGACTCTTTTTGTCTCAAGCTCTTTTGGTCTCTGATTTTCATGTATTTTATTTCCCTGCCATCTTGGAAAGGCATACTGATAACCAAGAAGTTCTTTGTTATAATACAGAATATAAAGCAGAAGAATTAAGATGGGAATACTATGTGCAGGAAAGCCTGTCTCTGGAATAGAATCATGGTGATGAAAGGAAGCAGAAAGTAATCATTTTTCAGTTCAGTTAATTTGAAATAATAACACACTGAAAGCATTATTTCTCAATTACATAAGAATGGAAAGAAGAAATTCAACTAACTAATTAAGATTAAGAATAAAAAGGATATGCTCATTCTTAATGAATGAAACAGAAGTAGCTTAAATGGCTCATAGGGACAAACAAGGGCATACCTCTTCAAAGAAAATTGCAAGTTCTCCAAAAGAACAGCCACTATCTTTCTATACTATAGAACTAAGAAAGAAGACTGTGAATTGACCCTAAATGCTGTAATCCTTTTTAAGGAATTGCTTTGGATTTTTTCATCAGTTGTATTTTTAATATATTTTAGAATAGAAGAGGTGAAGATTGAGACTATTTTTAAGTCACATATAAAATAAGACATGTGGGGAAAAAAAAAAAAAAAAAAACTAAAGTGAGACAGAGCACTGTTTAAAAGTTAAAGTTAACTCTGAGCTTCCTGAAGTCTATGTTCCAGTTACAGGAACATATAAGTTACTTATGGGAAATAAACTTTTTTATGCTATGGGATTCTAAGTCAAAGTTAATATAAGGATTTTTATATAAACTATTTTATTAAGAATTAATCATGAAATAATTCCATAATAAAGCATTTGACTTGTTTGATATAAAGCTTATAAATCTTTGGTAGTATCTAAATTAGTCATTTTTCTGTTCAGGAATATTAATTTCCTTTGTTTCTGGCTTCTTCCTAGCTATATGACCTTAGGTCAGTGACCTCTCTCAGCCTCTGTCTCTGGATCTACAAAAATAACTATCCTAGTGCCTCACTCAAGGAATTGTTGTAAAGATTAAAAGAGGTAATGCACCAAAAGCAAAGTCTCTGCAACACAGCAATTGCTCAATAAAGCTGAGCTGCTGTAGTCATTAGTGTCATTGTCCTCAACATCATCATCACCATTTCTACCACAACACATACAGGGACCTGCAATGCATCTCCCAACTTTACATGTAGGCAGAGCGGGAAGTGGAGTCTGATTTCCATGCAATCAGCTACCCTGCTTATAATATCATTATATGTATTGAGAGATATCTAGAACATAAATTAGTAAGCCAGTGGTAGACCATAATAACAACTATATTAGGTTTCACCATGTCAGGAATCTCAAGCTAGCAGAGGAAAGCAGCTTTATAGTACTTTTAACATCTGATCTTTAAATTAAAAAATATATATATATATATTCTCCTTTCTTTTCTGTCTTGCTGGAGTTTGTACATGCAAGAATGTTAGCTGGCTGCTGTAGGGGAAAACAATAAAGTAAATCAGAAAATAAGTATCAAGGATTGACCAGCACTAACTACTCTAGGTATTGTTTCTCATTTGTCCTTTTGCGGGTGTGAATCATGTTTTTTCTTAAGTAGGGAAAAAATGCTCGCATAAAAATATCAGAACCATCCGACTGGATTTTTAGGGTCTCTCTGGAGATTTAGGGCTAAGATTTAATTTTTTTTTTTTTTAAGTTACTAAGTCTTCAAGTCTAGGAAGTGAAGCTTTAGGATACTCTTAAATAAATGTTTCAAATTCCTCATGTAGCTTTTAAACTTGCAAAGTTCTCTGACATTGTTCTTACCAAATCAGCAATAGATGAAAATATCCCTTTTTATATTTAGTCAGAATAAAAGATATGAATATGGAATAAAATATTTTCTTCTCTGTAAATATCCAAATTTCCCTTTTGTATTTTTTAAAATGTGTATCCTTTTTGTTTGATGAATTTGTACAGAATTTTGTTACCATAAATATATTGTCTCATTAGGCAAATGCATGTCATATATGGTCAAAGTATAGATGAGGGATATGGATAAAGAAACATATGATAAAAGAATTAGATAATCGGGGAAAAAAACTCTACATACTACTGTCATATGGGTAAATTAAACAGTCATAAATGACTGCCAAGATTTTTTTTTTCTTTTATCCTGGTTTAGCATCCCAGAAAAGACTGAGGAGAGGAAAACATTTAATAATGGACTGTGCTTAAATTTTCCAGCAGACTGAGTTCTGCTCCCAAGGGTTCATGAGTGGAGAATCTCACCATTACCACCACATTAATCATCCTGAGTTCCCTTTTCTTGGGTTTGCAAATGCCCTGGGTCATTGAGGAGCCTGGGGGGTCTTCCCCCACAAAGCAATCAGATAGGAATTGAACAAACTCTTGGGAGATGGATTTTTCGGTCTACAAGTCTTAGATCCCAAAACAGTTCTCATCTTGGGAGTCTCTTTCCATGTCCAGTCACCTGGTATTTTGGAGATATTGGGCATTCTCTCACACAACCTCTAAATTGTCTTCTCCTAGCTATATTGGCCCACTCTGCTCACCTCCCACCATCTTTAGCACTCATTTCTGCTCCTTTGAAAAATGTAGATAAATCATATCTTCTCCTCAACTTGTTTTCTTTCCCCAGAGGTGTTTCTTTGCTTTAACTTCCCTGCTCACGATCCTCTTCTCTTTTTTCTTAACAATTGACCTAGATTACTCATTAAAACCAGAGCTTAAGAAAACAAAACAAAACAAAAAAACACCCCAGCATGAGGAGAGAAAAAGAAAACAGCTAAAAATCAATCAGAAAAAGCAGTTCTGTTTTCCTTGAGTGAGAAGCTTAATTTTTAAACTATCCAAAGGCCAGAGGGGTAATATTTGCAGTTCTTCCTTTTAGTAAGTCAGTGATAATACTAGCTAGTATTTATTGAGCAGCTACTCTGTCAGTTGCTTTGTTCTACATTTTATATAACATATTTAAGTCTCAAGAAATCTTTATAAGTTCTATATCCCCATTTATAAATAAATTGAGGCATAAAGGTATTGTTATTGTATAAAAGAATTAGGATTTAAAGTGAGAAAGTCTAACTTTGAAGCCTGTACTCACCATTTATCTATATTATTTTTTGCTAGCCTCCAAGAAAGGTAAAATATATTAAAGAAAACAATTGTGTTTCCATAGCAAAAGAATAGGGATGCTTGTGTCTTGCTACAGAGTAAAGGTTAACATAGAAATGTAATCTCTAGTGATAATGTTGACTAGATAGGAGAACACTTGAGAATAAGTTTATTTTGTAAGCATTTATGTGACACATCATCAGGAATATGAAGACTGGTAAGAAAAGGCCTCTGCTTTCAAAGTCCCTAAACTACTGAGAAGATTAAAGTTTGAACTACAAGTTTAAGTAAATATTCAAGTCATTTTAGTGATGATGCAGTTGGATTGATCATAATCCTTGGGTCATGACACCATGTAATCATCAGTCCATATGTGTCCCTCTTCATTTAATTAATTCATTCAGTTAGCTGTCAATTTATTACCCTCACTTTTCACCATTAATCCTGTCACTGAATCTGCTATTTAAGAAATCAGCTTCTGATTTTTTTCAGCAAAGACATAAGAATTAATCTTCATTTCTGCTAGACATCCCAATAAGTTTTCAAGACCCACTGGTAGAACATAGGGTAGTCAAATTTAATAAAAGTATTCTCTTTCAATAATTCTAAGACTTCTCTTAGAGTTTGGACCTATTGATTATACATGTTTGTAATATTTTGGTCATACCAGTTCTTAGTGAACAGGGAAGGGACCCAAGTATCTATATTTCACCCAAGAATAATTAACAATGAGTTTATTATAACAAAGAGCTATGTGGGACATAAAACAAATGAAATGGCCATCACAATGGGACCAACCAGAACTTATTGATTGAACAAACCGCAGGCTGTCTGGGAATGTTGGATTTCTGTCTGACTCTGAAAGAATTAGTTATCTTCAATCTAAATTGCATTTTGAACTCTCTGAAATCACAAGAAAAAATACTGTTTATAAAAAACTAAAGTAATCTATGTGCTTATCTTATATCTCTGTTTTCTAATATTGCCAGTTTTTCTCCCCCTTCTTTTAAGTTAATTCACCCTGGTAAGAAAGCCCAGGGATTTCAGAACTACCAAGATGTAATGATGAAACTGTGATTATTATTATTATTAACTATTCATGCTTGAATAAAAAATAATAGTGGAATTCTGGTTAATTTTGAAATACCCTGTCTTTCAGTAACAGGGTTCATATTTGAGCATTTATCATCAGTGGTCCTATCCAACAATATGTTTTTAACTCTCTTTTTCTTTTTTCCTTGTTATAGATTTAGGGGGTACAAGTGCATAGTGGTGAAGTCTGGGCTTTTTGTGTAACCATCACCCAAATTGTATACATTGTGCCCATATAGAATTTTTCATTCCATACCCCTCTCCCATGCTCCTACCCTCTCACCCTTCCAAGTCTCCAATGTCTATTATTTCACTCTCTATGTCCATGTGTACACATCACATATCTTACATGTGAAAACATTCAGTATTTGACTTTCTGTGTCCATGTTATTTCACTTATGGCCTTTAGTTCTATCCATGTTACTGCAAAATACATGATTTCATAAAATGTTTCTTCTCAATAGTATTTCATGTAATAAAAACAAATTACTTTTATTCTAATAAAAATGGATTTAATGCCAACAAGATTTAGTGCCAATATCGAAAACTTAGGTACCCTAAGACTATTGATTTTCACCTTTCTGAATTCTCATGCTAATTTATTACACACACATATCTCTAAGAAATTTTAATTAGATATCTTAAAATTTTGACATTTGATAAATATTGGAATAAAAGTATTCATGCTCATGCTCAATAAGGCACTTATGGAGTGGGGGCTTTTTTTTTGAACTTGACATTTAGAGCATGTAATATTTATATTTGGAAAATGACAAGCTTGACATAACTGGATCCAACAGACTGGTGAAGAAATAGCTAATTGGCCTGGACTGTGAAGGTTCTCCCGATGAAAGCTTGCGTTAATAAAAGCTTTCTTTGGTGTTGGAGTAATTCTCTGGTGCCTTTAAATACAACTGGAGTTTTTTTTTTTTAATCTCCAAAGATTTTGTTGTTGAAGTCATTCTCTAGCACTTCTAAGTGCTGCTGACAAAACAAGACAAAAATAAACAAACAAAAAAAAAACAATTTCTAATTACAGAAACTTTCAAACATCAACAAAAATAATAAAGTAATCAATGAAACCTCATGTCGCATGAGCCATCATCAACACCATTAGCCAGTAATGGCCAATCCTGCCACATTCCCAACCTTTCTCCCATTTCTCATACTGTTCTGAAACCCCTGATATTTTATCATTTCATTAGTAAATTTTCTGGTATGTGTCTCTAAAGATGAGTTCCCTTTAATCCCACCATAATCACAATACCGATGTCACACCTAAAAAAATAATAAATTATTAAAGTCATCAAATTTTCAGTCAGGGTTCAAATTTTCAATTATCTTAAAATTTATCACATAGTTTAGCATGTTCCTCTAACTTATCTCTGTAGTTTCTGTAAATTGAAAGTTGGATCTAAACTCTGCATCAAGATTCTGGTTTGATTTTTGTTTTTAATGTTGAAATTACTTCATAGCTGTATTCATTCTTCCTTTCAAGAAACATGTAATTTCTGACTTTATTTTTTGTGATGTTAACAGCAGCTGATGTTCAATGTCTCTCTAGATCCATTTGCTCATTATTAGTTCAGGTGTTCTTATTTGTTATTTATTATCTGGAATAATTGTACCAAGAGAATTTATAGAATTAAGTATTTTATCTGTTTTAATTCACTTTAGTTCTTATTAATGCCTAAATTGTCCTAACTTAGGTCAGTGGGAGCCTCTTCAAGTTTCATTCTGAGTTCTTTTGACATGGATCCTAGTAGTCATCAATAGCTTTCTTTTTATCAGATATGTTAAGATTGTCCAGACTCATCTTGTATATTTTATGACCCAGGCCTGAATCAGCCTTTTCTTCAATGACCATAAATTCCTTTTAGGAGGAAATTATATTTAGACACCCACAATCTGGGCACTAGGGTTGCCCATTGTTATTCGCTTGGTCATTGTTTCTAAGTCTTTTTAGCACATGGAATTTTAAAATATATTTTTCTTTTTTTCTTACTACTTTATTTCTAAATGAAAAATCATCTCTTTGTCCACATGTACATTTTTTGCTTATAAGACTTGCTTAACCTAGGAAAGATTTAAAGTAGCTTACATTCCACAGGGTGTTCATTGGCACAGATGAAACAACCTTGTAGTTATGAGACAGCATCTCAAACCATATTAAAACATTTGCAATAACATCATATGTGTATAACATATTTGAACTATGTATAAATAAGCAATCTTTTAGTTTAATTTCTTCTGAAAATCACCTCTAGAAAACAGATTTATATATGCTGGAAAATACACAATAGCTTAATTAGCATCCAGTAATGAATTAGTCACCATTTTTCTAATTAGAATGTGAAGCCTTAATTTTTTGGAGTCTGATTAACTGATAATAGCTATGTCATAGTGTTCATGCAAAAACCTGTTTTGATGGGCATTGCAATATAAAAAGCATCAGTTGACAGGCAAATGAAAACAAAAGAAAAATAAGTATTAATTATTTTCCTTTCAAAATTTTCTGAGCACCTGATAAAATATGGGAATGAAGCTTCAGATACATCAATATCAGGATTGGTATTATTGGGTACTGTGTTAGACTTTGTAAAATTAAAGGTTGAGAAAAAAATGTATGCTTAGAAAGAGTTGAATCTGGATATTTGCAACTAAGAAGATAAACAATTGAAGCCAACTATTCAGTTTATTTTTTAAAAATTGAAACAGACTTAGTAAGTCTTTCATTTGACTTGATTTTTGTAATATGCATAAAATCAATTATTAAGCCTAAACTCTCAAATACTGTAATTTTTTAAAAACCTGGTGAGGCTGGGGTGGGGGAATGAATCTCTGTCACCAGGAGCCTAGTAGAATTTTAAGTACAACAGTAGAATAAATTCTATTCAGCCACTGAAAAAAAATGAGGCAGATCTGTATGTGCTGCTATGGAAATCTCCAAAGTTTAGTATTGTTTGTTGGATATATACATGGGCTATGGAGCCAGCCCATAAGATTTCAATCCTGGCACTATTAGTACAACATTGAGTAATCTACTTAATCACTTTATATCTTGGTTTTCTTAGTCTGTAAAATAAGTATTATAATAACATATACCTCTGACAGTTGTTATGAGAATGAACTCAAAAACATGCCTGTTGCATGCTAAATGTTCATAGGCTAACTTTCTCCCTCTCCTCCTCTACCAACTCCTTCTCTTCCTTTTCCTCCTGTTCCTCTTTCTCTTCCTCTCCCTCTCCATCTTCCTTCTTCATTGTTTTTGTCATTTTCATCATCATCATATTGCCAAGTGAAAAACAGAAGTTGTATATAATTGTTTCTAAAGTAGGATCCTATTCGTGTTAATGAAAGCATGTGGGTATATACTTGTATATATAAAACTTTATACTTATATCCATAAACATTTATGGAGAGATACATTAAAAATGGTTAAGAAGTGATTGCTTCCAGAGAGCAAATCTCTTAAGAGTTAAAAGGGATGAGACAAGCACTTCACGTATTATACTTTCTCATGTTTTAGGCTTGTACTTTGAATGTGCATATATTTTTTTAAGTAAAACAGTATAAATTAAAAAGTAAATAATTTGATAAATTTTATAAATTAGTTATATGTTGGTCTTGACTATGAGACCAACCTAAGGTAAGATGGACAAAGGAGATACCTATGTGAAATTATTCAAAGTACTTACATACAGTCACTTCTCAAAATTATCTTTTCTATAGCCCAGTTAATTCAATAAAATTCTGCTACTAGAGACTCATTTCTTGATGCTAATAATTATCCCTCTTTATAGAAAATAACACCCATTTGGAAAAGTTAATTTAAATGAACTATTAATTGGGGACATTTTGATATAAATTCCTTTTTCCAGGTGGTTTTCCCGCCCATAATATCTATCTGCTAACTACACTCTGATAGAATGGATGTTCTGATTATTGGAAAGCTAGTGAGTTATCATGGGATCAGGATTTTAAAAAAAGTGGATGTGAAGCATGGTGAAATGAGATTAAAGGGCGTTTACAAAAGGAAGATTTTCTGATCTAACAGTCCTGGGTAAAAATCTCAACTCTGCCCAATGAAGCAATGCATAACCCTGAAAAAGTCACTCTTAACTTTTCTGACGCTATTCTTCATCAATATAATTAAGATAGAAAGCTCCACATCCCAGGGATGTTTGAAAGTATTGAATGTGGTATTTGTGTTTGCCTAATGCGAGCCTCCAATATAATGTTTATTGCTATTTTAGTAGGAGGAGAGCAAAGACAGTCCTGGCTAAATCACTAAAGAACAAAGTGAGCTTGGCTTGCCCATTTACCACTTTTGTGTCTCCAGCTATTTATTTGAACAGGAGAGCTGGATTATTAATGATCATTAATTTTTTTGCAAATCAATTTTCAATGGCTAATTATTTGATAGTATTATACTCTAATATAATCTCAAAATTTTATCAACTTCAAGAGGAACTGACTTCTAACAGTTCTCATGGTTGAATTTTAGGTTGATTTTTGGTTTTCATAGAACTCATAATAATAAAATTTTTCAATCCATTAAAAAATACATTTAACTACCACTACATCATAAATATTTAAGTGCTTAATATTTTGGAACATTACGTGAAAACACTCAATGGTTTCATTAACTGATTTGATAATGTATAATTACTTGCCATAATTATACATTGTACAGTATGTTTTTATCTAATGTATGTATTCAAGATCTAAAAGTCCATGTGTTATTTTCAACCACATTTTACTTTGTTTTGAAATTATACTTTTCTGTAATAAAAATCATGTTTCCTTTTAGGTTATATTTTAGGAAATCACATTTTCTAGTTACATATTTATATGTAGTGATTTAAAATCTACTAAGATCATTTTAAAACTATGTAATCTCTTACTTATATCTATCATTTATTATTCAATAAATATTTATTGAGTACCTCTTCTGAACAAGGCCTAATTTTAAGAACTTTGGGGGATATAAAATGAATCATACATAAATCTAAAACTTAGACAATTTAAAATCTTGCCAATGAGATGAGATGTGCATATCTTTATCTCCTAACCCTGCCCTCAGTAGACTTCAAGGAAAATAATAAATTTTTAATGAAATAGAATGATTTTCATCAAATTATTAACTCTCAATTTAAGCTGTGGTGCTGAATCACGGGGCATCACATATTGACTGAACTGGCTGAAAATCCTAACCAAGTCATGAGAATTCATCTAAAGAGCATTTAATACAATAGTAATGATATGATATATTCATTTTTGTTTTTTCCATAAAACTCAGAGTACTCATTAATCTTCATAGCATTTCTGTGAATAGAAAGAAGGCAGGTGGTACTAGACTTTTTTTTTCTCTCTAATCATCTTTTCCTGCTGGACCTAGAGTGGTTGAAAATGTCAATTTGCTCTATAAATATTTTTCCTGGAACATTTTTCTTGAACTGCCAAGTGGCCTCAGCATTATCAATAAGGGTTTTGTTCAGTGACATTTAATATTCAATTACAGAAAAGTATGTCATTTTAATGTCTATCCTCCACCTCTCTCAAAAAAATAAAATTTTGTAGAGCATGGAAGGAAAATCAAGCATTTGCAGGCATTACCAATGTTATATGGAGTACGTAATTGTATTCCAGTAGACATGTTTTTTCATTTTGTTTTCAGTAAATTATATCCACTAGCAAAAATGCCTAAAGTATCTATAGAAGGCCTAATTCATCAATATATGAATTCGTGATCAGCTCTGTGCTTTTGCCACTACATATTTGTCCTTTTTCCTTGGGATTCAAATGCAGATTTCAGGTTTCAGTAGACAACAGACATAAAAAATAGGAGCTGCTGCTTTCTTTTTTTGAAACCAGAAATTCACTTGCATTGTGTATGGAGCAAGGAATCTATGATGAGTCATTGCTACTTTAAAGAGAAAAAGTAATCACTAGGTAGAACATTTATTGTTAATATATTAAGCACTTTGGATGCCTTCTTTGTACAACCAATCTTCTTTAATTAAACATAATGATTTTAATTTTTTTTCTTCTAAGAGTGATCCCCACTGTATATTTATAATCATTTTCAGTATAAGGTGAACTCTTTAGTTGCTAAGGAACATGCTTGCTGAATTTGTTTCCCCACAGATAAGTAAAATATTCCTTCCTGTGCTTTTATTCTGTAGATAAATTCACACTTAACTAGGGCATATTCAAAGGAGAACATTACATATTAGGATGAAAAATTCTGGTGTCAAGGAAAATAAACCATGTATTAGAGCTGTCTGTCCACAACCAGCAGAAGAGGTGACCAAGTAGAACTCACTGTATAATTTGCTATAGAAATTGCAGTGCAAAATGAAACTGTGTGACTCCTTATTTCAAAATCATTAAGACTTTCAAGGCAATAGTAGCAGAGCATTAAGCCAAATGTAAAACCCATCTGAGAAAGGGGTCCCATGAGACTACCTAGGTTTCATGCCCATGAAGCCAGCCCTAGAGTCAGGATCTAATACCCACTCTTCTCTCTAGACCTAACACTCCTCATGTCTCAAGCTCTGATTCAAAGCCTTTTCTTCTGTGAGGCTGGAATGGACCAACAACTCCTAGAAGTCAGGATTTTGCCCACCAGCACAAAGCATGGCCCTGGTGTACACAAAGTGCCCAAGAGTGAGTCCATCTAGCCCTCAGTGCCTTCTCCTCTTCTGGAACCTGGAAATCATTCTCTCTCCAGTACATTTGCTGATTAATCATGTACTATGTCAGGCAACCTCTTGCTTTATGTTGAATTGGAATCTTTTCTCTCTTACATTGCTTGCTTTTTGCCTCATCCCAATTGTGTGTTCCCTGATAAGAATCCATGTCTTAGAATTATTATGTCCCATACATACCAAGCACAGTATCTTTTCGACGTGAGTTGAAACAACAAAAAATTATAAACCATTGATAAAACTAACTAGCAATGATAAAACAAACAAAAATGCATTACTTTTAGGTCTTAGGGTATTAAAGAATTTGGTGTTCAGTTATCAAAAAGTTACCTTTGCCTTGATTTTTTAATGTATTGCAATTGAAAGTGATTAATTTTAAATTTAAACTTTAACCATGTAACACAGTGATTCCTGAAGTGTGTTCCATGGAATGCTAACGAGAATTATGTAGATTTCTATGATCAAGTAAGTTTGGGAATACTTTAGAAAATAATAATATAGTTAACACTATGTGGATCCTTGTACTTCCCATTTCTGGGCTCCTGCCATAGACAAGGCTTTCCAGGCCTAAGATATTGCCCCCACACCCCCTCATTGTCCCCATTCTCATCAGTTAATTTTAGTTCAATTGCAGTCGTACCTTCTATGTAGTCACTGGTGCCTGTGATCTCACCACAGGAATCTCTCCTTAAGCTCCTCTTACATTAGTGGTTCTCAACTGGGGCCAATTTTGCCCTCCAGGACATTTGGCAATGTCTATAGACATTTTTGGTTGTCACATTCAGGTTGGAGACAGAAATGTTATTGGCACCCAGTGTGTACAAGCCAGGGATGCTGCTAAACATCCTACAGGGCACAAGACAGCCCTGCAACAAAGAATCATAAAGCCCAGAGTATCAATAGTATACATTAGATCATACCTTTGAGTCCTTGGAAACCTTCATTGGTTTTCTTTGTCATATCTAAGGAATTTCCTACCTTCAAACACAGCATTCAAAGTCCTTCACAATCTGTGTTGGTGGTATAGTGGTGGGCATAGCTGCTGTCCAGAGTCCTTCATGATCTGACACTAATTTTTCTTTCTAGGCCACATCCCAATAGTCCTTTCCATGCACACTGCACTCCAGTTAAACCAGGTGACCCAGTCCTCCCTCAAGGAAACCTGTACTTCCCTACCTCTTTGTTCTACCTGCTAAGCCTTTGCCTGTGCTGGAATGCCTTTACCCCTTCTTTTTACCTGTAGGCTACCTCTATTGTAGCTCAAATGTCACTTCCTCTAGGAAGTCTTTGATTTTCTTCTTACAATTTCACCAAATGGGAGTGGAATAGTAAGAAGAAAAAAATTCTCTTCTCTGGAACCCCTCAGCACTCTGTACTTCTCTCTTATTTGGCACATAATTGGCACAAACTTTTTACTTCTTCTAATAAACCGTAAATGCTTGAAAGATAGAGAGCATCTTTAATAACAAAAACTTTGTGTTCTGTAAGCTTTCAATAGATTTGTTCAATAAATACTTGAATTGAATTAAATTACTCAGTTTTGAGAAGAGATTTCTAGATCAGACCTTATATAATTGGTTTAAAATTCATCTATATATTTAACAAGAATTGAGTTCCTGCTGTTCATAATGAGGTGATTTTAAGAGCTATAGTCTACTGGAAAGTCTTTAGGCTTAATATAAAACTGGCTGTAAATGAACTATGACAACTAAACTGTAATAGGCATTATACGATTACAACTCCTTTGATATTTAACAAAAGGATTTTAGGAGATTTTAAATAGCACTAATTAAATGATGTTTATACTTTTTGATTAAGGAAATTATTACTAATGTTAGTTTAGTTATTTTTGATACAAATAAGTGAAAACCTGACTCCAACTTATTTTTAAAAGAATAAAGAAATTGACTGGCTCATAATTGGAAATTCAGAGGTAGTATTGACCATTCAATAGCTCCAGGTTTGCTCCCTTTTATTCTCTTGGCTCTACCCTCCTCCCTCCTCAGATTGCTGGCTAAACTATAAGTTGGGCACCTGTTGACAATAGAATCCAAAAAACAAAGAGGGAGAAAGTCTTTACCAGAAACTCTGGGGAGAACATCAAGGAAGAACTTTGCCAGAAGCACCTAGTAAAATACTTACCCCATTTCTTTTTAATTGTGGGGGGCGGTCAATTTTGCTTTTATTAAATTTTTATTTTATTTTAATTGACAAAAAATAATTGCATATATTTATGGGAGATAATGTGATGCTTTGATATATGTATACATTATGGAATAATTAAATCAAGCTAATTAACATATCCATCATCTCACCTACGTATCTTTTTTTGTAGTAAGAACATTTAAAATCTATCATTTAAGCAATTTTGAAATATACAATATTATTATTTACTATAGTCACCATGCCATGCAATCGATGCCTAAAACTTATTCCTCCTGTCTAACTGAAACTTTGTACTGTTTGATCAACATCTCTTCTTTCCCCCTTTTTACCCTCTCCAGCCTCTGGAATTCTCTATTCTAGTCTTTGGTTCTATGAGTTTGACTTTTTTAGCTTCTACATATAAGTGAGACCATGTGGTATTTTTCTGTGTTAGGCTTATTTCACTTACCGTAATGTTCTCCAGGTTTATTTATTTTGTCACAAATGGCAGGATTTCCCCTTTATTAAAAGCGATTAGTATCTCATTTTGTATATATATACATGACATTTATTTATCCATTCATCCATTGATGGACACTTGGGTTGATTCCATATCTTAACTATTGTAAATAGTGCTGCAATGAACATGGAGTTCAGATATGGCTTTGACATACTGATTTCATTTTCTTTGGATACATGCCCAAAAGTGGGATTGTTGGATCACACGATAGTTCTATGTTTAATGTTTTTCAGAAACTTCATACTGTTTTTGATAATGGCAGTGCCAACCTATTAATATATTCCCACCAGCAGTGTACAAGGATTCTCTTTTCTCCATCTTCGCCAACACTTGCCTTTTGTCTTTCTGATAATAGCTATTCTAACAGGTGGGAGGTAATATCGCATTGCAGTTTTGATTTGCATTTCCCTAATTATTAGTAATGTTGAACACTTTTTCATGTAACAGTTGACTATTTGTATGTCTTACATGTCTTCTTTTGAGAAATATCTGTTCAGATCCTTTCCCCATTTTTTTTCTTTGCCCATTTTTAAATCAGATTGTTTTCTTGCTATTGAGTTGAGTTTCCTATACATTTCAAATATTAAACTCTTATCAGATGTATGGTTTGCACATCTTTTCTCCCATTTCCTAGGTCGTGTATTCATTCTGTTTCTTTGCTGCACAGAAATTTTTAGTTTGAAACAATTCCATTTGCCTGTTTTTGCTTTTGGGGTCATATCCAAAAATATCTCTGCCCAGATCAATGTCAAGAAACTTTTTCCTCATGTTTTCTTCTAGAAATTTTATAGTTTCAAGTCTTACATTGAAGTTTTTAATCTATTTGAGTTGATATTTATATATGATGTGAGACAAGGGTCTAATTTCATTCTTCTGCTTGTGGATATTCAGTTTCTCCAACACCATCTACTGAAGAGACAGTCCTTTCTTCATTGTGTGTTCTTGGCAACTTTGGCAAAAATCAATTGACCATAAATGCATGGATTTAGTTCTGGGCTCTCTGTTCAGTTGTCCCATTCATCTGTGTGTTGGTTTTCATGCCAGTTCAATGCTGTTTTGGTTACTATAGCTTAACAGTATATTTTAAAGGCGGATTGTGAAATGCTCCAGCTTAGTTCATTTTGCTCAAGAGTGCTTTGGCTATTCATGGTCTTTTGTGGTTCTATATGAATTTTAGGATTTCTTTAAGGAAAGAAAAACACAACTAAGCTCAGGAATCTGCTTATTAATAGAATCTACTACTTATTTTTTTTTAAAAAAAAAGTTTTCTTTGTGTCACCTCTCTGAATTTAAACCTATTCTAACCACTAAAAATGGAAAGTTGGAGAACATATTCTTCATATTTTCACAGATTTAAAAGTTAATAAATCACCTCTTTATGCTTTTGCTTAGATTTGGATAATCTCAACTTCTTTGATTAATGTTTAAACTTTATTTTGGCTTCTCATCTGCGTTTACTGTTCTAAATTTCTCTGCACATTTTAAGCATGAGGAAGCCAGTAGTGTATATGAATACTCTCCTACTGGGTGCACATCTACTTGTTAAAAACAAAACAATCAAGGGATTTGAATAAGCTTTTCAATCTTTCATGAGGAAGTTATTTCAGCTCAGTTTAGAATTTCTGTATTGTTCCTCCCATCTTAGATTACTTGTTAGAGTCTATACAAGTATATAAATCTTGATGGAAGAGGACACTGCTGATGGTGCACATGATTTATTATAACTATGAAATTAAGTCCTGGGCCACATGCCCAGTATCTAAACTAAATCACGGAGGGCTTAATTGGAATTAGGCAGTGAGCCTAAAAGAACTTTACTTTGTTCATTCTCAAGTTTCCAATTTCACTGGATTCATGTTTTATAGAAATCTGTATTTGTGGGCCACAGAAAAGAGAGACTGAATATATGCTGGTTATGCATAACATTGAGCAGCAGATGAAACTAACTAGGAAAAGATTGTCTCAAGGAGAAAGAAACCCATGGCTAGCCTATAATGCATACTTGGTAAACATTGAGTGGCAGGATACTTTTCAGGTTAAGTTATTTTTTCACATTTTCAATATTGAGAAAATATTTGTAATGCTTACCTAGAATATAAAAAATCAGGAACTAATTCAGCACATTTAGAATCTTTATTTAAAATGAGCACAGCAGGCCAAACAGAACATGGATGCTCATGATTCTATAGATGATAAATTCTTCTACTTGATTTATTTTTTTAGAAAAAAAATTATACATTTAGCTCTATATGACTCTGAATTTTAAAATTAGGAAGTCTATTAAGTATTATTTGTTCTCATTCTACTTTCTTTTCTTATTATAAAGGAAAACTGTATTAACAAATAAAGTACTTTTAACTCATTATTGGTAGGTGCTATGCAATGGGTGAAACAGATTGTTTTTATTATTTCAAATCATTCACTGGAGACACCAATAACCTCACTACTAGAGGATAAGCATGAAGATATTATTGTAGGATTTGGAAAAATAAATTTCTATCATGAAATCTGGGGGATAATGGATAGATACTGAGTAGGAACAGGTAAATACTGCTTAATTCAATCTGTAATTCTGTTTTACTTTTTTAAGTACTGTGGGATTTGGAGGCTTAGAGTCATGATTAATTTTTTGAAATCAGGTATGAATATATGCAGTTATTAGGGCATGGAGTCTTGAATATTAACGATTGTAAGCAAAAACTTGGCACTAAGATTTGAGGTATACGAGATAAGAACTGCTACCATATCCATTTAAAATGTGAATGTTTTACCACCACAATTAATTATAAAACTTTTTCAACCATAGATTTTATTCTGAAATCGATCCTTATTAGAAGATTTAATTAAATATACTTGTTATGTGACTTTTTCCTAAGAGAAATATCAAAGTAAAGTTGTATGATGCATTCTTAATCCAATTAGTATAGTAGGCAATAAACTATAGGGTATTGGGAATTAATATTGTCTGAAAATTCCACCTGCTCAATGCCTCTAACTTTCGACCACACTTGGTCATGTTCTCCGAAATTGCCCCCAGTATGTGCACATCCATTCATTCGTTCAACCAACTTTGTATTGAGGGCCTGTCTTGACAGGGTGTTACAGAGGATACAATCTACATAGGCAAAATTCATCATTGTGTTTCCAGTGCCTGTACTTCGGAGGACCTCAGTGTTTGTTACCCTGAACTGATTATCTTACTTCAAAGTATTTGTGTAATTCAAACTCTCTCAGTCCTTACTTATCTTAGCTATGATAACAGCCTCCAACTCATATTCATATGCCTAGTCTCTCTTCAATTCATCCTTAACACCACTGCCAGATTCTTCCTAAAGCATAACTCTAATCATGTCATCCTCTGCTCAAAAACTCTAATGGCCCTCAATGACTTCAGGGTATTATTCATGTTCCTTATTCAGGATTTTCAAGGCCTTCTACAGTTTGGCACCAACAGACATGTTCAGCAGGATTCCTTCTTATTTGCTTTACATATCCTACCTGCTAGTGCCATTTAGATTGGCAGTATAGCATAGGGCAGGGACAAGAGTACAGACTATGAAGCCTGGGATCCTGGATATGAATTTTGTTTTTTCTGACTTCGCACTGCGTGACTTTGGGGGAGTTACTTGAACTTTCTGTGCCTCCATTTCTCATCTGTAAAATAAATATGACAATAACTCCTAACTCAGAGAGCTATGATAATAACATGAATTACTGTATGCAAAGCATTTATAACAGAGCTGGGCACATTCTAAGCCCTTGGTGATTCCTCCTATATTTTTCTTCCCTTTAAGCTTTGCTCATGTTGTTTCCTCCACTTGGGAAACCCAATTTACTCCTTTACTCTCACTATTTTATGTCCATCTCCAAATTCTACCTATTCTTCAAATTAGTATAAGAGGTCTCTCTATTGATCTATCTGTAGTCTGTACTCTTAACCACTAAGTTGAATTGCCTCTGCCATAATAACATAAAAATTAATCTCATGATAAAAATCACTTTGTTTTCATGTGAAATATTATAAGCTGAGATATAGAAATTTGTGGTCATGGAATAACTTTCATAACACTGTTCATCATATGCACTACAATGCTGAATGGAAGCTTGTGAAATTAAAAGGCAGAATTTCAATCTCTGAGCACTTGTCTTTGAACTTAAAAGAATCAAGTTGTCCTTGTGCCCCAGGATCATGGAGTTATTCAGAAGGCCTTGTAGTAAACTATCATCAGCATTCTTTATTTTGTGGTCAAAAAGACATTTAAATGTGCCTTTCTTTCACCTTGTGAATTATGGCCCATTTCTCAAACACTCAGTGTACTGGCAAGCAGTTAATGGAGTGGAACATTTTTGATTCATTGAGAGGTGGTTTGTGAAGAAATTTTCAGGCATGAGTTTCAAGTAATGTTGGAATCCATTCTAAAACAGGCTTCCAACAGAAGAATGAAGCGGAGACTTCCTGGTGAGATTCAACAGAAGGAACTGTCCTCCTCTGCAGGGAATTATATATTCTTTCTCATTGCCTGAGGACTCCAGGATACTGGGCTCCAGTGAAAAGCAAACAAAATATTTGTCAAGAAGGAAGACATGGAAAGAGTCCTAAATAAATTTCTTGATTGCAGCAAGAGAAATCAACTTTAGCTAATAAGCAAAAAGAAAAGAATTAGAAACACATTGATGGAATCAAAAGCAGGCTATGAGACCAGGATCAGGAATGAGCTGGAACCAACAGAAATATGGTTGGAAACAGGAAGTATGGATTTGTCTATTAACAGAAACTACCCTGTTGACATGAAGTGCAATGAATTACATCCAACTGTTTCTTTCATCCTTACACTACTGGATCAAGATTTCATCTCCCCGGAGAGAGTATCCCTTTGTGCCAAGTCTAGGTCACATGCCCATTCCCCGTCTCTGTTGACAAAGGAAGAAGGAGAATCTGGCCTCTCTGCCACACAAAACAAAAGGCAGTCACCTAGATTAAGATATCCTTTTCACCTCAGGATTATTACTATAGGGCCGAGATAATTGTCACAGTGCTCTGAGGGTGGGAGAGTGAATGTAGGGCAGGTACAAAATGACAAATGTCCATTCTAGATCCTGGGGGGCAGGTGACATGAAAAATAGCCCAATAGCCCAACATATCATGAATCCCACGAGTTCTTACCTTAGAACCAAACCTGACCCAAGTCAAGGTTAAACATTATAGAAAGATGATGCTGTGGGGGAAAAAAAAAAAGTTTGTCTAACTTATTTTTCATCTATAAGAATTACCAGTGGAGAGAAATTAATTCTAACTAAAGGACACAGAGCAAAGTTAAATTGACCCAAAAACCAGCTACAACTTTTCTCCATTGATTTCTGCAGAGTGGTTCTCTTAATTTCTAGCCGTTGTTACCTTTACTTTTTCTCTTTTATAGTTTTCAAAAAATAAAATCTTATTGAAATATTAGCAAAAAAACTCCCAATTTTCTCTTTCCCAGGAAACATTTATTTTTCTACCTGTCTAGATACAAAATCCTTACATTTTTTGTCCAAATCTGTCTTATTTTTGAAAAATGTATATGTTCCATCTCTTCTACTTCCATGTTGCCAAAGTACCATTTAAGAATAGATTTTCAGACAGAAGTAACTAAAAATGATTGAAATAAAAGTGTGAGAGTGGGTTACATGTAGGAAAATTGACAGAGGCATATTTAGAGACCCTAGCTAGTGGCACCATTAGCAAATAAATTATTGGTCATTTTATTAGCTAATGTTCTCTCAGGAAGGATGCTCTGGTTTGCCACAGGGCCTTCAGGGTCCCCAAATTCTTAAAACATTATTTTGTCTGAATTCCATTTCATCAAACCCAAATGAACTATTTTAGATATTTATCTCTTGGTATTTATGTTTCCTGTGGGATTGGCAAGATTTTGGGTGCTATGGAAAAAGGAAGGAAGTATAACACCATTCTGTGCCGTAGGGATTTAAATCATGTCATAAAACTTCAACTTTATAATATGAAATAGAGCTATGAAAAATGGTCAGGTATTTAATGCAATAGACAAGTACAGTAATGGGATTCCCAGAAGACTGAGGTCAGTGGTCTGAGATAATTAGGAAGGCTTCTTGGAGGAGAAATCCTGAAGGATGGATGGGATTTGATGGATGCAGACAGAGAGGAAGGGGAATGTTCTGAGCAAAGGAAAGGACCCTGGCTCGGGAAGTTTGGCCAATTTTTTTTTCCATAAATATGAGAATGCACGAGGGTTGTCATTTAAAATGTATTTATTGTAATGATGTGAATTCTAAACGTAGCAATCAATGCAGTATAGATGATCCTTCAAAACAAAGATGATGCTTAATTGTAGACCATTTTTTTCATGACTCTTTAACATCATGGTTTTATTTTTTATGATAAAAGTATTGCTGTTTTGAGCAATTTTTAAAAACTTACCGTACAGGACAAAATTATAGGGATGATGCCAGTGACTCATGTGCTTATTAAATTTGTTAAAGCTCAGTGTATTATATTGAGACCAACTCTGATAGTGTCCCAACACCACCACTCTTCCTTTGACACAAAAGGAAAATAGTAAGAAAGGTAGTGATAAATGAAATGCTAGCTCTTTTTTTCTCCAAGCACTTCAGTATAATCATGAGAAAGATAAAAGAACACCTGGCTTGGCTCAACCCTAATGAGGTAAATAGGCATTCCATGGCTATCCCTCATTTTGATCTGTTTTTGCAAATATTAAACAAAATAGAAATATTTAGGCTAAATATTTTATTCATTTTCTGAATCTGAGGACTTAATGATGAAAGAGAGTTTCCAGGAAGTTAGAGAACAGCTCAGCTCAGGAGGTATTAAGCTAACAATAAGACAGAGCACTCAATCTTTTTTTTCATATAACCCCATGTACACAAGGTAAACATCTTTTCTTACAGAAAAAAACACTCTGTTAAGTATGATATAGGACTTTCACTTTTAGAAAACTTTATGATGTTCTCTTGGAACTCTATGCAACTTAATGAGGTCATAATGAGATCACACAGCTATTGATAATGGAGCGAGAATTTTTTATTCCATGATCTTAGCACCATTGACTACATTTCACTAATGTCTTTTGCCATTTCCCCCCCCCCCCATTTCACTCCCTTCCCTCATCATCTAAAATTAGCTTGAGCTAAAATAAGAGAAGCAACTGGTCAGAGCATGTTAAGAAGACAGAATCAGGAATTCTCCCTGGTCCTAATAGCCCTAATCTGTTCTCGTCATTCTGTGTCCTGACATTTCATGGATTTATATTGATGTTTCACTAAGTGAAAGGAAGAAAGTTTTGTGTCTTTTCCTGCTCTTAATCCAGTACATGATTGCATAACTTCAGAAAAGATGAGAATAATCTCTTTTCAGGTGCAACTGGAAATGCGTACTTCCTCTTCCATCATCTGCCAGATCTGCCAGGTGCCACTTCTCCTAGAAGCAAGATATAACCTCCCTCAATTAGAAAACATCTCAGGCCTTTAGACAAATGGGACTAAAGTGCATCAGAATGGATTAGTGCCTGGGGAACCTATTCATCATGTTTTCTTCTTTACACATTCAGCATTCAGATCTATCAGAGATAAACTGTTAGCACAAATGGCTTCTTCAGTGCCCACAGATTGAGAAGCCTTTGAATTTGTCAGTGTAAATCTTAATATGATTCTCTTTTATGTGTTTTGTGTTTGCTTCATGTGGGCTGTTACCTTTAAGTTTGACTTTAATAGTAAAATTGTAATGCGCCATTTCCTACCAAGGTTGTTCCCATTTATTTCCTAGTGATAGTTTAGATGTGTATGTGAGTTTGTGTGTGAGAGTGTGTGTGTTGCTTTTTATCTTTATTGTGGTCTTTCATCTTAGGTAATAGAGTAGTGATAGCATGACAGGATATTTGCAGTGCCCCTTTTTCCTTGATATCTCCTTGTCTTTTAGGTATGCAAATGTACTCAGGCGCTTTTGAAGTCTTATTTACTGCAAAAAAACAGGTTTAAATCATGTCAATGGCTTCATATTCTAGGGCACAGCAGGCTGAAATGCACACTGTTTCTTGCTCTAGCTACTGATCTGATCTAATTAGCAAGAACTCAACCTTCTCCATATGCTCCACATTCCAGGGGCACATTCCTAGTAGACCGAATTATCTGAATGTGGTATCCATTTACAAAATTATATTTTTGCCTTAACTGATAATTTTCATATTACCTTTTTAGGTAAAAATTAAAGAAGGTTAAAAATCAGCCCAAAGAATCAGTTTTTAAAATATATATTACACTTGTCTATTCTTGAGGTGGATGTCCCTGTGATGAATAACAAAGTTAATGATTGAATAGAGATATAATTTGTGTATATCATACCATATATGTATATTATAAAATTTGGATATAGTAGGAACTTAATGAATTGATGATGGAAACCAATATACCAATGGAGTCAGACATGGAAAATACAGGCTGGTAGATCAATAACTTATTGAGATTTTTTAATATTCAAGCCCTCTGCTAGGTGTTTTTATTATTACTATATATGATAGAAACATTTATCAAATACTTATTACATATCAGGCATTCTGCTAGGCACTTTCTATGCACTATTTTATTTAATCCTCACAAAGAATCCTATGAGATGGTTTTATTTTTATGTGTAGTTTACAAGTGGGAAAACTCATGCTTTAAAAGTGTTTAATTATTTATCCTAGGGTCAAATAGTAGGTGGCAGAGTCTGTATTAGAATTTGGGTCATCTGATACTAAAGTTCTTAACTATAATATATTGGTTTAGATTTAAATATATGCAAACTATGATGCTACCTTTCCTAATCCTACTATCTGTTGAGAGAGAAAAAAATAATGTAAGAAAAAAACTGCTTTAAAAATTAAGGCTTGGAGAGTCAATTAAATATAACAGACAGTGGGGAATGATAAAATAAATAGGTAAAAGGGCTCTTGGAAGACACAGTGACACAAAAATGTGACCCTCTGATGATTCATAACAAGTGAAGGGAAGAAGAACTAGAAGCTACCAGATAAATTATTAAGATTCTCTTTCTGGCTGGGCACGGTGGCTCACGCCTATAATCCTAGCACTTTGGAGGGCCGGAGTGGGAGGATTGCTTGAGGCCAGGAGTTTGAGACCAGCCTAAGCAAGAGCAAGACTCTCTCTCTACAAAAAAATAGAAAAATTAGCCTGGCATGGTGGCACATGCTTATAGACCCCAGCTACACGGGAGGCTGAGGCAGGAGGATCACTTGAGCCCAGGAGTTTGAGGTTGCTATTAGCTATGATGACGCCACTGCACTCTAGATGGAGTGACAGAGAGATCTTGTCTCAAGAAAAAAAAATTCTCTTTACAACATTCATTCACTCATTAAAAATGAAGAGAATATCATGGCGAAAAAGACAGTCATAGAGCTCATGTTCCAGTGGGAGAGATCTATATTTGTTTGTCGCTGTGTATCATTGGTAGTGAGGAAGCTATGTGAACAATGTATACTGCATGGTATATATGGCTTCCCAAAATGTGGGAATAGAAGATAGCACAGTCTGAGAACCAGAAAGACAGAGCCAGTGTTGGCAGAGAGTTGCTGTTGGCGCAGAAGGACAGATAATGGTTCAGTTGTAATTAGACAGAGCAGAAACCATAGGCATGGGGAACTAGGAGTTCAACACCAGAAGTAGGTATCCTTTACCATCTTCCATGCACTCTTGGACAAATGCATAATGCAACAGTGGGCAATGGGTTTTTCAGAATGAGATCACCAAGGAATTCTCTACATTTATTATGCAGTTTTTCCACTTTGAATTTGATTTGGCTATTTTAAGTTATTTTCTCCTAATCAAAGTTCTCAGTAAAACATGGGATAAGGGTGCTTGTTTTATAAGCATGCTTGTTGTACAATTTAAATATTCTTAGGGATTCTAGAAAATAGGTTTGAAGGCTAGGGTGGGGCTGCAGTGGAGAATCAGAATAGATATACCCTGAAATGACAATATTCTCTGAAACAAATAACACAAAGGGACAACAGTTCACTTAGAAAGTGCTATGTGGAGTGATCATTGTGATCTGGAATAGTCAGATGATTTTTAGAGATGAGTCTTGAGATAGTCTTGAGAAAATGAGTAGGATTTTTATGGGCCTGGAGAAGCTGAGCCATCTGGCTTGGAGAAGAGCATGAGCAAATACCCAAGGAGAATAATAATCTACCACAAATAAAAATAATTGTTTTCAGGCAAAATAAAGGGTTGTTATGAAGTGATGACTGAAAGGGTATGGCTCAGTCAGTTGGAAATTTGAGACTGAAGGGCAGGGAAAATTTAGGAATAAGTGTATAGCTATCTGTCTGCATAGTGTGAATAGCTGAAGTTCTAACGGGATTATCTCATGTGTCGTCAACAAGGCAGATTCAGCTTTTGTGAGGCTTGAAGCATATTCAATTTGGAGTGTCCTATTTAAGGAAAAGAATACAAAATACAAATGCAAACTGGCTAGAGCTCAGCACAAGCAGGGGAAGCTGCCAATTAAGTGAGAGACCCTGAATCCTAAGCTTCATTAATTTTTGGAATGTCCAACTCTGACTAGAGCAGTGCTGACCAGTAGAAATATAATGTGAACCAGATAAAATTTTCTATTATGCAAAGGAGTAAAAATAAGCAAGTAAAAATAAGCAAGTGAAATTTTTATATTTTATTGGACCCAAATATCAGAAATATCATTTCCACGTGTAATCATTATAAAAACATTAATGAGATCTTTTATATTTTTCATACTATATCTTTGAACTCTGGTGTGTATTTTATATATATAAAACCAATCACATGTATCAATTAGGACTAGCCACAGTTTTCCAGTGTTCAATAGCCTCATGTGTCTAGTAGCTACCATAATGAAGAGTGAATAACTAGAGTCTTGTTACTCAGCATGTGGTCCATGGATCATCATCACCTGAGAGCTTGTTAGAATAGAACATGTCAGACCTCATTCCAGATCTACTGAATCAGAATGTACATTTTTAATAAGGTCCCCAGATGATTCATATGCATATTAAAGTTTGAGATATGCTTCTCTGTAGAACTAAGAATAGAGTCTCTGAAAACAGTTGCAGAAAAAAGAGACATGGAAGTTCTCAAAGACGGCCTAGGAAGGGTAATGTTGAAAAAAAATGAGTAAAGGAGATGGTTTCTGAGATCAAGAAGACAGCAGTGACAAATGGCACAGGTAGGGTGAAGAGGAGGGTTAGCATTGAGAATCATCATTGACAGAGTCATCCTGAATGACAACAACTATCGTTATAATATCATCACCACCACCACCATCATCATCATCCTTCTTTGTAGCTCATTGATGAACTTTGAGCAGTTTCAGAAGGAGGAAAAGGAACTTGGATGTGAAAGGGTTAAGAAGAAAATGTATGGGTAATAAAGTGGGCTTAGATTACTTGTGGGCAGTGAAAAGGAAGGACATCACAAATGTAAAGGTTATCATGGTATATTTAAAAACATAGGGCATCATCCAAGCAGTAGTTACAGGTATTTTTCAACCTAATTATAAAAGGCTTACAGTGAATGTTTCTCATTCCCTCCCATACTCATACTCCTACCCTTGGTAACCCAGTTCAAATAATGATAACTCTGATCACACAGTAAGTTCAGAATACATTTGGAATGATTTTGAAAATTTATTATTGAAAACATTTGAATGTAGATTCAGAGCTAAAAATGAAAAATGATCCTTCTTAAGCTGCTTAATTGAACACCTTTATGCCTGTGGCCCTGCTTGGTGATGCATATTATGGCTGCCAGTGGCTAAAAAGAGAGGCATGCAGTTCTTTAAATGCTTCATGACTTTTGTGATTGCAAAGCATTTATTTAATTATAAGAACACTTCTTATTACTGTTGCAAATGCATTACTCATTTTTGCTGTTGATATTGACCTCTATTTTTATTTGGATTCAAAAAAACTTGTTTTTAATTAAAATATTAATCACATATTAGGATTCAAATAAGCCCATTTTTCATGCTATAAGCAGAGATTTTTGTTGTCTTTGTTGTTGTTAGAATGGACTTTCCAAAAAGCGCTTGGTTGATTTAGCAAGCTGAGTGCTTTCATTTATAAAGAAAAGCCTAGATATATGGGAACAGGTATTCAACTTTGTATTTCCATAATCAGGTCAATTGGCACTCAATAAATATCACAAGGATGGATAGCAATGCAATAATTATTTCTACTACTTATAGTTGATGCAAAAACCATTGCTTTCAGTATGTTTGGTTATTTTATGAAACTAACCAGTTATTCTAATAAAATCTCTATTTTACCAGTATTTTTAAATATTGAAGTTGACCATTTAATACTAGTTGATCTAATCAGGTATTCATTTGTGTATATAAAAGCATAAAAAGACAGGAACTGGTCATTATGAATCATGTAGAAATGATCTGTATTTTTAGAGTATCCTTTTCTCAAGGAGAAAATATAAATTAAAAATATTCCTTCAAACAATGTTATGCTATCTTCTTTTTGTCCTTTATGAGTGATAAACACACATGGATGGGCTACACGATCTGACACAAAAATGTAGTATGAGACTCATTATTGTGGTTTAAGACTCTAGCCATTAAATATATATGGAATATGTACTGTGTGCCAGTTACTGTACTAGTCCTTGAGGAAATATAGCTAAAAATAACTGTTTCCCAACTGACTTTCCCTCTGGGAAAACTTGTATACACACAACTATTATATGGCCAGATTATAAAAAGTGCAATCATAGATGAATGAGCAAGTATAAGAGAAGCAAATGGAGATGGCCATAAATTCTGACTGAGTGATCAAGGAAAACTTCAGAGATGGAAATATTTTAATTAAACTTTGAAAGATAAGGGACTGAAGATGGGGAAGGAGAATTCCAGACAAAGGAATAGCAAATTCAAAGTAATAGACTCAGGATTTGTATGGGATTAATCAATAATATACTGGGCAGTAAGTGTGTTGAGTGTTGTGTGGAATGTTGGGAGCATCACTGGAGCAGTAAATTGGGTATGGCTTGTGAAAGACTTTGTAAGCTATACAAGGAAGCTTGGTTTTTAATCTGTGGAACTCAGACAGCTATCAAATGTTTCTGATTAGTGGAGTGATGTGATTAGATTTGGGTTTTAGATAATTAATTTTAACACATAGAACTTATTGTAATAATGGTGTGCAATGATGAAAACTGAACCATAAAAATTGCAGTAAGGATGGAAAAGTGAGAATGAATGCTAGAGAGATTACAGAGCCAGATTGGGCAGAACATGGGATGGCCAGATTTTGGTGAAGGGGCAGGAAGAATCAAAGATGGTACAGATGTTTCCAGCTTGAGGAATGATGTAGATGCCATGGCTGTGTCAGGTAATTATGAAGAAACCTGCTGAATGCTAGTTTCCTATTCTTCATATATGCTTTTCATCTCAGAGCTTATTCCTTCTATTCAATTTCTTGTATACTCTAAAGATCTTTAGAAAACAACTTTTTGGCATTCTCCTTCTCCCTTTCCCCCTGTCTTCTTTCCTCCCTAGCTATTAGATTTCTAATTAACTATCAAAATTTTAACATTTCAAAGAAAGATTGAAAACATATCCAGAGATGAGAATTAACTTTTATAATTTTTAGCTTTTAATAATGGTTCAGAAATTTCACCTGTATTATTCTTTAAATAAATAAGAGAAGCTGAATTTTATTAACTTAGACTTTAAAAATTAGTTTGTTGAGTCTTTGTTCTTCTACAATTTTGCATCCCTAAAAATGTGTGTGTTTAAATACAGAAAAATGCCATTATTAATATTTTTTATATATGCTACCCTTTGTATTCATTTTGCTGTAACACAGTTTATATTTTCTTGTTCTTTAAAGGAAGTAAGTTATGAAATTAAAACAGAATAATTTTGGCACTACAAAAGAGTTCATTTTATTCAATTTGACCAAATACATAATTGGACAGGGTATCATCAATATTGTGGGAAAAACCTGAAACAATAACATTCTTCAGGAGAATAAATCAAATTAATCATTTTTCTTTCTGTTGTTTGGCTCATCAAATCATGAATTAATTTGCAGAGCCAAATTTTCACAACAAAAATATTTTTCTTTACAAAAGTAAAGAAAGGATTGGTGTTCCTTCAGAGATTCCAGAGGAATCTCTTTCCTTATGACACTGTCTTCACATTGACAGTTGATTTCTTGCTCCCAGTTGAAGTACCTAAGCACAGAAGTCTCTTAGAAATAAATGTACTATTTATGTGCTTTGCCCACGTTTTGATGGGGTTGTTTGATTTTTTCTTCCTGATTTGCTTGAGTTCTTTGTAGATTCTTGTTATCAGCCCTTATTGGATGTATGGCATGTAAATATTTTCCCCCATTCTGTAGGTTGTATATTCACTATATTGATTTTTTATTTGGCTGTGCAGAAGCTTTTTAATTTGATCATGTCCCATTTATTTATTTTTGTTGTTGCTGTGATTGCTTTGGGGGTCTTCTTCATAGATTCTCTGCTTAGGCCAATGTCTATAAGAATGTTTCCAACATTTTCTTCTAGAATTCTTATAGTTTCATATCTTAAGTTTAAGTCTGCTATCAGTAGAATTGCAGAATTAATTTTGAATTAATTTTTGTCAGTGGTGAGAGGTGTGTATCCTGTTTCAGTCACCTACATATGGCTATCCAATTTTCCTAGCACCATTTATTGACTAGGTATTCTTTTCCCCAGTGTATGTTTTTGTCTGCTTTGTCAAAGATCAGATGGCATTATGAGGATGGTTTTATATTTGAGTTCTCTGTTCTGATCCACTGGTCTGTGTCTTTGATCTTGAGCCAGTGTAATGCTGTTTCAGTTACTATAGCCTTGTACTGTAGCTTGAAGTCTGGTAAAGTTATGCCTCCTGATCTGCTCTTATGTGAGGTTGCATTGGCTATTTGGGGTTTTATCTCATTCCACACAAAGCATAGAATTATTTTTTCTGGACCTGTGAAAAATGATGCTGGTATTTTAATGGGATTACATTGAATCAATACTTTTCAAAAGAAGATGAACTAATGGCCAATAAACATATGAAAAAATGCTCAAAGTCTCAAATCTCAGGGAAATGCAAATAAAAACCACAATGAGATATCACCTAACTCCAGTAAGAATGGCTTTTATCAAAAATTTCCAAAACACCAGATGCTGGTGTGGATGGAGAGAGAAAGGAACACTTATACACTGTCGGTGGGACTGCAAACTAGTATAACCTCTATGAAAAGTAGCACAGAAATACCTCAAAGCACTAAAAGGAGAACTACCATTAGATCAAGCAATCCCACTACTGAGTATTTACCCAAAGAAAAAAAGGTCATTTTATCAAAAAGATACTTGCACTTAAATGTTTATTACAGAATAAGTCACAATCACAAAGATGTGGAATCAACCCAAGTGCCCATCAATACATGTGGATTAATAAAATGTGGTATATTTATACCATGGAGTACTACTCAGCCATAAAAAATGCTGAACTCATACCTTTTGTAACAACCTTGATGGAACTGGAGACCATTCTTCTAAGTGAAGTATCACAAGAATGGAAAAGCAAACACCACATGCACTCACTATTAAATTGGAACTAATCGATCAACACTTATGTACACATATGGAAGTAAAACTCAATGAAAATCAAGGAGATGGGAGGCCGGAAGAGGGGATGGGTAAATTCATACCTAGCAGCTACAATGCACACTATCTGAGTGATGGGCACACTTATAACTTTGACTCAAACTGTACAAAAACAATTTATGTAACCAAAATATTTGTACCCCTATAATATTCTGAAATTTTAAAAACAGGGAAAAAAACAAAAGAAATAAACAAACTATCATTGTTAACCTACTCTACTGTCAACCACTAGGCATAAAGCATTTTCATGAGTGTTATATTGAATTGTGAGTCCAGCACTGGGAATTTTGTATTATCATTCTCATTTTAGGGACCCGGAAACTGAAGGTTAATGAGATACTCTCTTTGAAAATGGGTCTGATACAAAAAGGTTTAAGAACTGGGTCTTGGATAAGAAAAAGGAGATGAGTGTTAGAAACAGACCAACCTGATTTAAATCATGACTTTGCATGTACTTAAACTTTCTGAACATTAATTCTCTGATTTTTAAAATGAAGGAAATAATACCAACTTCAAGAGGTAGCTAGGAGGATAAAGTAAAATAATACTGTCTTTTGAGAGGATGTGAGTGGGTATTTAATTGGTAAGGGCTTGGTTGGGGATAAATACTTTTAGTTTTATAAGAGTACATCAACCTTGACTTCTGACCTGTAGACTTTTAAAAGCTGCCCATAGTTGGCAACAGAAAATTGTGCTCCAGATTTCATCAGTTACTTTATTCATAAATGTTCTGCTATCCAAGTCTATTGTCACTGCTGACTATAAATCTTTTCCTTTTCATTATTAGCTGAAGAAGAAAATCCCATGAAACTCAAATAGTAACAACTTGAATCATTGTCTAGGCATGATTTAATAGTGTCATGTAAAGATATAGATAGATTGAGCAAATAAAAATTGAAATAGCAGAGAAAAATCTAAAGTGAGCATTATATAGAAAGAAAAGTTAATTTTTAACAGATAAAAATTAAGATACCTCATTTGCAGTATGAAATTATTTGATTGGCAATAAAGTCACTTTATACTGCCTTGCCCAATATAGTTGATTAATATTAAAAAATTTAAAAAATCTCTATTGTGTTAAATTGCCATCTTTACTGATCTGATTACATTTTCTTGCCTACTCCTCTACATTTTAACACCATATGATCAATAGATTATTATCTAGTCATTGAAATTTTATTTAAGGAAAATATATTGTATCAATTTTATTTCTCTTTTATAAGCCAAGATTCTTTTCTGTACCTAATTGTGCATTTTAGACAACATTTTTATACCTGGGATATGAAGAAAAATGAAATTAACAAATGAATTTTGTGTGTTTTGGAATGTGTCATTTCAACAGTTTTTCTTTCTTTCTTTTTTCTTCCTATTCTTCTCTCCCTCCGTTTTTTCCTCTCTTCCTTCCTTCCTTCCTTTCTTTTTTAAAAAATGATAACAGTGTTTCAGTGCCTGCGCTGTAAAAGACATTATACTAACTTCAAATCTAAGGAGACTATTAAAATATATGAGATATTGTCCTTCACCGCAAGGGATTTCTATTTTGGTAAAAGAGAAAAAATATATTGATTGATTGATAGATATTATAAATAGAGGTAGAAAGAGCTAGAGATATTTATGAGTATGTGTGTAAAACAACACAATGGAGGACAATATCCTGAGAAACCGTGATTATAACAGCACATTTATTATTTCAAAAATAAAAATAAATAACATTTAAGTGATTGAATAATCAGCAGCCTTAGGAAATATAACTTAATGGAAATTAAGGAATTGACAAAGCTTTATGTTTTTATGTACCATAAAAACAGTAAAATTTTATTCTACATGGAATAAGAATGGTGACATACATGTTATGTGTCCTGTCCCTCAAGCCCTAGATCCCCTTTATTCTGACAAGCATTGGCAGGGCACAATCTCTGCTGCTTAACCGTAGGTATCAATAGAAATCAGATATATCTTTGGCTGCTTCTCCAACCATAAATCCAACAGTGTTCAGTTGGCCACCTGATGGCCCTCGACACATGAAAGACTATAAGAAGTTATATAGAAAGCAGAAGACACTGGCTGGGAATTAAATTGAAATGACTCCTTTTTAAGATTCTCTTGTGATTTGAAGAACAAAAGTGAATGAATATTTGCAACACAAGTTTAATGTGAGTGGATTTTTCCTTTTTCTGTTATGCCTAACTTACTCAATAACAGCTTTGTGATCAGATCACCTTTTATTCTTTCTCAAAGAAGCACTGCAGTGGAATAAATATACTATAAATTCTACTTACCTTCGAAAGGAAATATCTGCTAGTCCTGTGCTTTGCCCGGACAATACTTCATATCATAAATCCACCCACGTGGTAGATGCAGCTGTGGTTTAATTATTTCATCAGGCACAGAGTTTATGGTTCCTTGGCTGAATCTTTAAAAGCTATTGTTAAATGCAGTTCAGTAGAACTGTTGTGAAAATTTGTTTCTGTTAGCAAGAAAAATAATATCTAATAATTAAACACTGCAAAGCATAATTATATAGAATGTACCGCCAAAAGCAATATATCAATATTATTCAGAACATACCTATTAACACATTTTATTTTTCGAGAATGAAAGAAAGCCAGTTGTTTTGCTGTAGGAAATAAAACACACTTTTCTTGTGAATATCTATAAAAGAATTTCTGCTACTTGTCAAATATATTGTCTAGTATATGGTTCCTTTAAAAAAAATGACACCAAAGTAGAATAACATGAAAACACTATTTTGAAAAGATATGTACAGCCTTTATTTTGTTATTTAGAATTCATGCCAACTTGGATTTTTTAACTTGGTGTTGTCAGTTGTAATAATGTAAAATAATGGTTATTCAGGATTATATGGCTGATTTAGATATAGGGAACATTCTTTATTGAGGGGGAAAAACAGGAGCATTTCAATAACACATAAGCCATATTTTTAGAGTTCAGATTTTTGTTTTTATTTTTAAGGGTCCCAGGGACTATAAACACTCCTACTGAGTGAGTGACCCTAGAAGTCCCTCTGAGTACTGATCTTATTCATCTAGATGTCTGTCCATGTGTTAATTATATTTACGTGATACTCAAATTTAATAACATTTACTTGTCTTTTCTGTGTACCTCCCAAGTATTGTTTTCTGTTTACTAAATCTTTCAAAGATTCCAGGCTTTGGCATCATACATCTTTTCCTAAGCACTGACTATTTTGAGCTCAATATTGTGTTCACAGTGCAGAGATCCTGTTGATTTTCCCAAGATGAAAACATTACTGAGTTATGTGTAGACCTGAAGACAAAATCTGGCCCTGAAGTTGCTTAAGATTATTCATGGGGAGAATTTTCCAGCTCTCTTTTTGTTCCTGCCTAGAGCCATTGAATGCCTCTTAAATCACTGACAAAAAATTTAGGTCAATGCATTGCCTGAGGTCATTTAAATTTCAAATCTGCTGCCATTTTCCTGCTTGTAACTATTGGGAGAGAAGAGCATTGTGCCTACAGTTAGTGAGCTGGAGCTGAGAATCTGGCACAGGAAACTTCAACTCAGAGTCAAACTTATTTATGCTCTGCTGAAGGAAGTATGTCAGGAAGGTTAATGAGTTTAAATTGGCATTCTGTCTTCTGACTCAAAGCTGAATTGAGAACTACATACAGTGATAAGGATTAGTCTCTTTGCCAGATTTTGTACCACTTGTTATAGTTTAGACTTGGGTACATTTTTTGTGAGCATAAAAGGTGTTATTCTGGCTCCACAGAAATAATCTATGAAGAAGGCCCAGACTTCATGATTTGTTCAAACAAATCAAGCAGCAGGAGCTGAATGCCTGGTGTTCCCAGGTCTCCATGGCCAGCACAGAGCACAGACACAAACATGGTCCCTGGATTCAACCAAAAATTCCTCTGGATGAATTCTGCTCTGTGCATATTGACAGCTGTCATTCCATCACTTCTGTCACATGTTGCACTAAACATAGAAAAAAAGATAAGCTTTTATTTTCATTTCTTAAAATATGCTGGGTCAGGCCAGGCGTGGTGGCTCACGCCTGTAATCCTAGCACTCTAGGAGGCCAGGGCAGGAGGATCACTCAAGATCAGGAGTTCGAAACCAGC
>VBSM01003143.1:28088098-28098672 GCA_008086735.1 Cheirogaleus medius
AAAAAAAAAAAAGAAAAGAAAAGAAATCATGGTGGCATGCTGAAAGGACTTAAAAGCCAGCTTGAAGGAACTGCCAATGACCAAATCTTGGACAATTTGAATGACAAAGTAAATAAATATAATAATGAATTATAACCCATAGAATAAGGTAAATATCTGTCCATTGTGATATCAATAAATAATTGAATAAACAATAAATAGGACAAAAGACCAGCTTTTTCTTTGAGTATAATCTCAATTAATAAATGTAAAAGGAATGGCAGAAATAAAAGAAATTACCATTTTATAAACCACAATTATAATTGTTGCTGATTAGCATCAGCAATAGATACAAAATTACTGGGCAAAAATATGTTAAAAAACAAGATAGTTGCATAGTCTCAAAATATTCCTTCACCAAAATATGCATATTAATTAGTAACTTTACAGTGGGAAACCTAGCAGATACCACCTTAACTAAAAGATCAAATTAACATCACCGGCAGTAAGACATATAGACATCATGTAACTCATGCACCAAGAAGGGCACACCACTTCTATGATATTTTTGCCAAAAATGCATAACCTCAAATCAAGAGAAAACATTAGGCAAAACTAAATTGAGAGGCGGTCTACAAAATAATTGGCCATTTCTCTTTAAGAGTGTCACAGTCATGACAAATACTGAGGAACTGTCCCAGATGAAAGAGATCAAGGTGGCTTAATAATTGAATGCAATGTGCGATCCTGGAATAAGTCCTGGAAAAGAACATTAGAGGGGCAAATGGCAACATTCTAATAAGGTCATAGATTAGTTAGTAGTATTTATCAATGTTAATTTTCTTATTTAAATAATTTTAATATAGGTACCTAAGATGTTAACTTTAGAGGAAGCTGAATAGAGTGTAGACAGGAACCGTGTGTATTACTTTTGCAACTTTTTTGTAAATCTAAAATTATTTCAAAATAAACAATTTAAATGCTGGCCTATATATAGGTGAAAGAGTGTCCAAGATCAAATTCCTTAACCTTTCAGTTCTCCATTTCTTCCAACTACAAAACAGATAGTATCTACCCTATGGGATGTGGTGAGGGTTAACATGAAACTATGTATAAAGGACCCAGCTGATGCTTAGTTCACAGTAAAACCTTAAGAAACCATTAGGGTCATCATTTCTGTAATTGGTATGGATCATTACAATTCTATTTAAAACTAAGATTTTGTGTGTGTGTCTTTTAGAAGGAATTTTGTTAATTGTTCCTTTTATAATTAGAAAGTGACCTTCCATCTCTGTTATTTTGGGTTTTTTTGGTTTTGAGCCTATATTTTCCGATATTAGAATATGTATGTATTTCATTATAATTCAGTTGGTATGTATTTTTTTATCTAGGTTTTCCAGGTTTGTCACTTGAAGTAGCATATAATGTATTTCAAATTCATTATGACAATCTGTCTTATAACTAGTGTGTAGAAGTATGTCTGCAGTATTATTTTTAGTTTTGTATTGACTCTACTTTTTCTCTAATTATGTGCATTTCATGCCTGTTTTTATTATATATATTTCATTATTTCTCTCTACTGTTTTGTCTCTTCTATCTCTATTTTTATTTTATCAATTAACATTTAAAAATGCAACATGCATTTTAAAATCAACAAAAGTTCAACTTAATCATTATTTCCATATGACTCCTGAATCATGCTGAACTATTAAACTCTGATCATCTCCTCCAATCTCTTAATTATATTTATACTCTAATATTTTACTGTATTTTGTTTTTTACTTCCAAATTAGATGGTGTTATTTTTGTTATTCTATACAATCAATGTTTGTTAGATTTCCTACATTTTTACCTGTTTATTTGGTCACCATTCTATCTTTTTTTTTTTTTTTTTGAGACAGTCTCACTCTGTTGCCCGGGCTAGAGTGCTGTGGCGTCAGCCTAGCTCACAGCAACCTCAAATTCCTGGGCTCAAGCAATCCTTCTGCCTCAGCCTGCCTAGTAGCTGGGACTACAGGCATGCACCACCATGCCCTGCTAATATTTTCTGTATATATTTTTAGTTGGCCAATTAATTTCTTTCTATTTTTAGTAGAGACGGGGTCTCACTCTTGCTCAGGCTGGTTTCGAACTTCTGACCTTGAGCAATCTGCCCACCTCGGCCTCCCAGAGTGCTAGGATTACAGGCGTGAGGCACCACACCCGGCCCATTCTATCTTGTATTTCAGAGTTTTCTATGGAATAATTTACCTTCTTCCTAAAGCATATTTTTAGAAGTTTAATCAGTAAGAGTCTTCTAATGCTAAATTCTGCTTTATAATCTACAAATGCATTTATTGTGTTCTCATTATTAAATAAGAAAGCCCCATGTAAAATTCTAAGTCAATAGCCATATTCATTTAGCATGTGAAGGATGATGTCATCTGGCTTCCACAGTTATTGTTAATGGCAGTCAAGTTGCAGTTCGTTTATATTTAATAGATGATTATATTAGTTTCATAGGACTACCATAACAAATAACACAAACTGAATGGCTTAAAACAACAGAAAAGTATTCTCTCACAGTTCTGAAGGCTAGAATTCCAAGATCAATATGTTGGTAGGGCCATGCTCCCTCCAAAATCTCTAAGGGAGGATCCATCCCATGCCTCTCTTAGTTTCTGATGTTTGCCATAAATCCTTTATTTATGTTCCTTGGCTTCTAGATGCATCACTCCAAGCATCACTCCTCTGTATTCACATGGATGCCTGCCCTCTGTGTGTTTCTGTCCCTGTGTCTCTTCTCTTTTATAAGGATATCAGTGATATTGAATTTAAGACCAACTTTACTCCATTATTACCTTTTCTTGATTTAACTAATTATATCTAATTATATACAAAGACATTATTTCCAAATATAGTCATATTATTATATAAGGTTCCAGGAAGAACATGAATTTTAGGAGATCACTATTCAAGTCAGTATAGTGTTGTACTTTTTTCTCTATGGCCAGTTTTTAAACCATCTATTAATCTTGGATTTTCTGTGGTTTCACTATGATATATATTTTTATATGTGGATTTCTTTATATTGATCTCTTTTGAGCTTTTTTGTTGTTATCCCTGTCCCACCAATTTGGAAATTCTTAGTCTTTAGATCTTTGAATAGTGTCTCCCTTTGGTCTCCATGCTCTCTTTTTGGAACATCAATTTAATGTATTTTAGAACTTCTTACTCTTAATCTTCCATGTCTCCTAAATTCTCTCTTATATTTTGTATCTCCTTAACTCTGTACTTTATTCTGGGTAATTTCTTCATCTCTGTCTTCTAGTTTACTAATTCTTTATTCATTTATGTCTAATGTACTTTTTAAATCATCCATTCAGTTTATAATTTTGATGATTATACTTTTTTATTTCTAGAATTTCTTTTTTATATTTATTTAAATATTTCTGGCTTTTTTTTATATTTCTTGCCAGGTTTTGCATTACTTGTTTTATGTTTATAAACATTGTAAGCATTGTTTTATAGTTCATATCTTATAAGTCTAAAGTTGAAATCCTTGGTATTTAATTATGCTATTTGATTTTTCTGACTCTTTCATGTGAGTTTATATTTGACTGAACTTTATCTGTGGAATCATAGTGCCTTCCTGGGTTTTATGTGCCTTCCTGAAGAGAGAATTTATGTTTATGTAACCTAGGTCATTACTGAGGCATCTTAACTTGAGGTTTTCTGAATGGTACAGGTAGTAAAAATTAAAACAAACAACCAATGTGAGAACAGTGGTAAGTTATCAATTTTTAAAAGATTTTTATCTTTTTTATTTCATACCCTGAGTCAAGACAAAGTCAGTTGGTGTGGTGCTGGGCTCATTCCTCTAATCCCAGCACTTTGGGAGGCCAAGGTGGGAGTATCACTTGAGGCCAGGAGTTCTAGACCAGCCTGGGACACATAGCAAGACCTCATCTCTATAAAATATTAAAAAAAAAAAAAAAATTACCCAGGCATGGTGGCATGAACCTGTAGTCCCAGCTCTTTGGGAGGCTGATGCAGGAGGATCACTTGAGTCCAGGAGTTCAGGGGCTGCAGTGAGCTATAATAGTGCCACTGTATTCCAGCTTAGATGACAAAGCAAGACCCCATCTCAAAAAAAAAAAATTAAATTAAAAATTTAAAAAAAGACAAAGTCAATCAATTGCTTTCTTGGTCCCCTTCATAGTCTGAGAGATTTTTCTAGCTCACCTTTATACTAAAGTATAAACTTTCATGGGCACATGATTTACACAAAGATTTCAGTTACAACTTCCACATAGCACAGACCCAAATCTCTGTCTTTCATCCACCGTCCCAAGGGCAGTTCCTGTTTCTCACTCTAGTTTTATTCATTCTTTTGTTTAATAAATACATACTGAGAACTTGCCAGGTGCCAGGCACTGAACAAATTGGTGTCTACTCTGCTTAGCTCATATTCTATTGATAGAAATACCAATAAACAAAAAAGTAAATGTAAAAAGTGGTGACAAGTGCTAAGGAGAAAAAATAAGCAAAAAAAAAGGGGACAAAGAGTAATGATACTTCATAAGGAATACTCAAGAAAGGCCAATATTATAAGATGAACTTTGATTAGAGAGCATTGAATATGAGGGAGTACTTAGGTAAATATCTGGACAGAATAGACACAAGTGCAAATCCCTAAGGTGGGAAATGTTCAAAGAGCAAAGAGGAAATTGGCTGTAGATAGAGTCAGAATGATAGGGATTGTGGTGTTGAGAGGTTTAAGAAAGAAGATAATGAAGGATCTTGTAGAAAATTATTGAGTCTTTTAATTTTATACTAAATAATCAAATCTGAGGAATGATGTGATATGACTTGTAGTTCTCTGTTTGGACCCATGTGGGTTCTTTTCTCATCTTGTGATCCCATTCTGTTTTTATAGAATTTCTTCTTTGGCTGGGCATGGTGGTGCACACCTCTAGTCCCAGCTACTTGAAAGGCTGAAGTGGGAGGATCGCTAGAGCCCAGGAGTTTGAGGAGTTTGAGGTTGCAATGAGCTATGATCACACCAGTGCACTCCAGCCTGGGTGACGGAGTGAGACCCTGTCTCTAAAAAAAAAGAAAAAAATATATTTTTTTATCATATGCATGTAGGGATATAGTATTTTTTTCAGTATATATGACCCATCGTAAATAGAATTTTACCTATATTTATCCAATTATGTATCACTTTTGTCTGTATTATCATAATCTATATTTCAGAATAGCTGTATTTAAAGTCTAATGATTTATTTTAATATATTTTTGGCCATAAGCAGCTATTAATAGCATCTCTGTAGTATGCTGCTTTTTATAACCTAGATAGTTTTAGTGACTTTGTAGTACCTTAAGAATTGACTAGAATATAAAGAGGCATACAGGAGACTACCAAGAGACTGTTTGCTTTTCCTATGTAGTTCAACTTATAATTTCATTTCTTCCTTTAGTTAAATTATACAATGCTAGAATGTAAATGACCACTCTTAAAAGTGAGCTGGGAGTTTTTAACAGATGTTTGGCACCTGATTGAGGGTCCATCGAGATGTATAAATCAGTTATACCTACCTTCTTTTTAACTTTGAAAATTTGGTGATATGAGAAATGTGGCAGTTTCTCTTGCTTTTAATCACATTGTCTGGTGAATGGCAAGCAGTCTTTCGCGTAAGGAATGACTTTACATCTCAGAACTGCTCAGCAGTGTATTCTTAAAGACATAAAAAATTAGGAAATCAAATATAAGCTGAAATTTAACTAAATGTACTGCTCCAATGGAAATAATTAAATCAAGGTGACAATTTGGATGAGCCAGATACATTCTAACATAGCTAAAATATAGTTTATCTGGTTGAGCAGTAATAATTTTGTCAAAACTGACTCCTCTACTTGGAGTCTGGCAAGTTTCTTTTCCATGTTGACTTTAAGATACTTCCTGATTGCATAAATGTTAATATGCAAGCAAAAAGCAAAAAAAGATGGGGGAAGGGTCTTCAAGCTAAAGAAATATGATTTTAATTAATCCAAGGTTGGCTTTATGTTTATTTCAATTTTTTTGTGTGTGAAGCAAATGTTTCTTAAGTGTCTAAAAATGGAAATACTAGTATATTTCTGCTTCATGAGAAGAAAGAGTAGTTTTCAGTGAGAAAAAATTTTTACAAGAAACTCTTCAGGTTCACTTTATAGCTGTAATCCTTCAAACACAGTTGGTACATCAATCTTACTATTAGATAGCATGTGAATCATAACACTGCCCCAGAAATCATAAAAGTGGTTTATAAGGTTACTTTTTTATTAAGGCCACTGTGTTCTAAGCTGTTTGGGAAATGACTAAACACCACTTGTGACTGGTACACTAGAATACTTATACTTGCACAGCAGGAATGGGTAAAATATGAGTTACTGCATCATGTCTTACTAACCTTGTCGAGAAAGACTGATTCTGCAAGTAACAAATAAAATGATGTAAAATAGCAGTTTTTATCAGGTCAAGACATAATCTATCAAGAGAAAAATGTAAGCACTGTTAAGTCCAAAAAATAAGAAAAGATTATCTTCCAGGGTGTCTGAGACACTGGGTTGTCCAAAGTTATGCATGGTTCAGCCTCAAGACTAGGGCGTTAGTAAGGACTTAGAGCATTTACTAAGTTAAGATCAAAGGATGGCCAGTTACTTACCTATTTCCTAGTCAAAGGTTTTCTAATCAGCTGCTCTATTGCTTTTAGCCCTGTCCTTATGGATTTTTATATAGGTATTTAAAGTTTGCTAATTTGAATATATTTAAAATTTTAAAAGTTATTTTTATTTGGGGCCCTGTTTAATATTCCTAAAGACTTTGAGATTTTATAGTTCTTTAACAGGTTCTTCAGGTAAATCCATCTTTTTCTGGTAACTGTGCAAGCCAATAAACTACACTTGCCTTCTTCACCTTCTCTGAAATCTTCCCAGTCAATCCTTGTTGGGCTCTAGTCATTGCATCCACCTGTCATCTTTTCAGAGCATGTCATGGACCTTATGAAAGAATGTGGGACAACATGGTCATCAAACTTGCACTGTCCAATAGAGTAGCAACCAAGCATATGTGACTATTTGAATTTATATTTAAATTAATTAAAATTATATTAAAGTAAAAATTAATTTCTTCAATCATACTATCCACACTTCAAGCGCTTAAGAGCCCATGTGGGCAGGGTGCAGTGGCTCATGCCTGTAATCCTAGCACTCTGGGAAGCTGAGGTGGGAGGATTGCTTGAGCTCAGGAGTTCAAGACTAGCTTGAGCAAGAGTGAGACCCCATCTCTACTAAAAATAGAAAAATTGGCTCAGCGTAGTGGTGTTCCTATAGTCCTAGCTACTCGGGAGGTTGAGGCAGGAGGATCACTTGAGCCCAGTAATTTGAGCTTGGAGTGGGCTATAATAAAGTCACTGCACTCTACCCAGGGTGACAGAGTGAGACTCTGTCTCAAAAACAACAACAACAACAACAACAAAATTGAACACCCTCTTTACTCCATCCCCCTTAAAAAAATAAATAAATAAAAGAGCGCATGTGGCTAGTGGCTAATATTTCCATCATTGCAGAAAATTCTGTTGGAAAGCACTGGTTCAGACCAAACAAAGAAACAAAATAACCCTTGGCCTAAAATTTACGAACATTATAAGGCTTCATTTAAGCCATTATGTGTTACTCAGAGGTTCAAAAAGTTACTATTGAACTTTAGAATTTATTTCAATTCATCATTTTCCTCCCACTGTTAGAGCAAAGAATGGTCAAAAAGCAGGTAGGAATAGCAAAAGCAAAGAACCAATCAACAGGATCCTTTTATTAAGAGAGTGCTACCTCCATTATTTCACTTTATAACAATATTATCTGCTAAAATAAAAATTTGCTAAATTAAAATTTTTTAAATACAGGTTGATTTATTTATTATTTAGTGATTGATTGCTGCTTGGCATTGTTGTGCTGTTTTCCATGGTCACAAATAAGCCAGAAACCATTTGCTGAGGAGATTTATATGACACTACTTATTTTAAAGTAATAGCAGGTGTCTCATTAATCTAAGTAGTCTATTCTCTTTTTTCTTAGCTCCTGGCATTGATTCAAGGCTAATGTAATTAAATGATCATCCTGAAATAAATAGGCTTCAAAGCAATTTTAAACTTTTGATTAAAATTTAATGTGATGAAAAGTACACAAATCATAAGTGTACATCTCAATTAAATATCATAGAGTGAGCACACCTGTGTAACTCCCACCGTTTCAAGTCCCAAAAGCTCCCTGTGTGCTCCCTCCCAATAATTATCACTTCCTTTTGCCTCAGGAGTGGCCACTGTCCTGACATTTTACAGCTTAGATTACTTTGTCCTATTTTTGGAATGGGAACATACAATATGAGCTTTTTATGGTAGGCTTCTTCAGCTCAACCTTACATTTGTGACGCACCCACGTTGTTGCACATGGTTGTATTTCTTTCATCTATATTACTGTCTAGTATTCCATTGTATGAATTTACCACAGTGTATCCACCCTACTGTTGATGGACATCTTGGGTTGCTGGATTGTTATGAACATTCTTGCACCTTTCATGCTTTTGATGCACATGTGCAAACATTCCTATTGGTTATAACTCTTAAAGCATTTTTTGGATTTTAAAGTGGAAGTGATTTGGAGCAGAATGCATAATTCAGCTATTCAGCTGTCCCTTTTTTTACACATGCAAAGTTTGTAAGATTTGGATTCTTTTTTTTTTTTTTGGTTGGTTGATTGGTTTTGGTTTTGGTTTTAAAGGTTATAGAGTGCTTTTTCAGGAATATTTTGTTCAGACTGGGTAGGTCTGCTACAACAGAACTGTGAGAATTCTGCACGTTGATAAATATACTCACCAGTGACTGAAGAAGCAACAACAAAGACTTATTTGGTAGTAACTGTAATTCTGTCTGCTTCTAGCTATAAGTAGATTTAGTTGCCACAATATCCAAAGACAACGCCAGTCACTGGGGCAGAACACAGAGTCTCATTCCCCATTTGTGCTTAGAGAGGCACTTGCTTTTGGGGACAACTTGGAAAATTGATATCAATGTCTGTGTGCGTGTTAAATGCATCTTTAATAAAGCCCTGGAACATAGGTGAGAAAGAAGGATAAAAGATCCCATATTTCTGTTTTGTGGTCAATCTCTCTGATGTGAGAATTTTTTTGAAAAAAAAAATTGCAGCATTAGGGCTGGACAAATGTTATGCTCTTCCTGTGAGTTGAGTAAAGGAGGAAAAAAAGAGAGGATTGAAGATCAGGGAGAGGCCTTTTGTTCTCACTGTTGGCACATCAAGCCATAACGGTTTAATAAGCCTTTAATTAGAAAATGAAGAGCTGAATGGATTCAGGGAGAAAGAGGTCTCCCTTTCTCAGCATGATCTGAAAGCTTTCCCTGAAAACAATCATTAACAAATATAAAGGGCAACACCTATGCAGTTAGCTTCACAAGCTATTCTTCATATGCTGGGGCTTCCCACAAGCAACTAGCAAGGCAAGTCATTGATAACAGAGGGGCTGGGAAGGCTTCTGACCAGAACAAGTGGATTATATGTAGATTTTTCCTTCTATCTGAGCAAATAGAATACATTAGGGGAATTCACATATTTCTAATGTTCAAGCATGGCTGGGATTGGGATTTTAAAAATAATAAATTAAATAAATAAAAATAAAAATTCTTAGCATATACCACCACCTTAGATCTGCTTGAATCTGAATCCCTGAGAATGGGGCCCAGGAATGTTTATTTTTCAGAAGCTTACTTGAGATTCTGATATGTCATTGGGCATGAGAACTACTCTACATAGAGCCTGGTTGTGTTTGATTTATCTTTTCTCCAAGTGATAAAGGGTTGATTATATAGAGAGTATTTTTTTAATAGGAATAAAGAGATGACATTACTTAAGAAAGGGATTTCGTAGTTTTTATTTCTGTATTTGGCATTAACCGGAAAACAGGCTCCTCCATAGTTAAATGTCTTATTTGGAGGCAGCTGGTTCAAGCTACGGACACATGATCCCTAGAGCTCCAAAAAAGACTGAGACAAGTGTTTCTGGTAGAGTGAAGTCTGACACAGTGGCTGGATGTTCCATGCAAACTACCCTAGGGGCCTCAGTGTGAACATCAGTCATTGTCTTGGGATATAATGTACTGGCATTTGGGGGACTACTGTGCTGAATTATTAATCTGAATTTTCTTCTAATTCTTCTGCACGACTTTTATGATACATTCATTTGTAGATATTTATAAATATTAATCAACATTTATTGAGCACATGATACTACCAGGTATTAGGCTAGACATTAGAAATACAACAAAGAAGACAAGGCCTCTGACATTTAGATCTTATTCTCACTTCAAACAATTATTTCTTATTCCTACACATGTCTTTCTTCTCTTACTGCTGTATATCTGCTGAAAATCTATGTTATTAAGTCAGTAACATTATTTTATTATACATGCAGTTCCAAGTCAGTAGTCTCTGCAAAAAGGCCTGTTTTACAAGTAGAGTTCTTAAGAAATAACCAATTGTTTTTCTCTTTGTTTTCTTTCTTTTTTT
>VBSM01003143.1:28112504-28135172 GCA_008086735.1 Cheirogaleus medius
TGGGCAACAGAGTGAGACTCTGTCTCAAAAAAAAAAACAAAAAACAAACAAACAAACAAACAAAAAAGATGACAAGTGATAGAAAAGTAGATTATGAAATAAGAAAACTAAGAAGCATGTTAAATGTTGTTTAGACAAAGATTTTTAAATCCTGATTCTGGTTGACCAAATGGGTATCACCTGTGTATGGAAGCTAGTGACCAGGAAACTGAGAACTTTTACTTAATGAAACCTTCCACAATTTATGAAAAGCCCAATGCTGTACATAACTCTTCCAAATCAAATGGTCCTTAGACACTGATCTTTGGGAAGGGTGTGAGCGAATTACATAGATTCAGACTCAGGGCTTAAAGATTATTGAAAAATAGGAAGTTATTAAGAGATTGTTTGGTCTCATCAGAGCAGACTTAAGTAACCTGGTTGATCCTAGAACTGTTCCAACAAAACCATTATGCTCAGGGTCAGACCAGAATATTATTGGTCTTGAAGGGTGGAATAAATGAAGCAACATCAAACCAGTTATATTCCTTGATTTTTCAAGTAACATGGCTTTAGAAAAAACAATCCCAATACCACAAGTTTAAACTTATCCTGTTCGTTCTAATATTTCAAAAGAATTCTAAAACAATAAAACAATGCTTAACCTAATATAGCATTCTATTGCCCCCCAAATAGGATTTCATATTTTAAATGGCGTACCAAAAAATACATCTTATAATCTTGAGGCAAACTTCTTTATTTTGTTATACAACCAAAAATCTTAAATCTTAGTACATTACCATTTTAACAAGTCACCTTTTAGTCTTTATGTGCAGTTTTCACATAGTTTTACTCAATATTTTAAAAATGTAGTTAACATTGTAGACATTTTAATATTGCTGCACATCATTTGTTATCTTATTTGGTATAATATAATCATGTTCAGAACTATTTTTGCCTATTTACAGTGACTTCAAGTGAACAGACCCACTCCCTCCTTCCCCCACCCTCAATTTAAAATAAAAAAGAAAACAAAGAAATAAAAAGACAACAAGAAATGACATTAGGTTCTAGGAGGGAAACCCTAACAATTCAAGTGTGGGGATGCAGAAGTCAGCTTTTTGCACCCATTCTTCATGCTACACAATAAACTTTCTGAAACTAAAGCCAAGTATATTCTAAAACCTTTCAAGAAGCTCCAGTGGATTTCTGGATTTGTTCCTTTAAAATGAGGATACTCTGCCTTTGCTCAGGAGGCAGCATGGCAATCTGATCTGCAGTCAGCTGAAGAACTTGCATAATCAAAGCTGCCTTTTCCTGATCCTGTGGAGTTACCTGGCTCTGTCCAGGACTAAAACTGCTAGGCTGGCCTCCACCTTGCTTGCTTGCCCCCTGCATGCCCACTCCTTGTATGCCTGCCCCCTGCATTCCTCCTCCTCCTTGTATACCTGCCCCTTGCATTCCTCCTCCTTGTATGCCTGCCCCCTGCATTCCTCCTCCTTGTATGCCTGCCCCCTGCATTCCTCCTCCTTGTATGCCTGCCCCCTGCATTCCTCCTCCTTGTATGCCTGCCCCCTGCATTCCTCCTCCTTGTATGCCTGCCCCCTGCATTCCTCCCCCTTGTATGCCTGCCCCCTGCATTCCTCCTCCTTGTATGCCTGCCCCCTGCATGCCAGCTCCGGGATTCCCCACCCCTGAAATGCTTGGGACCTGTCTGGGTCCCTGAGGACCACCTGCCCCTATATTAATGGGACCAGGACCCTGGATTCCACCAGTCATAGGGCCTCTCGAACTGGGGCCAGGGCCCCTCATCTCCAGTCCTCTTGCATCCATGCCTCTTGCTTCCATTGCTCTTGTTTCCATTGCACAGGTCTCCATTCCTCTTCTCTCCATTACCCGTGCTTCTAAGACCTCAGTTTCCATGGCTCGAGTCTCCATCCCTCGAGAATCTCTATTACCTCTACCATCCATGGGGAGACCTCTTTGATCTATCATGGGACCTCTGGGCTCTCCAATTAGCATTCTGGGATCTGCTAATGGCCCTCCCCTCATCTCGTGGGATGAAGGGCCGCGGCTGTCATGACCAGACGCATGGTGCATGGGAGGACCCTGATGGGGTGGGCCCAGATAACCTCTGGGCTCTACTTCTCCAGTGACTGAAAGCAAAGTCCCTCCACGTGGGTCATTTGGAGCATCTCCTAACAGTCCTCGAGGAGGCAGGCCACCAGCAGTCATGGGTCCACGAGGTATAGGAGCTCTAGGATCTGACATCTGCACTTGCCCCCGCTCTAAAGGCACGGGGCCAACCCCTGGAATTCCAACTTGAGGCTGCATTCCTCCTCCAGGAGTTAAAGAACCAGGCCCAGGTCCAGGAACTGCAGCTGGCATTGGCCCTGGAGCTGGAATTCCACCCTGGATGGGAGTCTGCATCAGAGGAGGAATGTCCTTCACAGGTCTTCTAGCCAAATGCTGAGGCTGAGGGGCTGAAGGATTTTGTTGGTTCAGCAGAACATTAGGTCCTGGGCAGAGCCCAGGGCCAGGGCCAGGACCAGGGCCAGAGACAGAGACAGACTGAGATTTGCCTGGGATCAGTGGTGTGACATGTATCTTGCGATGCAGAATTTTCAGAGCAATCTCTGGATCCATGATTCTCATCACCACTTGTGCCTGCAACAGCGCATAAGCCAGCTGAGGGTTTTGAAGTAACATGTTTCGAGCTTCCTGGTGACTGTTTTGGACACAGAGCTTCATCTGCTTCATCAGTTCAAACATTTGTTCCGGGGGAAGACTGGCGACTGCCCTGGTAATCGATTCAGGGGCATCTTCTGGATCGATGGGGTCCCCATAAGGTGAGTCAATGATGGGCGCTGCAGGCCCTAGACTCTTTAACTCCTCTTTATTCTTTTCACTGGCAGCATTGTCCACCCGAAGCGCTCTCCCACTGAACTCGCGCCCATTGAGGTTCCGCATGGCACTAAGCGCGGTCTCCTGGTCTTGGTACTCGCAGAAGCCATAACCCTTGGGTTTTCCCGTCTCTCTATCGTATACCAGCCGGAAACTGACAACAGAACCAACCTCCGAAAAAATGTCCTTTAACTGCTCCTCAGTTGCCTCATACGGAATGTTCCCCACGAACACGGAACGCAGTGATCGATCCATTGCCGGGTCTCTCACCGCCAAACTCGACATGATTCCGGTTGTTCACACAGCCGATAGCGGATTCTTCTGAGAGTCTGTCCTCTGGCGACCCACACTTCCGCTGAGCAACGGAAGCGGCTCACAAAATCCCGGCAGAAACCTCACTGATACGCTTAAATCGTTCCGCTTCTCTGTGGAACCTGTATCCCATTAAGTAATTTAGCTAATGTTGCCAGCCTCCGATCCTTCGTGGTTCTGTCAGTTCCTTATTACTGAAACATATGCTTCTTTTCCCACGTCTTAGTCTGAAGACTTTCCATAGCGCCCCGCCACAACAGGCTTGTGGCGACTTGACCACAGTAAAGATGGCCGCATAGACTTCACCATGGCAACTGGGAGAGGACGCCTTTCTTGACGTCATGGGCGGTTTTGCTTCCGTTCCACCGGTGGGAAACCGCCAACCGAAAGCTGATTTAAGGCGGCGTGTTTTTCGTTCTGAAAAAGCGTTTTCATATGGCCGTTTCTCTTCATTATAGTATATTTAATATTTAAAATTACATTCCTGGCTGTGAGGCAAAAGTATAGTCGTTTCAAAGCAGATTTCAGATTTTCCCCTTAATATATAAAAGTAATGTCTCCTTTTAGAAAAACACTTACAGAAATTAACTGCCTAAAAACATAAACTGAAGCGTGTGCCAGCTGACCCGCCCCCACCCCGCTGCTTTGAATAACCGCTCTTGCTAGGTGGCCGATCCTTCTAGGTTTTTCTCTGCACACAGGCAGCAGTTGTGCTCTTCGTGATACTACAATTTTCTTCTTTAATAATATTAACCGATTTAATATTAATTAGTGATTAATAATAAATACCGTTTTATAGCTTCAGAGTATGGCTTAAATTCATTTAACCCTTCTAATATTGTGAGCATTTAGATTTTGATGATAATTTTTATTCCAAAATGTGATACAAGGAATCCCACCATCTCTAATACGAAGAGGAAAACAAATTGTGTATTTTTTTTCTCTTCTGTTAGTTTTGCAGGCAGAAGTTGAAACATATTGAGTGTGGGTTTCTCCGCTCCCCCATTTGAAAGTAGAGCTGACGCTTGGAGAGAACAGGTTAGGTAAAGTGACCAAGGCCAAGCAACCTGAAAGGCAAAGCCAGGATTCTTACCCAGATTGGTCTGGCATAGCTCCAGAGCAGCGCTATTCTTCGTGGTAGCCACTAGCCACGTGTACTGAGTACTTGAAATATGGCTAGTGTGATTGAGAAATTTTATATTTTAAATTTTATTTATTTTTTATTAATTTAAATATAAAAGCTGATATTTGGTATTGGAAAATTTTTTTAGTATTTGAAACAAATTACGTATGGAATCTACTCTAGCAATAATAAACTTCATTCATTCTAAATAAAAATCAAGTATTTCCAGTTAAAATTTAACATTCTAATTGAGGTGTGCTATGCATGTAAAATATATGCAATAATTTTGATGATTAAGTACAAAAAAGTAAAAGTAGCTCATCAATTTTATATTGTTTACATGCTGAAATAATTTTTTGATATATTGGATTAAATAAAATATATTTTGACATTAACATCACTTGTTTCATTTTACATTTTTTTATGTGGCTGTTAGAAAATTTGAAATTGTATCTATAGAGTATGTTACATGTCTGTGGACTGTACTGCTCCAAAGCCTTTGTCTTAACTCTTAAACAGGGGATTATTTTATTCTAAAATATGCCTTTTGAGGGGATCATGAAACTTTGTTTCAGCAAAAAATTGTATTATGTATCCTGAGTATCCTAGTCCAATGAATAGATTTGTGATAAGTATAATAGTTAGCTACACATAAGATAAAACATCCATTACCTTGACAAATTTTAATAATTCTTTTTTTTTTTTTTTTTTAGAGATGGGGTCTCGCTCTTGGTCAGGCTGGTTTCGAACTCCTGACCTTGAGCTATCCACCCGCCTCGGCCTCCCAGAGTGCTAGGATTACAGGCGTGAGCCACCGCGCCCGGCCTTTAATAATTCTTTAAAACAGTCTTGGACATAGCTATTCACCCAAGACATACAACAATTTATATTTGTAAGTGATAAGGTATTTATATCACCTAATAAAATCTTCCTGCTACCTCAAAGAAATAGAATAGCCACCAACTGGTAATGTTGTCTTCTCCCCAACCCTCCCGCAATTGCCCAATTGTTTCATTGGGGTCAAGGGTGAAGGGAGTTGAGGCTAGTGTCATTTCAGGAAATAAAGAACAAATCCAAGGACAACTTAGACATTAAGTATGTGTATAATTGTTTGTATTAAATGTAGTAATCATGAGGATGGTAATAGGCTATTAGAATAAATTATAAAATTCATAGAACAGCTTTTCTGCGGGAGTTTCTTTATTGCTACTGCTGATAATGTCTAAACCAGCGGTGTTTATACTCTAGCAGGCATCAGAATTATCTAGATTCACAGTGTGTTTAGTCAGATTCTGATTTTGGAGAATTGTCATTTCTAACAAGTTCTCAGGTAATGCTGGTGTTGCTGGTCTGCAGACCTTTAGAAATCATTGGTCCTAGAGATTTCGAAGTTTTTTCCTTCGTTTTCATCTGGCCAAACTAAATTTAGTACCCTCTGTTAAAAGTTGTGGAGGATTGGTTTTTAAAAATCTAATAATTTTCCATGCTGGTATAGTACATCTAGTACATGCCGATTCCATACTGAAGATATCATGGACTCAAAGATTAGATGAGGCCGGTGACTCACGCCTATAATCCTAGCACTCTGGGAAGCCGAGGCGGGAGGATCGCTCAAAGTCAGGAGTTCAAAACCAACCTGAGCAAGAGCAAGACCCCGTCTCTACTAAAAATAGAAAGAAATTAATTGGCCAACTAAAAATATATAGAAAAATTTAGCTGGGCATGGTGGCGCATGCCTGTAGTCCCAGTTACTCGGGAGGCTGAGGCAGGAGGAGCACTTGAGCCCAGGAGTTTGAGGTTGCTGTGAGCTAGGCTGATACCACGACACTCTAGCCCGGGCAACAGAGTGAGACTCTGTCTCAAAAAAAAAAAAAAAAATTAGATGAACACAGTAGCTAAGGAACTCTGGAAACAAACTAGAAGGAATAAGCTATTTGTTACAGGCTTTCCATGTTCTCTTTAGTCCTCCTATTTCAAACTAGAGGAACGGTTTTATATGGCCCCTTTCATACAGGACCAGTGTGACTCAGCATGTAACTCGATGACCAGAACACATAAATTAATATTTATGATTATATTAATTGAATGGCCCAGAATCACTAAGAGCTCTTGGAAACCTATGTACATTTTCTGGTCCCAATACATATTTTTCATAGCTCTAACTTGGAAGCATATCCATTTTATACTGCTTTTTTTTTATCCTAATAAAGTTTAACTTTAGATATTTATAGCATGGCATAAACTCTGAAAAATGTGCATGGTATATTCTGTATGTTCAGATGTCTATTCTGCCAGTAAGTCAAAATATCAAGTATACTAAAACTGATTTTTAATCAAATACGCGATGGCATATATGGTCAAATGAGAGCTGTCCTTCAGACTGCTCACCTTCAGAAACTATAAACTTACTCCATTGTTCAAAATGATTTTTAACACATTAACTGCCATGTGAGTTGTATTTAACTCATGCTAGTTTTGAGACTGGGGCCTCATGAAGCATATGTAACTCACAAGTCTTTTTACCTTGGGAGCTGTGTGGTGGGCAGGCAACTCACACTGTCATACTGTAGCATACATGTTATGTGATGGGTAGCCCCTGAGCAAAACCCTGCAGGTAGTTTGTGAAAATCTTGTGTTTTTATTATTACAATTCGTATTGACAATTTAATTCTAAAAACGTGGATTAAATGAATAGAAGTCAATAAATTTCATTCTTCTATTTATGTTTACCTTTAAATTGCATGTAAGCCTGACAAGTTAAGAAAAACACTTTACCCTTATAACTACTTTTTAAGTTTTCACATTACTTTTTATATTACTAATTTAAGTTTTTATATTACTTTTTTATTGAAAAAACACAGAAAACAATAAAAAATAATTTTTTCATTAAATTAGAAAGGATCATTTTGTATTTGAAATTTTTATACTACTTTCATAATAAACACCGTGGCCCCAAGGAGAAATTTTTTTTTCTAGTGTGGTACTCAATGTATTAAACTCCTTCCCTGAAATTGCCTTGGGCCTCCATTTATAATTCATATTAGACAATCGGTACCTTAATTCAAAGGTATACCTTGTTTTCAACAAAGAACAGGATTAATGCAACTAAATCACCCAACTTTCTGACCGGATTGACAAAAAATATGATACTTAGCTATTTCCAAACATCAAAACTCACATCAGAAAATAAGGATTCTGTAGACTTTGAGGATATTTAAAAATAAATAAATAAATAAATAAATAAATAAAAACCATAGATTAAGTAGACAAATTCCAAAGACAGTAACTAAAGATGTTTTGCGGAATGATAGGCGTTTTTAAAATAAGTGTATGGGTCTATCAAGGTATAGCTCAAATAGACTCTTCCACAGTTTTCCCTCATCTTCCTCCCCCACCCTCTAGGTTGGAAGTAATTTCATTTTTCTTTAGACAGAAACTATTGCTTATCTGTACCTTTCTGATGATAGTAACTCTTTCACCTTTTAGAAGAATTATGATGTTTCTTCTAAACTACAAAATCATTCAAGATCCCTTTTTATCAATTAACAAACTGCCTTAAATGTATTATTTCATTCATAAGTATTTATTTCAAGCAGTGGCAATAAAGCAGTGTAAACGGTAGAAGTTCTTTAAGTGTGGATCAGTAGCATCAGCATTGCCTGGAAACATGTTAGAAATACAAAAATTGGGGCCCTACTCCAAATCTATTGCATCAGAAACCGAAGTCCCTTTTAATAAGCTTTTCAAGTAATTCTCATGCAGGCTAAAATTTCAGAACCACTTCACTACCAGGAGATAATCATAGAATGGATAGCATAGATAGGTAGGTATCATAGGTAGAGAGATAGATAATAGGTAGGTAGATAGATATTTTTGTCTTCACAACTGTTTCCTCAGCACCTGGGGTAGAGCTTAGCACAGGTGCATGCTCATTATATATTTGTTGAATGAAAATGGGAAGTGGCCTTAACATTTGCTAATTTGCAAACCCTTCATTTTATCCAGGAGGAAACCTGTGGCCTTAGATAACGTGGCCCAAATCCGAGAGAAGACCAGCAGCCAGGACCCCTGCCATTTTATTCCTATCTCAGGGAAAAGAAACCTATTTAGGTTACTTTTTGATAAAATAGATATGTAATGAAGTACGAAGAGATAGAAGAGAATGATAAGGTCTAGATTATCAAGGAAGGCTTTCTGATGAAAATGGGATTTAGAAATGGGTTATAATCTAGTGTAAACACAAAATGAAGAAAATAAGCCAGGAGCCAGTCATAGCCAAAATAGGAAATTGGGAACTATTGTTTTTGATGCCCTCAGAGGAAACCAAAAAAAAGTTGATGAGTCATGTGATAAAAGATTGGCTTTGGGACACATTATCAAAGGTTTTGAAGATCAGGTTCATGAATCTGAACTTAATATGAGAGTCAGTAGGCTTTCTTTTCTTTTTATTTTTTAAAAATCCTTTCCCATGATATCTTTTGCACCTGGGCTCTCCTTATCAATCCTTTATAACTTTTAATTTAAATTGTGGCAGTTGATCTATTTCAATAAGTTTCTGGAAAAAAAATTAAATAAATTGTGGCAATTGTTCTTCCTACCTGTGACATACTCTGTTATGTGGATTCATCCTCATTACTCATTTCCCTTCCCTTCATATATTCTCCTCTGGCTAAATTGTACCACTCACTTTTCCCTATAGACTATTTGTGTTTTTCATCTTCCTAGGTTTTTTTCATACTGTTCCTATGTCAGGGATGCCTTCTTTTCCCCTCTTCTCCTCATTCCACCATGGCTAAGTCCTTCTTGTCCTTCAGTGTTCACCTCAAAGATAATCCTTCCAAAGTAGAGTATAGATTTGATATCCATTATCTTCTATCTTGTATCAGAGGTATTAATATTCTTGTATTACCACTAAAGCATATAACCCATATCTGATTTATATTCTTCACAAGGTCTAGTCCAGTGCCTTTTATAATCCAAGCACTAAGTAAATATTTTTAAAATTAAAAGATCATCTTCTAATAACTGCATATATACGTTAACCAAATGGTAATTTAGTGTTTTTAGCTTACAAAATACTTTCCTTTGGGTTTTCACATATGGTCTTGACGATAATCATGTGAAGTACCTACAATTGTATTCTGATTTTGAAGATGAAGAAACTCAGAGAACGATTACATAGAACTTTACCTAACAATGGACTCACTCAAAATAAAGATGCCATTCATAAATGCAAACTCTGAACACTTAGTAGGGAGGCGGTCCTTTGATAAATGCTGTATATAATATAATGTTTAATCCTTTCAACAATCCTTTCAAGATAGGCAGTCATTGTATCTCAATTTATAGGTAGAGAACAGAGGCACAGAGAAGTTAACTAGCATGCCTATGTTAACTGGCAGAGCCGGGATTTAACTCGAGAAATCAAGCTCATAAATTATTGTTCTGTTAAATGAGTTGCACAACGATACATAGCTAGTAAGTGGCAGAGCCTGAAACCAGGTCTCTTGAATTTAAACTTTCTATTTCACAATTAGTACAGCAATCACAGGTTATTGAGACTTGGGCACAGTCTCCCTTGGCCTTTTTCCTGATTGTCTCTGAGTATAACTAATTGCAATTTTGACATCATAATCAGTGCTATGGCAACAAATGGACTATAAGGTATAAAGACTGAAGCAATTGAGAAAACATTTGCTTTTTCAATATGCAGGGCTATAGTTAAATATCACATAAGGATTTTTAAAAGCATCCAGTTAAAGAGGTAATACATGCATTTTCCATAAAATAAATGAAATGAAATTTCTCAAACCCCAAATTAGGTTAGTCTGTGACATTTTCCCCCCAAAATTTTAATGTATGCACTATGAAACAACATACAATGGAATAAATAGCAAACTTCATTTACTTGTACATGGGATAAACCACTGTTGTCAGTAAGACAAAGATTACATGAATTTGGGTCTGCTGGGAATATGCCATTTCTCGACTCAAGGTTGAACAGAGCCAAATAAATGTTCTCCTTGGAAGGGATTGTATAGTCCAACCCTGTTTTTATTTTTTTTAATAGATGAAGAATGTGAGGCCCAGGGAAGGAAAGAGACTAAACTAGGGCCAGGTGCCTAGTTACCGGCCTACTTTGTAATGGGATCTAGATCAGACTGTCTCTCCTGAACTATATTCTCAGCACTTCTGTAGGGAAGTAGAGTGAAGGTGACATAAGCAGAGACCTTAATGTCAGAGAGACTTGGGTTGGCTTTCTAATTCGAGACTTAATTGTGTGGCCTTGAACAAATTACTTAACCTCTCTGTGCTTCCATTTCTGCATCTGTTAAATGAGAACAATATCACTTGTATTGGATTGTTGTGTGGAATACATTACATATTTATTTTTATTTTTCCTTGCATTGTATGATAATCATTAATGTATATTTGTTATATAGTAGTAGTAGATGAAGCAGCATCTTATGTGAAAAGAAGACCCAATTTTAGTCTAATGCTATTCATTTGGGGTCTCTATCTTCATTTTTATCATTGAAGAGGTTGGATTTGATGAACTAATGATGTGTTGTCAGATTATGTTATTTTAAAATTGTGCAGAGACAACCTTGGGTAACACTACAGTTTTAGCTTGTGGTAAATCTATAGTTGCACATGGATAATTTTGAGGCCTGATCCCATAGAATACTTCAATGAAAATTTTACTGATCATCTTCGTACACACTAGGTTCTTGTACTAAACCATGAAATACACTCTTCAAATATTTAGTGAGCTGAAATTCCACTTATTCATTTCTATTAAAAGGGCCTGCCTGAACTTTGACCACGGAGGATGTAGGCTTGTTCAACATTGCATTGTTCTGGCTCACAGGATACCTATTTGAGCACACAGTCATGTTCAGGATGCCATTAGGACTACTGCTTTCCACTGTTCACTGGCAGGCACAGGCCATTTATTCAGACATGGAAAGGCGTACCTAATTGGACAAGAAGCAGAACTCCATTATTCTTGCTTCAGGCTGTCACCTGAAGGAACAGAGAGGAAGAAAGAATCCTTGTAAACTGTGGAAAAGAATAAGCCCTGAAACCGGGGCTGAATAAAGACTCTGTTTAAGGTTTAAGTTGAACAATTCAGGATTTTTTTCTTTTTTATGAGAGCAATCCAATACCCGAGTTCAGAGAAATGTTTAAACTGCCATTCACTTCAGAGATTAGGCTGGTATTTCTCTTTGAGGCTGAGTTGGGTTGAGAATGAGCCTATATTTATACCAAATTTTGGGAAAGAGGCCTTTCTAAAACATTTGATTCGAGGCTCAGACTGTTAAAAACAACAACAAAAGCCAGTGTAACAGAATGTATTTTAGATTCATTATCACAGTTGAATGATCCTTGAAAAACATTACTTCAGGAGTGCCAGTTTAAATTTGTCATCTAACTCTAGATTCCTGAGTTAGAAATTAGATAAAAATATAAAATCTGATGTTTATAGGAATGTAGTAGCTCACACTTTCTGGTACAAGTACAGACACCAATTCCAACCATGGTAAGCGAAGGAGGTGATGGTATTTTAATGATGTTCTGTTCTCTCTCAGAACCCACAGACAGCGTATTAGTCTGCTAGGGCTACTATAATAGAATACCATAGACTGGGTGGCTTAAACAACAGAAATTTATTTTCTCACGGTTCTGCACACCGGAAGTTCAAAATTAAGATGCCAAGCAGGTTTGGTTTCTCCCGAGGCCTCTCTCCTTAGTTTGCAAATGTCTGCCTTCTATCTGTGTCCTCACGTGGCTTTCATTCTGTGTGTACTCACTTCTAGTGTCTCTTCCTCTTCCTACAAGGACACCCATCATATTAGATTAGGGCCCCACACTTACGACCTCAGTTAGCCTTAATTATCTCTTTAAAGGCTCTATCTCCAAATACAGTCACATTGAGGGTTAGGGCTTCAACATATGAATTTTTGGAGGACATAATGGAATCCATAACAGGCAGTAATGCAGTAATCTTTAGGAAAAGAAGGAATAGGTAATTGTAAGGCATTTCGAATGCACAATTGTGGTGGTTCTTCTCTGTTGAAGGATCAGATCTCTCTCCCTAGTCCATTGCCATTCCAGTTTTCTGGGACAGAGATTCCAAATGCTCAGCTTTACTGTGACATCTATTATTCAATTCAGCATGGGAAAGGGATTGGGGCCAGAGGTGATAGTGAGACTATTTCACAAATGTATGCCGGGGCCCAGCAATCATCTGGAGCAGGAAGACCCCCACAGACGCTTGCAGTGCCGGGTGTCAACCTCCTTTACTTGCTGGGTCATGGAGAGGCAGGGGACAGGGGATTTGGGGGCTCAGGGGGGTGTATATTTATTATCAGGTACAGATTTTCAATTATTTTAACCACCGGTGCAGCCTTACTGGTAATAGCTGACTATATCTATCCTGATTCACCATCAATTCCAAAAATACTTGTTAGTAAGTACACTTATTAGAGACGGGAACAGTTAAAAGGGTTGTTTTGAGTGAGGCAGCCATTTCCAGTGTATTACTGAGAGAAATTTTTTGTTTGTTTCTTTTTTTGAGGCAGAGTCTCACTCCATTGCCCTGGGTGGGATGCAGTGGCATCATCATAGTTCACTGCAACCTCAAACTCCTGGGCTCAAGTGATCCTCCTGCCTCAGCCTCCCAAGTCACTGGGACTACAGGTGCGCTCCACCCCATTTGGCTAATTTTTCTATTTTTTGTAGAGACAGGGTCTTACTCTTGCTCAGTCTGGTCTCGAACTCCTGAGCTCAAGCAATCCTCCTGCCTCAGCCTCCCAGAGTGCTAGGATACAGGTGTGAGCCACTGTGTCCAGCCACTGAGGGAGTTTTTCCAAAACATTTCTCTAAGTCATTCCCTCCATCTCTGCAAAAATAAAATGTTAGTTCCAAAAATGGGTCGTTTTCATCAAAATTTTAAAATTTGATTTACAGATAGAAATATGGTCTGATATAAAATGATAGAGAAATGTTTAGCTACTAAGTCACAATCTTCAAAAAGCTCACACTATATATAATGTATGACTATCTGGAGGGTGAATAAAGTATACCTTTTTAAATATCAAACTCTTCCATCCTTCATTTAAAAATATTGACGATTCTATTTTTGACAGTTTAATGACACAGTGATAAACAGTGACAGTTCTTCCATTTATTATCTTCTTCGTCTCTATCTTCTGACATTTATGTTGAAATAACTGCATATACTTTCTCACAGAGCAGTACAATAAGAGAATTTCCTCTCCCTGGCCTCCAGGTGTTTGCCAATTCCCTCCTGGTTCTGGGGAACAAAACAAGTACCTGTAGGGAAACAGGGAAGTGCAAATGACCTATTCCTCTGGAGCTCAGTCTTTTGTTAGCCCTGAAAATGGAATTGCGTGTGCTAGCCTATGGCCCCTGAGGAGTCCAGGAAAGAGAAGCTGATGCCTGCACGGAGAATGAAGAAAGTGCCAAAGTTTCCCTGCCCATTTAGTGATCTGGAGTTTGCTGCCAAGGTTGCAGGACTGGGTAATTGTTGCAGGTGTTCATTCTCACCGGCAGGATTTCCAAAGGGAGGTGAGGTTCCAAGAAATCCTTCTAAGAGCAGGTATCTTTACAGATGGGGAGGTGGAGATGCAGGAAGGTAGGAAAGTGTTTGCCAGGAAGATAGGACACATTTCAGATCAGCAAGGGCCTAATAATGCTTTAGCATACTATTGTTCATTATTCAACTAAAATTTATTCAGCCCTTATTTTGTACATACTTATTTAGCACGTACCTTGTGGAAGGTGGGCACTGAGTTCGATAAAATGAGAATTTAAATATGAACTGAAATGTGACTCAAGCTTTCAGTAGAACTTTCAATAGAAACTTTCATTAGCTTTTCTCTTGAACTTTCACTGAGGATTTATGGTGTTCAGATTCCAGTCTGTGGCAGGAGAACAGCTGTGCCTGCAGGGAGTTTCTGTTCTGTCAGACAAGATAGAGAATGCAAGATATGAGCAGACAGTTTCCAAATGTATTTTTGATTTGTTTGATTTCCTGAAAGGTACATAGAAAACAAAAATATAGCTGCTGTTTAGCCATTGACCATCTTACTGAGGTTAAAGATGAAAATGATTTTTTTTCTTTGTTACTGAGAAAAGGACTGTTATTCCTCTTTACCATGCTAAGTTCTATATACCTATAAACACTGAAGACAGGGATTGTGATTTATAACTGGTTGCATTTCATTCAAAGCCAGCACAACTCTGACAGCCCCTCACATTCACATTTATCTAGAAGCAGGAGCTTCAGGCAAGCCTGTTCTATGGATCAGGTCATTGATTCAATGAGCAGGTATTATCATTTTCTGGGTAGGGTTCTTAAACTCTAACCTTAAAGCATGATTTCTTTTTTTTTTTTTTCACTTGACAACCATATATATAAATCACTAAAGCATGATTTCTTGAGAATAATGTTTAAGTATAACATGAATAAAAAATATAACAAAGTTTATTATTTAATTAAACTATTACAACTAAATTCAAATATCATTTGTACCTTAATCAAATGATACAAATATGAGATTACCTTTGACCACTAGTCTCTGATCACAAGTGAAGCACTGTAATAGCTTGCTAACCAGGGACAGTACGGAGGATGCTTCTGTTGATACCTGATACATTGTCCTGTTTTGTAGGGGGGGCAGGTTTTCACACACATGAAAGGATTATATTTCCCCTTTTGGGGTAGCTCAGCAACTAGTTATGTTATTTCAGGACTTTGCTTCCTAAATTAACCTTTCATACCCCATAACTCCTCCTAAATTTTTCTGTTTCTCTTTCTTGTTTCTGTAGTTGCTGTCCACTATATTCGATACTTTCTGACCTCCTTCTTTTACTCAAAGTGTAAATTTTTATTCTTCCTATTGTCTAGGTAGAATAGAGTTCTGTGTTCCTAGAAAGAATAGCACCATAGGAGACCATATGAAGGCCCCTTTGCCTTTGGTTTCCCTCCTTCTGGCTCCAAGGCAGTTCTGATTGCTTACCCCAAAGCTGTGTTTTTGGGTTTTTTTGTCTACTTTCTTTGGAAGACTCCAGCACTTTTTCCTACATGTAGGAGGTAGCTGTCAGTAACTGTGGGTGGTTGGGTGAGAAAGTAGATACGACGGATTGTTGGAAAGTTAAATTAGGGGAGAATCTTTGAGTTGTGGGTGAAGACAGAAGTAAACATTTTAATGGAATAGATCTAGAAAGGCGAAGACCAAAATAAACCATGGGGATAATGAGCTTATAGTCTTTTCTCTTTAAAAAGTCTTTCCATATACATTGTAGGAAAGGAAAAATATCTTTTCTTCACCCACCCTAGGTTCATGGCTAAGGCCCCTTTTGTTATAACAAAAGATGGATTAACAAGAGGGAAGCATACAAATTTATTTAATAAAAGTTTTAGATGATACATGAGCCTTGTCTATGGCCATACCACCCTGAAAGCGCCCGATCTCATCTGATAATGCATGAGCCTTCATACGGAAATAAAGAACTGAAGAAACAGGCAAATCCTAAGTAATTTCATGCTAGGTCTGATGAAGGTTGGACAGCCTTAGAGAAATATGAGAGGAGGACAGGTTATGATCTAATGGTAATAAACTGGTGGAAACTTAGAAAAGCCTGTTTGTTCATATTCTTCTTGGTGTCTCTGTGCCTCCAGCTCCTTTTCTCTGAGTATAGGGAGGGCATCTCTCATGTGAGGGTCTTATGATCTGCTTCAAGGGAAGGTCAGAAAATCCTTCCTAGATTTTATCACCTGCTCCAAGGAAGAAGGATGTGGGCAAGTTGAGAGTGACCTTCCTGCTTCTTCTGTTTTCTCAAATTTCAAGCTGCCATATATTGGGGTAGTATATCCCGAACCTCATCAACATTTATGTATTAAAATTACTATCACATTATAATGCTTATTCACAATGTTATTTGGAAAATTAAGGGTTTAATATACAGCAGTATAATTATGCAGCTCTAAGTGTCTTTTTATAAATGCATACTCTAAAATATTTAATATTCATCACTGCAACCTAAAAGAAAGCCATGTGAATCCAAACAATTATTATAATTACAATGCCAGGCACTGTACTAAGTGCTCTATGCATAATTGCTTATTTGACCCCCACAGTAACACTATGAGGGCACTTTGATGGATGAGGAAACTGAGGTGCAGATAGGCTAACTAATTGGCCCAAGGTTACACAGCAAGTAAGAGACAGAGCTGGGATATAACTGCCAGCAGTTTCACTAAGGGAAATTGCTAGAAGTTCTGATTTATTTTTTTCTGCACTTAGAATAAATTTTTGTTCTCCAAAAGGGAAAATTCTGTTAAATTTCACCAGCAGCCAAATTTTCTAACTTTTCTTGCCCTGTCAGCTGCCTGTCAATTTTGTAAAGAAATATAGCATAACACTGACAGGAAGAAACTCTGAAATCTCTAACCTCACAACAGAATATTGAAAAATCCTCACAAAGTGTTATTTTATAGCACTAAAACCAGCTGCCAGTTGCACAGGTGATTTAATAGACACCATTTAGCTCATATATTATTTTGCCAAGAAAATTCATTGCATTGAATTCTTTTCTAATCTTTGGCGGCTGTTTATATATAAAAACAGAGTGCCTAGAAACTAAATTATTTCACAGAGGGGAAAAGTAAAGCAAGAGATGGCTATTAATTTCAGCAGTTTCACATTGAAACTGTCACTCCAAATAAAGAAATATGTGTGGAGTAAGATTTATATGATTCTTTGGTAAAGAGAAGTACTTAAAATAGCAAATTTCATGTTTAGGAGTTCAAAAGGTATTGTTTATATAAATAGGGTACTAAAATGGATTGAACATTTTTTAGCTTTAACAGGAGGATGATGAATATAAAAGTATTTTGCAGACTCTGAAACATTATGCACACCTCAGGCTTACGTAGGTTTATGTAATACAAGTGATTGTGTTCACTGTATTATTACTGGGTCTGACACGAGCTGCAATATTATTCTATAGCTTCCAATGTCTCTTAAGAAAAAGACATACAAACATGATTTAGAATCCCAAATGTTGCTTAGAATCTATAGGAGCCATTTAAATTCAGTAAATCAGTGTTTACTATTATTTTTATTTCTTACATTTATATAGTGCTTACCATATTGGATGACCAGACTTCTCTTTATACAGAGGAAAAGAGTGGCCACAAACTCGATGTGCATACTATGGGAGAGGCATGAGTTACTCTCCTGCAGTGACCCTCAATCAAGTAGGAGACTATGGCACATTCGCGACAAAGAAGACAGTAGGATAAAAGAAAGAGGGGAGGTCAAAAGAAGTAGAGTTTTAGAAGAGAAAAAGGTATCTCCTATGTCTTGAAAAAATAGAAGAAAGAGCTGTAGAAAGCAAAGGAAATGACACAGAGAGGTAGATGGAGGGATGTGCTGAGTGATCACATCAAAATTTTTATGTGCTGCAATATGTACCACCCATACCAGAGAATGGCAGGTGTACCAGTCAATGGCCATGACACTTTTCTGTAGTCATTGCAAGAGTGAACTGTCTCTTCTTACCATCCCTTGGAGCAGTAGTTCTGAAAGGCTGGAAGGCATCATTCATTGTTTGTTATCACAAAATGCTGGAAAAAACCTAAATAAATGTATATCAGCAGTGACTTAGACAAATGGATTATATTTATTAGAACTATATACTATAAAAATTTGTTCTCTTTTATAGAATTACATTCAACTGTTTTAAAAATGAGAAAAACTTACATGTGTTCTTATGGAATAATCTCTTACAAATGTATTTAAGTGAAAAAGAACAAGGATCAGGACAATGTTATTTTATGCCCCCATTCTTTTTGGATCTCCCCCAATAGGATGTGTATATATAAGCTGTTTATTTGTATATTCATAATGTATTTCTCAAAGGATATCTAAAACACTAATAATAGCAGTTTTCTAAGGACAAGAAGGTTAAAGAATAGGATAATAGGGAGGTTTATTTTTTCATGGTTTGTCTTTTATTTACTGTTAGACTTCATTTGTTCTGTGTTCTTCATCCCCTCACCCACAAAAGCACTTAATTAGATACAACTTAGAGTTCATTTTTCTACTATTTGTCAGACTTCATGTCTAAGTAAATTTACAAATTAAAAAACTTCTCAATCAAATTAACATGCATCAGAAATCCCTGTAGGAGCTCACTAGAATAAAGATACCTCAGTGTTCTCCAGGTAGGATAAATGAAAATCTCTGAACAAAGAGCCCTGAGATCTGCATGTGGAATGAACATCTGGAACCAAGTCCTCAGGGGAGCTGCAGACTTTACTTTAGAGAAATACTTCATTCATTTGAACATGATTGCTATTGTTATATTCATGTTATTCATTGATATATCCTGAAATGTAACTGCTCCATGGAATAGAAGGCAATTCAACAATCTAAGAAATAAGCATCTGTTAAAAATAGCAGTTATTATTATCATGTTGGATCCTCTATTCTATCTAAAAAAAGGGGACACATTGCCATTCTGCTTATCATTGTACCTGGATACACCCTGCCTTATATCTGAGGGGATGATGTAAACAGCCTTGATGTGGAAAGTCAGAATGGGAAAAGGTTTGAAAACTTTTCCTGGAAACCTTACTTATGTGTGTTATTACCTTTAGTGATAGTCACTAAAAATATAGAAGTTTTTATATATGCTTGTGTGACCTTTCCTTTTCCAGACCTTTGCAAACTTGTCATTTGACAGGTGGGTCTTAGGCATTCACAGCCACTGGGATTATTAGGATGCCATGCCATTTTATATCTTCTTCTCAAACCTCACTTCCCATGAATGCTTTGCCATGTGGATGTCAAGCGTGTCTTATCATAACTGTTCTATATTCCTTGCTTTGCAGCATGATGACCCCTTATTACCACTTCTCCTGGTGAAGTGAGACACTTCACTGTTTCTCACTTCCTACCACCTGCTGCTACCCTGCTTGCTTCTTGCCTGTTCCTATCTCCCATCCCTGGGGGGAGTGGGAGAGAATTCCCCCTGCACAAGCTTCCAAAAGCAATTACATCTTTTGTTAGGTTATCAAGCGGAAAACTGGCTCTTCTAGTTTATTGTTTATCATCCAAGTTTCTGAAAATTGCCCTGGAGGATATTTGAGTGGCGTCATCTTGGCTTATAGTCAAACATAACTTTTGCTGCCATTCTAGAACCCATGTCTCAAAACTAAGTATGGGTATCTGGATACTCATATACCCTAAGATCTCTGTGAAGTCTTTGGTGTTCTGGAACCTACATATCTGCCAATAATCTTTCTTAACATTTTACTTAAAGTATGTCCTGGAAATAGGTTTCCAGGTGACTTACCCTGATAACTCAGAATTCCCAGATTAGCCTCCAGGTTCCCAGGACTTTCCTATAATAATATATATTGAAACAAGTACAACATGTGTTTCCATGTAATTGCTATTATTCATTTGGTTGCCAGGGTAATAAGCACTATGTGAACCATTAGAATCAATATGGATTAACTGTTGAGTTGTTAATACTAAAAAATATGTATTATTCAGCAAGTTGCTCTCTATGCTTACCTAGTTATGTTGCTTTTCTTCTTTAAAAGGACAAGAGATGCTCTCTTAATTTCATGGGAAGCATATTTAAATAAAAGATGACTCTCAATATACACAATGGATTTGTTCCAGAAAAGCTACCTGTACACTAAATTCTATTTTCCTATTGATTTCCATTATAAAATTGGAGATGCTATTCTGTTATTTTTTGTTCTTTATAAAATATTCTTTGTAGTTAATAGTACAGCAAGCTTAAGAAACCTGTAGATAAAAGAAAATTTATCATAACCATAATATTTGTACCCCTATAATATGCTGAAATAATAATAATAAAAAAAATAAAATAAAATAAATGTTCCAAGGTAAAAAAAAAAAAAAGAAAATTTATATTTTTATAGGAGCATTCATATTTGGTAAGTAGCAATATGTGAATGCAAGATTTCTCCAGTTATTTTCCTTATTTGCCCCAAATGGCATAAGGATTCAGAGAGGGAAGAAAAGATAACAGTCCTTGCAAAGAATTCTGATTGATCAAGTTTCTATACAGAATTTTTTTTTCTTTTAAATATTCTACAGTAGAGGAGATCAGAGTTCTGTTTGGTTGCTCAGATCCTGTTCTTCCACATGTTTCCTTAGAAATGACTAGGCTGAAAATAAGTTTAAAGGAGGCTAAGATATGGCCAAATATACAAACAAACCATTCAGGTTATGGCAGTGGTTCATTTGACAGCCTTGACACAATGGAGATTACATTGTATGGATTTTAGGTTTTGGTACTTGGGCCATAATAACAGCAAATACTTAGATATTAACTGTAACCAGCACATTGAAAAATTCATCTTGTGAATAAGAGTGCCTTCCTTTGAGGAACTTATTTGTTGAAAGTAAAAATGCAAAAATATTTCCTAATCATTATTTCATTAAATAGCCCAGGACTTAATTAGTCCTGCCTGATCTCATATTCTGAATTGACAGTTCCATCCTCGAGCTGGAGATAAAGAGATCAACTCAGTTCCCATCTTTATAGAACTATGAATCTGGCAGGAAAACTAAAAAATAAATAAGCACTACTAATAAAGTGCGATGACTGCCAGAATAAGAAAATTTCAGGGTATTATTATTAGTTCTCAAAGGTGTCACCATTAAAAGATTTCCAGAAGACACAATGCTGAGACCCAAAGTATGCATAGCAGATATTAATAACTAGGTAAAGATGAGATCAAGAGTACTCCAGGCAGAAGGAAAGGGATGTGCAAAGCTCAGAGTCAAATGCAAACAGGAGAGTGTAAGCAGGCAAAGCTTCTCCCAGATAATATTCTGACACATGAAACTGTTAGTAACTCACTGTGCATGACAGTTGGGAAGCTAGGAAATGCCAGGTCTTCCTCCCTGTACTTGTACTTCCTCCTTTGTATTGTTAAGTATCCTACTACTGCTTTTACACCCCTTAAAAAATTGAACATTAAATTTATACTCACAAACCACATCAGTTTAAGATGGAGTTAAAACAATTGCTTTATCACTTGATTTCCATTTTCTTCTCTCAGCTGATTTCCCTTGAAGTAAATGTAGGGCAGTTTTTGTTAATAATACCGCTGTCTGCAAAGTGTGAAAATTCTGTCAGGATTGGGGCCCGGGGGGAGGGAGTGGCAGGCAATGTGAACACATTGGTGGGCTGCAGGATTCCAGCTGATTCTTGCAAAGCAAAAAAGGAAGCCATGAGGGCACCCTCAGGTCAACGGGCCGGGTCTGAAAATAAAGCGGAGCTTGGCTTAAGATGAGCAGGGAGCAGACAGAAGACAAATAACAGACATTTCCTCTTCTGCAGCCTCCTCTCTCTCTACTCTTGTCTGCTTTTGTTCCTGTGTATAGATGAGCTCTAAGTAACAGCTTAGGCAACAGTTTGTCAGCAGTGGCAGAATATCAGGGCGGCCAAAGGAAAGATGTGTCAAAATAAGCGAGGGGTGGCCTGGCGCGGTGGCCCGGCCCGGTGGCTCACGCCTGTAATCCTAGCACTCTGGGATGCAGAGGCAGGCGGATCGTTCGAGGTCGAAACCAGCCTGAGCAAGAGTGAGACCCCGTCTCTACTAAAAATAGAAAGAAATTAATTGACCAACTAAAACATATATATATATATACAAAAAAAATTAGCCGGGCATGGTGGTGCATGCCTGTAGTCCCAGCTACTCGTGAGGCTGAGGCAGGAGGATCTCTTGAGCCCAGGAGTTTGAGGTTGCTGTGAGCTAGGCTGATGCCATGTCATTCTAGCCCAGGCAACAAAGTGAAAAAAATATATAAAATAAAATAAGCAAGGGGACAGCAGCCAGGAGGGCAGATAATTATTTTTGAAAATTAGTCATTGTGCCGATATAATATGAATGTGGCAGATCCCCAAATCAGAGTATGAGGTTTATGATGCTCAAGTAAGAAAGGAAACATCTTTAGAAATGAAGAAATAATGAACCTATGATCAACAGCATGGACAGCACATCACAAGCCTTCTTTGAAATTTAAGTCTTCATTGCTTTCTGCCTTGACTGTTACAGTATTTTTCTAAATCATCTTCCTGTCTCAGGTCTCTTAGTTCTCCTCTTATTTATACATCCATCAAACATTTATATTCTCTTATCTACTAGGTATTGTTCTGGGGGCCAGGTGTTGTGAAATGAAGTTCCTATCGTCATGGGACTTACATTCTAGTGGGGGTGGGGGTGGGGACAGACAACACACTGATACATTAAAATAACAATAATA
>VBSM01003143.1:28135272-28172202 GCA_008086735.1 Cheirogaleus medius
CGGCCTCCCAGAGAGCTAGGATTACAGGCGTGAGCCACCGCGCCCGGCCAGCCCTCTTCTAAGAGCTTAATTTCTTTACCCCTGAGTGTGGGCTGGATTTAGTGACTCACTTGCCATGAACAGAGTATGGAAAGGGGAAAAAAATAGTAAATTTCCAGTAGAAATTTGGCAGATGATATTAAAAACAAGGGATGAAGTTTAACCTCAACAGACATGATCTGATGAGAAGGATATTTTACTTCTGTGGTAATCATCCCCAAAATTCATAATCTTGAGAACACATCAGACAAACCCAAACTGAGGGATATTACACAAAATACCTGATTAATGTTCCTAAGAACTGTCAAGGTCATGAAAATCCAGGAAAGATTGAGAAACTGTCATGAATTGGAGAAGACTAAGGAGATACAGCAAATAAATGCAACATGGAATCCTAGATTAAATACTTAGACAGAAAAAGGAAATTAGTGGAAAAAACAGTGAAATCTGAATAAAGTTTGTAGCTTAGTTAACAGTGATGTACCAAATTTTCAGTTTTGATAAACATAATGTGGTTATGTAAGATGTTGGCATTGGAAAAGTTGGGTGAAGGGTAAACAGGAACTCTATCTCCAAAAACTTTTTTACAAATCTAAAGTTATCCCCCAAAAGTTAGAAAACAAATAAAAGAGAGTATTCTAGCTTCTCTGTGATGAATAGTCTGAGGCTGCGTGCAAGAGTGGAAGCAGAGGGACCAATAGGGACTAGGTCTGCTGGTGTGGTCTAGAGGAGACATCATCGGGGCTGGGCCTGAGAGGCTTATGGTGGAGATGGAGGGAAGGGGATATATTTGCACTGTTTTGGAAATAGCCAAGAGATTTGGTGATGGAATGCATGGGAGTGGTATAATAGGGAGAACAAGGGGAAAAAAGAGAGATTCTAATAAGCATTATTTCTCTAAAAGATAAACATAATCATGTCAATCCTCATTTCAAATATCTTTGCTAGCTTCCCCCTGAAGATATGAGCCCAGATTCTTCATCTTGATCCACAAGGCCCTCCATATACCAATCCCTGATTACATATAGTTTCTTGTATTTTACACATCTTACCTTCTACACTCCTTGCTCCACACACAGATGCTCAGACTTAATATTCCAATTCTGAGTCATCTCAGATTCTTCCAGAATTAATTTTTCACCTCTTAAAACACCAGAACATGCTTACAGTGTCTAACTGGTTAATAGTAATAATAGCAGAAAACTTTTTCTAATCTTTTATAGCATGCCCGGTCCTATACTGAGAGCTTTACCTTCATCACTGCATTGTATCTCAACAACATCCTTATGAGGAGAGCGTTTTCTTTTCCTTTATCTACACCTGAGGAATCTGATCCTTATAGGAAAAATAAAGTGTCATATTCTTATTTCAAAATCCATGCTCCTAATGGTTATATTGACACTCTCTTGGATAAATGACCAGATCTCTCTGAGCTTCATAATCCTTGTAGATAAAAATGTTGTCACAGGGCTGTTGATTAGTAAAGCACTCACTTAACTAATGAGCTGCCAGTTAGTAAAGCACTTAACAAGGGCAAGCATTTGATTAATGAGAGTAGGCAGGCTTTCTGGCTTAAATTTAACCATCTTCTTTGACCCTAAATAATATATAACACAATATTTTGCTGGCAGGTGGTGCTGGCTTTTTAATAAATATTTATTAAATGCATTCTAGTACTTCAAGGCCAAGAATTAGACTGATGGACCAAAAGAGTGACCAGGAACTACGTGTAATCTAGAAGTAGATTTTGGAGAATGTTCCTTAGTAACAAAAACTGTGCCTTCTTGCACTCGTTTCAGAGCCAGAGCCAGAGCCAGAGTTAGAGAAGTCTTTGGTAGGGAAGTGCTGTGGGAATCCATGTTATTTACCACAATAAATAGAACAGCTATTGGATCCATCACACACAAGGTATAAATGTGTAAGTCTCACATCCTTTGATACCATTTGCTGCTAATGGAATTTGTATGCATATTTTTTTGAAGTATTTTAACCTACTTTGTAGCCCAGGCAGAGTAAAGGCTGTTGTTACCATAACCAGTGGCATTTTCTTACATTTTCAGGTTGTTGCTGTGTGAAATTCCAACTCTAAATATCAACCACAGATGGTTTACTGAATTTTCAACCTGTAACCATGTAATTTGACAGAATGCATTTTCTCCAAGGGCCACCTTTGCTGTTTCTTCTAATGTAGTTTAGCTATAAGCAAGCATTTCTGCCTTACCTTCTTGAGGGCAGGATTCATACTTTAGAGTTTTCATGTCAATGCAAGTAATAACATTAAATTATTCATGAAGTAGTTTTCAGTTATGGCTGTTTGTCATCAGAATTTTCTTCTGGAAATCTTTCATGTGATTTTTATTATTAGAATCCAAACTGTGGTCAAGTCACCTTCTATTTGCAAGCAACATGCCTAATGCTTTAGTTGATATAAAATAACACTCCATCTCTGCCTTCAGGGAACTTACTGCATAACTATATTTATTTTTATATTATGTTAATAATTATTAAATATCTACTGTTTTGTAAGTGTCTTTACAGGTGATAAGTTATTTATCCTTTGCAATAACCTCATGATCTAAACAGGGTTGTGCCTATTTTTACATATTATTACACCAACATTCAGAGAGGCAAAATGTTTTAGCTCTATGTCAAAGAAAGCAGTTAAATCCAGGCTATCTCTGGCTCTACAGCATGTATTCTTCATAGCAAACTATAGTTTGTTTTCATGGAGCAAGTAGAACAGTAAGAAAAAAATGTGCATACATATATTTATCTCTGGAGTTCTATCTACATTTTAAAAATGGTGTTAGTCTAGGGTTGTAAAAACATTCATAGACATAATAGGGAGTTATATCTCACTTATTTCTTTGCTAAGGATCGCTTTAATGTTAGATCTCAGTCTCACATAAAAGTGAGCAATACATGTTAAGTAAACAGGTAGAATTCCTTCTGCTTACTCTACATCTTTCCAAGTAGAAGGATTTACTCAAACGAACATGTTTCCTGTGGTTCAACTAGCACTTGGGTTAGAAGTTGTTCCTTTTCATGAAAGTATGATAGCATCAGGTTTTGACTCTTTTACCTTCTTTTGGTGTTGAGAAAAGTATAAATATTAACTTGCATAAATTGAATTTGATGTTTGTGGCATAAGTGGTCACCATACGTATCTGACTTGCCTGAGAGGTAGATATTTCAAGGTATTATAATAATTCTGATTGAGTTGGAAATTATCTGATGGTGATGATCATAATCCCAAAAGATGCAATCCCAAAAGCCATCACCCTAAATGCTGAAATCCTGAAAGATCAAAATCTCTAACATCTAAAATACCAAATATCATAATCCTGAAAAATTAAAATCTCAAATTTTGAAATTGTGAAAGCTGAGATTTGACAAAGAGATCGATGCATTTTCAGTTGTGTGCAGGATGGCTGCATTTTGTCGATTGCATCATGTTAGATGGAACTATTACCTTGTTATTGTCTTTATTTGGAAATTAAGTATGGTTTAAGAAATATGGGTGCCAAGTTGATAAGGGGTGGACTTGTGGACTTAATTTTCAAATTGACTGGATTAAGGAATATCATTACCTAGAAACTGGGTAAAGCATTATTTTGGGTGTTGTGTCTGTGAGTATGTTTCCAGAGATTAGTCTGTGAGTCTACGTGGACTAGATGGGGAAGATCTGCCCTCAGTGTTTCCAGTGATTCAAAGTTCATAGAAGTGAAAAAGCAGGTGAAAAATACAAGAAATCTCCCCTGCCAAATTGTTCAATAATATGCTTCTACCATATATAATATAATATAATATAATAATATACTTCTAGTGCCATGATTGCCTTCAGAAAAACAACCTTTGTCAGAGAATAAAAAGAAATCAGGGCTGGGGACAGTGGCTCATGCCTGTAATGCTAGCACTCTGGGAGGCCAAGGCGGGTGGATCGCTCAAGGTCAGGAGTTCGAAACCAGCCTGAGCAAGAGTGAGACCCCATCTCTACTAAAAATAGAAAGAAATTAATTGGCCAACTAAAAATATATAGAAAAATTTAGCCGGGCATGGTGGCGCATGCCTGTAGTCCCAGCTACTCGGGAGGCTGAGGCAGAAGGATCGCTTGAGCCCAGGAGTTTGAGGTTGCTGTGAGCTAGGCTGATGCCAAGGCACTCTAGCCCGGGCAACAGAGTGAGACTCTGTCTCGAAAAAAACAAAAAAAACAAAATCGACACACTCAGCGACCTTCTGAACTAAAGACACTTGCTGATATAGAGGTTCCTCCAGTGTTTACAAAACACATTAAATGATGAACTATTCTTGGTTAGGAGTTTGACTATGAAAGAAGATAGATTTCTTACATTTACAGTTACATCTAAATTGGAAAAACTATTGCATGCTTCACTTTGGTTAATGGATGGTACTTTTAAAACTGTCCCTACTGTTTTTTTATAAACCATATATTTAAATATATATTTATATATGTATATATGTTTCATGCCCTGATTGGATCTGAAAATTCTAGAACTTATTTACTCACTTATGTATTCATAACTGGAAAAGTTTAAGCACTTTATAAACACTTGAAGATTTGGTGGACGTTGAAAAAGAAAATGGATTTCAATTGAATTCCCAAACCATAATGACAGATTTGAAATTAGGTGTGATCAAGACTTCTAAAAGTGAATTTCAAGGCATTACCAATAAAGTTTGTTTTTTCCAATTCAGCCCAATGCATTTGGCAGAAAATTCAGATGAGTGGATTGGCCACACAATATGGCAATGATGAAAACTTCAGTTTAAAAAATGCATCATTTGTCTGCATTGGCATTCTTTCCAGCTGATGAAAATTTCAGGAGATTTTAATGAATTAAAGTCACATTTGCCTGAAGAAGCCAGAGAAGTTACTGACTGATTTGAAAATAATTATGTGGCTGGTAGGATAAGAAGACATGTTACATAAGGGTGTTGCTGTTCAATCGACAGTATTGTTTCCACCAATTTTATATGAGTGCACAGAAGATGGGAAAATTTAATAGGGAATGCTCATGTTAGTGTATATGGAATCGTAGAAGAATTTCAAAAACAGCAGCACCACATAGAAAATGAACATGAACATATTCTCTGAAGACAGCCATGCCCTAAAAGACTTCAAAATATAGTTGATCATGAAAGTTGGCCAGCTCTTATGGACCACCTCCATGCAATTGCCCATAATCTATCCCTTTAATACACGTTTTCTTATGTTGAATTTTCTTTTTAGTTTTTTTTTTTTTTTTTTAGTGTTTTGCCATCTTTTTTCTTTTTTCCTGTTAGCTTTTTTCCTACTACTTTTAATTGTCAGCATTATTTTTTATAATTCATTATGCTATGGAGTTCATCTTTGGGCCATTGTATATACAATGGTGACACATCATGGTAGTTGATCAATCTCATCAAAGGAATTAGGTTGTCCATCACGCTATTTCAGATAACCACAGTTATAAAACTAGGTACATACAATTACCAACCATAGTGATATGTGTTTATACATTTCATTTTTTGACTAATTTATGAATACAGTCTGCTCATAATTGTTATACCTGTGTGATTATCATTAGTATACCTCAGTGTTTATGTTTACAAAATAAGTGTGATATTATTGCCTATTTTATTGTGTAAAGTGGCATATGAAGTGTTCTGCTGTGTTTTTATCTATTTCTTAAATAAACTCTCTTTAAAACATGTAAGTAGATATCTTTTAAAGAATTTTTAAATCATTTTTTCCAGAATTATATTTTTGATATATTCATTTTTGGGGATTTCAACATTTGAGATCATGATGTTTGAGATTGTGTCTTTTGGGATTATGGTTCAAACATTATCTGATAATTAGAGATAAGGGTCAGTGTGTGTCAGTATAATAGGCATCTAATGTGTAGAAACGGGGATTCTGTTGGCATTAATGTTTTGTTTTTTCCAGTTGCATAGATATTTCTCTATGAGTTGAGCCTGGGAGTCTATTGACATTAATGTTTTGCTTTGGCCATCAGCATAGAAATGTCTGTTATTTGAGTGAAGCCCAGAGATCCCAGATAAAGGTAAAGGCAATTATCTCAAGTTTGTACCCTATATCTTAACTCATACCTACTGAAAGTAGTTCAGTAGGCTCTTGTTGGCTATAAAATGTATATAGCCTTGCAAAGAAATTAGACTAGGGGTAAATGACTGTTTAAACCTATACTATTGCTTTTTGAAATTAAGAGTTCCAAAGGAGTTGTTATATTTTAATATGTTGAGATATAAAAGAGTATTCATTACTATATATGCATTGATATAGTGGCCCCATTTCAAACTCAATTCGGATGAAGCTCATGTGCCCCAGAGATAAATACTTCTTTCCAAATTGCTATGTGTAACAAAAATGAAAAGCAGAAATGAGAGCTTTTCTTCTCTGAAATTTGGAAGTCTTGCTTTAATGAATAGTTGACTTTTGTCCAGTTAAAAAATATTACCTTCAAAGTTAAAATTTAAACCACATAGAATAATAAAAAAAAAGGTCATATGAACAGAAAACTGTTTTCCATATGCAAAATAACACACTTTACCTAGGAAACTTTATGTATAAACTATTGAATGCTATTCATAGATCATTCAGAAAGATATTAAATTTGAGATCTTCTTTCACCCTCCCATAAGAAAAAGTGCCAAATAATTGATTCTGTTTCACTTTATAAATGTACCAACTAACATATTGCCTATAGTTATTTTAAAAATGAGCTTCAAAAAGAACTGAATTAGAAAATGTTATAAATCTATGGAAAATGTTTTGCAAATAAATAACATACATCACAAAAATACTCTTGACACCAAAAATTAGCAGAATTATTCTGTTTTGTATATAAAGATAAAGACCCTTCATCATGCGTATGTTGACATAACCTTTATCGCATCCGACCAGCAATTGTGGTACCTTGTCATGTCCTACCACAAAGAGTGATACCTGCTAAATGTTCATTGTACTTTCTTTCTAACTTCTGAAATTGTTTGGGGATGGTACCTCAGGTAAGATTGAACCAGAAAAGGAAAGACCACATGGTAAGCCCCTCCAGCATCACGGGAATAATAAGGAATGGAGAGGAAAAATAATACAATTTAAACTTTGCCTGAGAAGCTCTGTTTGTCCCAATATATTTCCAGAATCATATTTTAGCTTAATAACTCAAGTTACTGAATAAACTCAAATAGTTGTCTTCCTTTCTTTAGTTGGCCACTCCTTAATAAAATTTAAACACAAGCAAGGAAATGATTCAATGCTGGCAGTTGAAGAGAACAGGAAGAAAAGCCATGATGACTGAAGCCACCAGTCTATCTGGCACCCACTATGGATTATATACTTTACATGTATAATCACTGTGACTATGCAATGAAGATTATATTATCATTTTTCAAAATGAAAAAAGCAAACCAAGAGCATTTAAGTACTTTGTCCAAGGTTAAGGAGCTTTGAAGAGATGAAATCAGATTCAAACTAGTTCTCTCTAATTCTAAAATGTGCATTCTATGTTATACTGACTCTAAATTAAAAGCAGAGATAATCCATGGATTAGGTAATCTGCCCTATTAGAATTTGGTGGTTATTGAATTAGTTAATTAGTTAAATTCAGTATTTACTGATTTTTTTTCATAGCTGCATTTCCTTATTTCCTTAGGATGAGAGGTTTTTGTTTGTTTGTTTGTTTGAGACAGGGTCTCCTGTCACCTGGGCTAGAATACAGTGGCATCAACATAGCTCACTGCAACATCAAACTCCTAGGCTTAAATGATCCTTCTGCTCCAGCCTCCTGAGTAGCTGGGACTACAGGTGCACACCACCCCACATCCAGCTAATTTTTCTATTTTTTTGTAGAGATGGTGTCTTTTTCTTGCTCAGGCTGGTCTTGAACTCCTGGCCTCAAGCAATCCTACCTCCTTGGCCTCCCAAAGTGCTGGCATTACAGGCATGAGACACCGTGCCTGGCCTGTTTACTGTTAATGTTTATGAATAAGCTGTTGTTCTTTGTTGAGGTCTTATTTGATCCTTGGACTTGGGGACTGTGTTGGCAAAATCTAGCAAACTTTGTCAAATACTTGCTCCTTTATTCAGCCTCTTATCTCATAAAAACCCACCTATGTCTTTCCTTTATAAAATTGCTATTTAGTTAGGACTATGACTCATGACATAATTCTATTCTCTAGCTGTTTTCTTTTAGTATACCACAAATAAACCAGTTTAGGACCATTCTGTCTTGAGTAAACAGAAGTTTCCTTGAGATTAGCATCTCTGGAAATGTGTTCTTTACAACAAAATAATGGCAACATTCTATTGGGCATGTCTTTTTTAAATCAAAAGTAAAAACACAGGATCCCCACTCTCAAGGAATTCACAGGCTATTAGAAAAGCAAAGAAGAAATCTATATCATTACAGAGTACCTGTCTCATAGGGTTGTTAAAAAAAATCAAATGAGTTATTATATGGAATACATCTGAAACAGTGTGTGGCACATAAAAAATGCTGTGTAAATATTAACTGTTATTACAGAGTGACAAATAAAGGTCCAGAGTGCTATTGGTATGGAATAGAAGAGTGAGAAAGGCAACTTCCAGAAGTTTAGGTGTACTTTCAGCTCATCTGTCAAAAGTTGATGCTTCATTACAACAAAGGGGAAAACAAGTTGTCAGTGTACCACAAGTCAGCATGCAGACAAGGGTGGAACAATTTTCCAAATGTAAAATACACTTAAATGTGTTGTACCTTGGAATTGTATATGAACCGTTCCCCTCTTTTAGAATTATAAATCTCTTAGAAAATTATTTTATTTCCTTATAAAACCAAGCTATGATCATCTATTCTTTAGCACAGAAATAAAACGGAGGGAAAAAATATACCAAAATAGTAACAACATATCTTGCTTTACATATGTTCAGGAAGGCAATCAACAGTGTGGAAAGATTACTCTGTTGATTACTCTCTGTTGAGAAAGTTACGATTCAGAAAGTATTGGATTCCAGCTGGGCAGATGTGAAGCTGTCCATTTGTCCTATATAAGAGAACCTCTTTGGCTTTCTATACTTTTCTGTATTTCATATATGCATTCTAGTTCTTGCCCATGTTCCAAGCTTGGCTAGAATAGAATGAAAGAGGTTCCCAAGTAAACTTAGCATATGAAGTTCAAACATTCTACAAGGATTCATTACCTCTAGTGTATGGTGAAAAGTTGGGCTTACCTTTCATTTTTGAAACACTTTACATGATTGATAAAATAACCTAAAAGCCTTGGGCAAGAATGAGGAAAAGGCCCTGGTAATCTACACCACATCATCAGCTACTGAAAAGTGATGTTTTCAAATGCTTTTAAGGTCCCTTTAAAAAATATTTAGACTTTATTTTTAGAGCCGTGTTGTTGGGGTTCAGGGTTGGTAATCTTGTCTGTTCTTGGTTCTTGGTGTGCACTTGACCGAAGAATGACCAGACACATCAAAAGCAAGGCAAGCATGAAATGAAGTTTATTGAGCAAGGGCAAGAGAGATTTACAAAGCAAGAGCAATATATAGGTTTACAGAGTAAGAGCAAGATACATTTGCCACAGAATGGCACAGATCCCTCTGTCGTAACAAAAGAGTTCTGCTTATGGTCTGGGGTACTCTCTGGATTGGACCCTCCTCCTTGTGGTTCAAATGTCACCATGGAACCACTTGATGGACAGTTAAGGACGTGATAATTAGTCTTAGGTTAGTCTAGGTCACTTTCCAAATCCTATTGTGCCTGGGCTGCCTGGCCAGAAGGCTGGAGATACCCTGCATTCTTTTGCAGATTAGCAGGGGTTCCTCCTTCCCCCATGTGTGGCAGTTGCTCAGGGCAGGATTAAGGTGGGGTAGCACCAAGGTGTAGGGGGGGCGCCCTTGTCCTTATCCCCCAATGGGGCAATTACTTAAGGCAGCTCCAAGGCAAAGCACCCACTTTTGTCTCTAGGAGAATCTCGGAGGTTCCTTGCTGTCTACCTAACAGTTTTAGATTCACAGCAAAATTGAGTGGAAGGTATGTTGTTGAAACCGCAAGGAGGTTTCAGCTTAGGTCCAGTTACCATGTTTCCCCCAAAGTAAGACAGGGTCTTATATTTATTTTTCCTCAAGAAGACACCCTAGGGCTTATTTTCAGGGGATGTGTTATTTTCCCCTCAAAGCCTCAGCTTGCAGCACGCACAGGATGGACGAGACCTGACAAGGGGAGCCGACCTTGTTGGTTGGGCTGCCCACACCTTTGCGGTCACCTCTAGGATAGTAGATGTCAGGATGGGGCAGATTAGAAGGGCTGCTCGTCTTATTTATCACTCTGCTTCGAAATGCATGGGTTGTGCAGATATGCTGCGTAGCCAAGCCCATCACTAGGTCTTATTTTCGGGATAGGGCTTATATTACGCAAATGCTTAGAAATCCTGCTAGGGCTTATTTTATGGGTAGGTCTTTCTTATTTTCGGGGAAACACGGCACTTGTCTCACAAAGATCCAATTATTGAGACAAGGAGGATTGCCAAGGAAGAAAGCAATTTTTTTGATAAGACAGAGGAAAGGGGGAAGCTGCCTCAAACCTCTCTCTCCAACTATCAGAGATCAAGGGCTTTTAAAGGAGAGGCCCCATGGCTTGGGGCAGGTCGTGGTGTAACTAACAAGGGGCTACATGCATTGAGGGCACATTGTGGGGGATAAGAATCTCAGGGTAGGGGAGTGGCTTCATAATCTCAGTTCCTTTGTCTTGCAGAAAACTCACCATTTCTGGGAAGCAACTCAAAAGGTCAAGTAGTTAGTTAAGGGAGAGGATTATAAAAAAAACATATAGAGGTCATTGAAATTTATTCATGGGGCCAGTTACAGGTACAGAGATTTCCCATGTGCCTTCTGCCCCTACACATGCACAGACTCCCTCACTATCAACATCCCCCATCAGAGTGGTACATTTGTTACAACTGAGGAACCTACCTTGACACATCACTATCCAAAGTCCACAGTTTACCTTAGGGTTCACTTGGTGTTGTATATTCTATGGGTTTAGACAATTAGAGTCCCTTTTGAAAAAGAGTTCACTACCCTTGTGCTGATAATGCAACCTAAGGCTGAGAATGGAATGGTTTTCAGTTGCAGTAAAACTGGAGCTGATATTCCAGAAGCTGTTGTAAAGGTGTGCCCTCAGGCAAGGGTACAGACCTCTCAACCTGGAGCAATAACAATTTAAATCCCATAGCCTCAAGCCTTTGCTTTGCTTTGTATTTGGTTAATGACTTTTACTGCTTATTATGTTACAAAGGCTCTGGCCTTCAAAAGTAATGAAGTGCAAACATGAATGACAATTGGAAAATTTATTTTTACTGATGATTGAGAAGAAAGGGACTACAAGTAACACATTTCAGACTTTGACCTTGCAGAGAGGTACTTTACTCCTGTGAAGTGGGAAAGGAGAAAACATAGCTTTTTCTCCTCCCTAGCTTGCTTCAAGAATTCATATGGTTAGTGTACTTTATAGAAATTATATATGTACAGCAGTAGATTAAAGTAGTGGCTTTCAAATTTTTTGGCCATATCCCACAATAATTTTTTATATCACAATCCATTAAATGTACACATATGACACAAAATTATTAGTATTATGTAAATTTTGGTCACAACCTATGTGACCCTGTTGAGATGGCAGTTGTCTCTTCTTGGTTCTTGGTTCTTGGTGTGCTCTTGGTCAAAGAATGCCCAGACACACCAAAAGTAAGGCAAGTGTGAAATGAAGTTTATGGGGAAGGGCAAAATAGGTTTACAGAGCAAAAGCAAGATATATTCGCTACACATGACAAATGGGCACCCCTGTTGTAATAAAAGGGCTCTGGTTATGGTCTGGGGTCCTATTTTATAATGTCTCGGTTGGGGCCTCCTTGTGGTTCATCCTTCATCACTGAACCACTTTGATGGACAGTTAATGACATGATAATTAGCTTTAGTTAGTCTAGGTCGCTTTCCAGATCCTATTGTGCCTGGGCTGCATGGCCCTTAGGCTGGGAAATTCCTGCTTGGGACAGGATCAAGGTGGTGTAGCACCAAGAGTGGGCCCAGGCCCTTGTCCTTCCTTCCAGGTGTGGCAATTGCCTGAGGCAGCACCAAGGCAGGGTGCCCATTTTGTCCCTAGGAAAGCCAGAATCCCTCACTGTCTACCTAACAACCCAATTTTAGAAAAAGACAAAGTGAATTAAACCTTGCACCATTGCCTGGTAAACAACATGTTTTTTTTTGTTGTTTTTTTTTCAGCATATTATAGGGGTACAAATATTACGGTTATGTATATTGCCCATGCCCCCCTCCCCCCTCGAGGCAGAGCCTCAAGCATGACCATCCCCCATAATTTGCACATCTCACTCATTAGGTAAACAACATTTTTAAAGGCAGGAAATTAAATTTTATTATTCAAATTTAAAAGGGTAAATAGATATATGACCAGAAGGAGACAACTATTAATGTATTTCACCTTTCAAAAACCTTTTGATAAGGACTTATATTGAGAGCTACTAACAGTTCAGTTAATTAGTTTGGGAAGAAATTTTCCCAAGTAATAAGATTAGCAGAAATGGGCTATTACAAGTTTAGGGCTATTATTTTATTTATTTATTTATTTTTTGAGACAGAGTCTTGCTTTTTTGCATGGGCTAGAGTGAGTGCTGGGCGTCAGCCTAGCTCACTAGGGCTAATATTTTAATGTAAAATGTTTTACAAATGATCTGTACTAGATGGTATCCAGTAAAATCTTAATTTTTAAAAAATGGAAACAAACCAGTATCTCCATTTTAACATTCCTCCACCTTTGGTACTTCCAATGCAAATTGTCTCCATAGGCCATATTTTTAGAAATGTTTCCTCAAACTAGAACAGTGTTAGGAGGCCTGAAGAAGGAAATTCAGACTTGGAAAACTTTAGCAGTTAAAATTTTCAGGACTCCTAGTATTTAGTTTTCTAGAGGTAGAAAATCAAGAGGAGAAAGGAATCTAGATAAAAAGATAGATTTGAATAAGAACAGGTTTGAGTTCAATTGCCTTTTTGTATGTGTAACCTATAAACATATGTGCAACAGAAAACTGAATATATCAGTTTGGAACTCAAAGGAAAAGTCTAGATTTGGAGACAGAGATTTGGAAGCTATGTTAGTTTGCTAGGGCTGCCATAACAAAAGATCATAGATTGGGGGACTTACAAAACAAAAATTTATTTTCTCAAAGTTCTGGAGGCTCAAAGTCCAATACCAAAGTGTTGAAAGCAGGACTGGTTTCTTCTGAGTCCTCTCTCCTTGGCTTGCAGATGTCTTCTTTCTTACTATGGTCTTTCCTCTGTGTGCATGCCCCACATGACAACAATAGAGACAGTCAGAGAGGTGTACAGAGAGGCAGAAAGGCAAGATTCAAGGAAGTGAAATTCTTTTTTTGATGTGGAAGATATAATCAAATTCAACAGTGATGTTCAATAATGAAAGTAGTGAAGAAAACATTATTTTGATTTGGAAATGAGAAATTGCTAAGAATCTTAGTGAAAAATTCTGTAGAGTGGTGCTGAAAATTAGATTTTTTTCCTGGGTTGATAGCTAAATTGAAGGCAAGAAGAATAAACAATGTATTCACCAAGCTGGGAAAATAATGGAATTTGAAACTTGTATCTTACTAGAAATTATATGCAGAACTACCTTACTAGATGGGATGTGTCTTATTCTGAGATCAGGGTGCCAGTATGGTCCAGTTCTGGTGAGGGCCTCCTTTCTGGTTTACAGATGGACACCTTTTGGTTGTATACTCACATGGGCAGGGGAATGTCTGTCTGTCTGTCTCTCTCTCTCTTTCTCTCCTCCCTCTTCTTATAAAATCACTAATCTCAGAATGAGGTCCCCTCTACCCTCGTGACCTAATTATTTCCAAAGGCCCCATCTCCAAATACCATCACACTGGGAGTAAAGTTTCAACATATGAATTTTGAGGGGACACAAACATTCAGTCCATAGCAGGAGTGACTTATAGAGGCATAATACCTGAGTCATTATATACTAAAAACATAAACTCAAGAGAAATTCTTGGATGCTGAAGGAAAGCCCTAAATGACTGCAGGATTTTTAGGAAGTTGTGTTGAGGAGACTCACACACTCTTTCACAAAATTCTTGATGTTACTGTTAGTTCGACCAATAATCTGAGATTTATTATTATTATTTTACTTTGTTTTCTTTCCCCTCTATATAAGATAGAGTTGAAGAGCAAGTGAGTGATTAGTGATCACTCTAACTCCCTCAAGTATCCTCAAGAGTTGGAGTCTAAACATCAGAAGAGTCCTTTTGTTGAGGATGATTTGATAAAAAGAATTCCAATAAAGGCTTTAGAGAGGTTTTGGTCTGATAGGAATAGATTACTGTAAACAAATCAATATTAAGCTCAGCCACAGTAGATATGATTGCTGGTACAATGGGTGAGCTGCCAACAGTCATGATGCTACAATTTTGATCCTGCAGTTGTTGCAATTTATATTTTGAGTACCTTAAGACCCTTAGTAGTTAAATACTGTTTTTCTTCTCTGTGTTCTCAACTTTTCACTTTAACGATAATTCAGCACACCTGAAGTTAGAAAATATTAAAAGTTTAGATTAGTATTTGGAAAAGAACCTCCCATACTCCAGCTTTTAATTAGTGTTATTAAATATTATTCTGTATTTAATTCTAGGCATTCAAATAAGCGAGAAGTTTCTATATGAGGTTCCTGTGATTAGCTTTTACAAGAAAAAAAGAAAGAAAGAAAGAAAGAAAGAAAGAAAGAAAGAAAGAAAGAAACTTTTTAGCAATTATTTTTATTATTTTATTTTTATTTTCTCACTATTGGCCTCTTAAACCAATCCGAAAATTATCAGTATTTTCTTTCATTGAATAACTCTATATGACTTGTAAATTGTCACACTTCTTCCAATTCCATTTTCTGCCCTTATAACTTGGGGAAGATCAAGAGATGCATTTTTAAAAATGTGAAAATGTGTTGGGCAGTAATGGCCTTGCACCTATTTGGGGATTTGTTTAAAAACACAATTAGAACTTGAAGCATGCTACTAGGATAAAACTCACCTCATTGTACACTGGAATTATTTATTTGCATATCTTTCTTCTTTAAACTATGAATTAAAGGTCAGGGATATTGTTTAATTTAATTTTATTCATTTTTCATTGATTATACAATATTTGATCTATGAGCACTCATTAAATATTTGTCTAATAATTAACTGAGTTTAGAAGTAACAATGAGATCAGGGTATTGCTCCATCAAATGTAGATCTTGATCCTCATTTGTATTGTGGTGATTAAAAAAACCCCAAAACCAAAAAAACGTAGGTCTTGAGAAGGAATGTCCAATACAGAGCAAATACATACTAAAAAATTTGGTTCCTTCTTAGTTGAAGGATGATGAAAATAAAATGAATCATTCCATAGAACAACCTGTAATTTTTCACTAAAGGAGAGTAAGTCAAGATAAACATAAACTAAAATAAGAGGTATAGAAACACTGGCTTCTTCCCAAACAATAAATCTGCAGCAGCTGTCGCTGTTTCTCTTCTCTACCTCGAGAGTTCAATACTAATTTAAAAGGAGGAAAGAATTCAGTCTTATCTGGAAATGGGCTATTGTTTTATTTGTCTTGTGAGTAAGCAGCAGCTACACAAACATATAGGCCCATTTAAAAGAACGAGTGTGTTATATGCTCAGAGGTCAAGTGATGGATTCTGCAGGGAAGTACTGGTGGTCACTTCCATTTGTGAGAGGATTTCTGGAGATGTGCAATAAAAATCCTGGGCTCAGAAGAAGCAGAGTGAGATAGGGAGTGTGAAGTAGGAATTCTAAAGGCAGAACAGGAGAGCACACACCCCATCCCATCCTTGTGCCCTCTTAGGCAGCCTTTAAACTGAGCATGAGGTTAGAAACAATGCAGGAATGAATTACTAATCTCCAGACAGATTTATCTTGTGTATTATTTGTGACATTTACTTCTTCAAAAAATATCTTCCAGGGCCAATGTGGGGAAGTGAAAATTCCTTGCTCAGAGTTTATTTTCTAAACTCTTCAGTTAGGACTGAAATTAGGAACTGTTATCTGAGCCTGATGTATATTTTATTTATAGATAATCCATTAAGGCTTTATTAACAAGGATTAAATGGTAATTTTCTACCCCAATTAGTTCTGTCTTTTGTGGGAAGAAATTGATTTCCCTCATCGTAATGTGTGAAACTTCACAGTATCCTCTGTTTTCATGGTTCCCAGAAGGAAATGAAGACACTTGGATACCAATAATTGAGGCATGACCTGCTTTTAAGGAACACATGAGAAATATACAGTCGCTCCTTGGCATCTAAGGGGAATTGGTTCCAGGATCTCTCTTGGATGCTAAAATCCACAGTCCCTGGTATAAAATGGCATAGTGTTTGAAAAACCTATGCCAACCCTTTCACATAGTTTAAATCATCTCTAGATTACTTATAATACCTAATACACTGTAAATGCTATGTAAATAGTTGTTATACTGTGCCATTTAGGGAATAATGACAAGAAAAAAAGTTAGTACATGGTTGGTACAGAGGCAGTTTTTAATGTTTTCAATCCATGATTGCTTGAATCCATGGATACAAAAACCACAGATGTGGCGGGTCTACTGTATATTTTTTTTCTCCTTCAACTTTATGTTCTCTTCAGACTTTATTTATGAAGCCATGCCTTCATTTTGTTTCTAATTAGTGAAAGACTCAGGCTGTGGACACAGTACCATCTGCTTTGGGCTATTTTTATTAAATACATTTGGCCTTCAGTATTTCATTATGAAAAATTTCAAACATATAGCAAAGTGGAGAGAAGTTTAGAATGAATTTTCATATACTCACCATTTAGGTGTTATTAATAGTAATATTTAACTATACTTGCTTTATTACATATGTATTCATCACTCCATCCATAAATCCATCTTACTTTTGATACGTTTCAAAGGAAATTGAAGATATCATGTTCACCATCCATAAATACTTCAGCTTGTGTATAACTAACAAGATTATTAACATCTTTTTAAGATTATTTGCAAATAAGCATATTTAAAGTCTATTATCAAGCACACTCAGCCTATAAACCACCACGAATTTGGCCATGGCATACTTGGAGGAACTGCTATTAAAACTAAGAAGCCTGGGTGCCTTCTGGTTTCATAGAGAAATTAGCTGTGCTCTTTCAATCTTGCTGCACTCTTACATTCTTCCCCTGCCAGTTGCTTTTCTGAACATCGTCTGCTTCATGTGCCTAACTAAACACTGCTACAGCTCGAGCCTTTCTTACCTTTTACTATACAATTCCAAAAAGCATGTCTCTGCTTCTTTCTGTTCTTTCAACCCATCCTTCTTAAAAATGCCTTTTATCTACCCAAAACCAGATTTCAGAGAGTTAAAGCATTGATTTTGTTTTTGCCTAGTTTATTGATTTCAGTCTAATTCAGAGATGTTAAATGGCAGGGAGTCATGTTGTTGTATCTCCCATTACAAAAAGGGGTAGGTTTGATGAGTGCAAGGGGATGGCTGGAGGGTATAGGGCAGGGACTCTCAGCCCAGTTCACTGATTGATGCTTGCCTGGTGCTGCCAATCAACTATGGAGCTATAAGAAAAGCTTCTGGCTCCTGATCTGATCTCAAAAAAATCTAGACTTCTGGTCTGGTATGAGGCCGAGCACTCAGTATTTTTTAAAAAGCTCCTAGGATTATTCTGATATATAGCAAATTTGAGGAAAATGAAGATAAGAGTAATGATTAAATGTTACCAGTCTCTTGTTGGTGATCTCAATAAGTTATATATCCTCTTATAATCCTCAATCCTTTTTCTGTAAAATGAAGGGGCTAGGCTGGATAGATATTAATATTACCCAGAGTTTCTTCCTGTTTTTCTAAATTTGTTGGCTCAGCTTAGTCCTTCAAAAGGATGCTTGTGGGACACATGTCTAGGAGAATAGAAAAAAAGATGGGAAATAGTAGAAGAGTGAGTCGGATTTCCTGGGTTCAAATTCTATTTGTATGGCATCATGCAGGTTATTATTGCAAGTTTCTTTTTCTGTAAGATGGGATAGTATTAATAATAATCCTTTCTTTGGAAAGCAGTTGGGAGAATTAAATTTGTGGCACAATGTATGACACATACAAAATGTTCAAAAAATTTTGTTGCTTCTATTATTTGTTGTGTTTGCTGTTGTACATAGATGGAAGTGAACGGGAGGTGGGGTGTCAGGAAAGGAAGAAAGATCCCCTGATACTCTGCACTCTGCTGAGAATGAGCAGACGGGGCTCTAATTTCACTTTGACCTTTGGCTCACTGTGTCCCTTGGCAAATCATGTAGCATCTCTGGGACTTCATGTCTTGGACTGAGAAATGAAAGTGTTTAGATGAAATAACCTTCAATTCATTTTTAAAGTTAAAATTCCATTCTGATATAATTCTGATAATTTTTCAATGGTACTTCCTGAGTAATGAACACTATGAACTTTAAAACTGATCATACTTCCTTTGCTTTGTCTTCTAAGTTAGCTTAAAGTTGGGACTGAACTTTAGCAACTATGAAAGACCTTAGCAGAGCTGGCTTCATGAGTGTGCGTTCTGTGCAGTCACACAGGGCTCCATACTTAGAAGGGCTCTGCTCCTGGTTTAATGCTCCTGGCTTAATATTGCCATCCTCAAATGATTTTTAATTTTTTAAATTTTTTTAGCAAGGGACCTTGCATTTTCATTTTGTATTTGGCCCTGCAAATTATGTACTCAGTCCTGGATCCTAGTATATGTTTTTCTATTTTAGTGTCATTTTGGTCTTTATTTTTACTTTTCTATCCATATTTCCCATGCAGCCTAATTTTATTGTCTAGTTTTTTCTAATTACCCTGTGTGGGTTTTGTGACCTACCCTACTTTTATTTGGTAAATAGGCAGAGAATGGGCAAATAAAGGCATTCTTTTATGAAAATTTGTCTCCCAAAACTCCTACCCACATTTCCCTCCTCATTTCAAACCTAACAGCATTTACTACTTGGGCCATTTATTTTGGTACTGAATTATATATTACATTGCATAGCTATCTAACTTTGCCTTGTGGACATCTTCCCTTCTCAGGTTACTATGACCTCTTTGAGCTTTCATATCCCCAACAGTACTTATCTTCATGGGTATTGCTCCTAACAGCCTCTCAGAAAATAATCATTGAATGTATTTAACTGGAAATTGATTGATTTAACTGGCTGAAGGAAAAAAAGGAAGGAAGATTTTAGCCAAGAGAAGGAAAGCTGGGCCCTAGAGGATAGCCACAGCAGATAATCCTTTATTACTGCTTGAATTCCATTCTTCAAAGAACCAGTGGTACAGAGATTCAATATTTTTGGTCTCTGGAACCTTTGCAAATTATTGTAGTTAACCAGTTGTATTGGTGAGTTATAGCTATTGCTGCTTATTATATGAAAAATTAAAACAAAATTTTATAATAATTATTTATTTGTATAATTAAAAATAACAGAATAAAAGTATTACATATTAAGGTATTTTTACTGAAAATATTTTTTTCTAAACAAAATTTTATGAGTGGTACTATTTTATATGCTTTGCAAATCACTTTAATATCTGACTTGATACAAGACAGCTGTATACTGTTATCTGCTTCTCATTCATCTGTTGTGATATCATGTAGCTTCTGTTAAACTCCACTGTACACTTGGGAGAACATAAGAGTATAAAGGGCAGATAATGACTTATGATTATTATGAAAATATTTTTTACTTTGTGGAATCTTTAAAATGTCTCAGGGACCCTAAGTGGTCCCTGGACCACACTTTGTGAACTGCTTCAGTAGAGTGACATCTCCCTGCCAACTATTTATCAGAATCAAGATAGTATGTAACAATGCCACACTGCTGTCTCCATCCCTTTAGCTGGGGTGGGTGGTATTTTGCTCTGAGTCTCCAAAAATAGAATCCTTTATCTTCACATTTACCTGCCTGTGTTGTCCATTGCTTTGCTCTAAAACTAAAAAAAAGCATCAAGGGACTTGAGAATTATCTAAGATTCTCCTCTCTGCGTTATTTGCCTGTCATAAATGATGGGCAGATGCAGGGAAGGAGCCTAACCAGGCAACATCTCACTCACCTAAACTTGAGGCCATAGCCCTTTCTATGCCATGCTAAGTTTCTTAATTTAGGTAATTCATTAGCTCTGTTATTTTTAATTTGATGTTGGGAAACAATGGAATGTGAGCCTGAATGAAACCTTTGGTGAAAAAAGGACATTATTGAAATAATTACTGGAATAAATTACTGAGTCATTCCAGATGTGATATTTTGCACATTTTAATGCATATTTCAATTGGTATCATTTTTTAAAAAAATTTACATTGACCACATTTCAAACAATTGCAATAATTTGAAAATACATATCATGTGTTCAGTTTTAATTCATTACTTTTGGTGACTCTGCATTAGTAAGTTCAGGAATGCCAAAGTTCAGGTTAATTATGTAGAATAATGTTATTGAGAGACTTTTATTTTAAGCTATATTTAATTTTTGGACCTAGGGATGCTAAATTAGAAAAAAAAAATAGATTCTTTGTACTTACCTTTTGCCTCTTACCCAAGGGTTTTCAGTGTTAACTTTATAGCTAATCTTTATAATGCCTTTTTTAAATTGGTATTTGAAACAAAATGCTATCTCCTGGTGACAGATCAACAACTGGAGGTGAGAAGAAACACTTAGGGAGTTGTAACTGGTTTTCAAAGATTGGTGTTTTGTGTTTAATAAACTTGTCTTCCTAAATGTTATAAGTAGACTGGCTTTAGGAAACAAATGACCAGGCAGAAGGTTTAGTTCGTGTTTTACACATTCCTCCAAAGCATTTGTCTGTGGTATTACTGTGATCTTTTGAGATAACTGTCCTGCTCTCTTCCTTAGAGAAAAGCCACATTCTTACCTCAAAGTGTAAGTGTCCCTTAACCATCTGGGAGAGAGGCTGCTGAGCCTGTAAACTGGCACCCAGAGGGTATGCCTTGTTCAGAGAGCATGGGTTAGTGCAAGAGGGTAAGATTTACATTGAGCCTGAACTTCTCCCTGGGTGTGTGGCCTGGGGAAAATCACTTAATCTCTGAGTATCAGCTTCCATGAAGACATTACGTTTTAGGAAGATTTATTGTAGCAATAATGTGGAAAGTGAAATAAGGAGAATCTTGAGACTCCAAAACCAACGATTTGGTTTGCTGTTTGATAGTCATGAGTTAAGAATTTGAACTAAGCCACTTGCTGTATGAAACTAGAAAAGGGGAAGCAGGCTAGAGAAATGAATAAGTAGAATCAATAAGTTCTGATGACCAATAGGATACAAAAGGTAAAAGAGAGGTAAGAATCTCAGACATGCTCAAGTTGCTGGAAATGGTTAGCTGATGCCATTGGTTGAGCAGTCGGAAAGAAGGGGTAACGTGGTGGTGGGTGATGGGTTTTACTGGGATAATATTGTGAGAATATTAGGTGAGGATGAAGGAAAGTCGAGAAACTAAATCCAGGTGGAAAGCCGTAGTCTGGGTGTATGCATCTTGGCCTGGAATCAGGGGAAATTTGGGAGACATCAACTCTTTATGTGGTGGGTAAAGCCATGAGTATGGATGAAATTACCTAGGGAAAAAGTACAGAATGATAAATCTGGGATTAGACTAGATCAGGAAAAATTGGCTGTTGTTCTTTGAGGAAAAGGAAGGACACACAGAGACTGGCAGTTCTTTCTCCAGAAATGCTACAGAACATACAGACATTGTTATCAGCTCTAACTCTGATGCAGATTAGTTTTCAATAGAGGGCTATTTGGAAAGAGAATTTAGGGGCAGACACAGTAACAGGGCTCAGCAAACAGAAGGCAGTTTTTGGCCCCAGGCGGATTTGTCCAAAGTTCTCTGGGCATGGAAAGGCAGGACTCAGATGCACTCCCCAGGGATGGGCTGCCCCTGTGTGCAGTGCTGCACTTTCACCTGCCCTTTCAGCTTCTTCAGGAAAGAAAGCCAAGCTTTGAGTCAGCACAAGCTGATGGCTGGGCCTCTGCTCCAGGGGATGAAAGTAGCAGCTTGGAAATAACTACATGTGATAATCCCCCAGAGGAAGCCAGCCACAAGGCAGTTGGCAGAAATCTGTTGCTTCAGTCACATATTCCCAAGCAGACCAAGGTGGAATCTCTTTAGTGATTAGACTACTGCCAAAACATTCATTTTTCTTCCTCCTCTTCCCCCCTCCTCTCTCTCTCTCTCTCTCTCTCTCCTTTTATCCTCCCTGCCTTGTTTTTTTATTTCTCATATGTGTATTTTTAGTTGCCTATGCATTAAATATTCAAATCTTGAACTACCCAAGATTATTCTTTTAATTCTTAGAAAATTTAAGAGAAAGACTTGAAATTTCTGACTTCTGATTGTTCTAAACATTAGGCAGAATACAAATTAGATTGTTTAAAAACTGTTGCCTATTTCTTTTGATTAGCTTAAAAGTAACTCTGAGTTTTTTTGGGTTTTTTTAAGGTGGAATTTTATTTATTTACTTATTTATTTATTTGAGACAGGGTCTCTCTCTGTTGCCCAGGCTGGAGTGCAGTGGTGCGATCATGGCTTACCGCAACTTCAAAGTCCCGTCCTCAAGTGATACTCCCACTCAGCCTCCTGAGTAGCTGAGACTATAGGCATTATGCCACCATGCCCAGTTATTAGTAATTTTTAAAAATTTTTGGAGAGACAGGGGTCTCACTATGTTGCCCAGGCTGGTCTTGAACTCCTGGCCTCAAACAATCTTCCTGCCTCAGCCTCCCAAAGTGCTGGAATTACAGGTGTGAACCACTCTGCCCAGCCCGTTATTTTAATTAATTAATTTAATTCATACCTTTATCGTCCTTTCTCTTTGATTTCTTCCCTTGTAAATTTCTTCCACCATAAGCCACCAACATTATTTTTCAAAATAAAGTGATGGTTATAGTAATACTATTTATATACTTATGATACTAATGGTAATAAATAAGCTAACATAGATTACCCTTTTACTCTTGCTGGACAATGAATTCTCATTTATTCCTTCCAATCACTGTGAAGTGGGCACAGTATTACTGTTATTCTCATTTTAATGGTAAGGGGACTGAAACACTGAATGTTGAATAATGTGCCCCGGATCATGAAAGTCCTAAGTGGAAGATCTGGGACTTGAAGCCATGCAGGCTAGTTCCAGAGTCCCAAATCTTAGCTCTGTGCTATAGTGACTGGCTTATGTGGTAATCCTGCTATTAGCGGAGGAAACCTAGTTTCAGTCGGAGACTGCACAGTGAAACTGTAGCTAGTGTCAGGATGAAGACTAGACTCAGGGCCCCTTTCTCTCATTCTCACATCCTATTTTAGTCTGTCTCTCTAGTCTACCTTTGTCATCCCCTTACATAAGAATAGCGATCATTTCTTATGTTAGTATTTTGTAAATGATTTTCTTATTTGTATGAGAAAAACATTTCTTATGTATGGAGGAAGAATTGATGCATTTTTGCTTTTTATGGCTGGATATTTTCGAGCATTTAAGGCTGCTACTTACTGGAAACTATTGCATTAACCACTATTGATGGGTACAGTAAATGTTAGCAAAAATACCAAGTCACATTAATCATGAATCTTCCAGTTGTCTCTGAAGTTGAACATATTTGGCAGCTAATACAAGCACATCGACCCTTAGAGAGCCTCATGAAAGATTAATTTGCAAAACAGCTATCTTCTAAGTGGTTTTGTGAAAAAATAATTGGAAATGAATTTCAAACCTCAGACCAGCTAAGAGATTTTGAAATTTTATTTTTAAAACTGCCAGGCTGTTGTAGAAACAGTATACTTATAATAAAGTAGGCTTTATTGTGTTAGTTCACCTTAACATAGATCCTAATAAGACAATTGTATGTTCAATAAATTAAATACCTCTTCTCAGTTATTAGCAAAATAGTCTAAAGATTAAAAATAGAAAATAAAAATGTGGTATTTTTTTGCCTCACTTTCCTCTTCCTACCACCACCTCATTTCAAATTCATTTCAAATATATGGTTTTGAAGAGTCAAATAATTTTGAAAATATTCTGGCCAATCATTGGGAAAATTCGCTTTTACAATGATTATAAATTTATTAACTTATGAAACTAGCTCATCAGGTGCCATGATGTTTTTAGTTTTTTAAGACTTTATTAATTTTTTTAGAGCAATTTTAGGCTCAAAGCACAATTGATAGAAAGGTGCAGAGATTTCCCTGGATTATCCCATGGATACTACCTGTCCATGATATTTGAAAAAAATCAATATACTTATTAGTACCTTATAAGTACCAAAGACTGAAAGAACATTAGTACTTTAAAGCATATAATATGCATTTTCAGAAACATCAAATTATCTCTGAAACTCTTTTCTCCCTGTTAATAAAAAATATATACACATATGCATATGTATCTGTGATTCATTTGTGTTTCTTAGGTGAATGCTATCATAGCCTAAGCATATTATAGTATTTTTAATGGTAGTGAGGTATTTTGAATATATGGGCAAGAAGGAAGAAGGAAGGCACAAGGTAGTTAATGATATTGTCATTTTTCCTAGTTAAAAGAAGTCAAGAGAAGTAATATTTATTGATTATTTTTGTGTTCCAGGCATTTTGTTAGGACTTCACAATATTTTTTAAATTTGTTTATTTAGTTCTTTTAAATTCTCACAACAGCCATAAGAAGCAGATGGCATTGTTTCTATTTTACAAACGAAGAATACGGAGCTCAGAAGATTAAGTTATTCACCTGTGATCACCTACCTGCTAAGTGAGCAGCAGAGTAGAGTTTTAAACACAAATCTGTCTTATTCCAAGGTTGAACTCTTTTCTCTATACTTGCTTTGTATCTTTCTGTGTTAAAACTGATAAATGATAAATCTTTGCTTTGACTAATGAATAGCAGTCTTTAAAACCATTCTCTTCCTATTTAGGTTCATACACATCGTGTGCTATTATTTCGTAATTGGTACAAAGCAAACCAAATAAGTAACCTATGTAGGTATTGTGAGCAATTTGGGAGTCAAGACTAGTTTATATTTAAAAAGAAATCCCTGGTATCTCCATATCAACCTGAGATTTCCTTTTACCTTTGGACCATTCTCCTGGTATCTTAGAGTTCTTCCTTGGGCTCAAGAGTTTGTGCTTCACTGTGAAGTTGTCCCTATACATCCTCTTGGTTTAAAGCTTTTCTTCCATCATGAAAGGGGCTGGTACATTGGCAGTCAGTCCTCTTCCTGTCCCCAGAGGAGTTCCCATCCATGTCTGGCAACAAAATATCATTTTCTCAGTATGCCCATGCTCTGCTATTTAGTCCACTGGCCTTTCATTGGAATGTGAAGAGCAGCTGTTCTGGTTACCACCTTATTTCAAAAGGACTGTTAATCTTCTGTCATAACCTGGAGATAAAAATCTTTGCATGCTGTTATTTTACCTGGAGTCACTGAGGGACTCTACTTGTCAGAGAAGTCAGCAGTTCCAAGAGTGGAGAGGAAAGGAAAGCATAAATATTTTGTATTGCTCAAAAGATTCACACAGAAAAAATTCAACATCAGCCATATCACCTGCAGTTCACAGTTATTATCAACTCAGACTGAAAAATATGCAGGTGCTTGCCTAGTGTGAAAAAGGGTGCACTTCCTTTGCTAGGGAGCAAGCTGTGCTTGTCATTGTTTTTGAATTTGACTCTGGGAACTCTAGAGTCAATCTATTGAAGAAGAAAACCACTTGCTGATCAGAGGTAGAACTTGTCTTAGTGTAATTCCCACAGAGAGCCATTTGTTCATGTTCTGCCAAAATCGCAGGTCACCCTGCTGGGATGTCCGAAGGTGCAGACGTAAAGACAATACAGAACATGTGAACTCAAAGGAAAGTGAGATAATTACCAATAAATCCATAGTTTTGATTTTGTAGGTCTCTCTAAGCCCTGTCAATGGCAGTTTGCAAGAAACTTCAATAGATTACTGACACCAAGTGGTAAACAACCTTTTAATCCTTCTAGCACAGAATTCTTTGAATTTTAAGACATTAAGGCCGTAATACACTTTAGTAAACACCTAGTCCATTAATTATACAGATTATAATTCTGAGGCCAAGTGAGGGCCTTACTTGCCTGAGGTATGTACAGCAGTGGAGCCAGGACTCCTGACCTTCAGTACTGTTCTCTTTGTACTATTCAAGTCTAATGATAAGATTTCCAAGTGTAAATTTGGTCCCTCCAGAAGATAATTGTTCACTTGGAAAAATCAGTGAGCTTCCAAACGTTTGCTGTGCCTCTCCAGTCTCATCCGAGAGAGAGAGAGAGCCTAGACTGAAGACTAATCATTATGGCTTTCAATGGTAGAAATCACTGAATTCGTTTTGATAGACTCCATGAAATGTTTAATACAACTAACCAAGTCCCCTTTTCTGATTCCATGTTCACTGGGCAACCAGTCTCTTTATACTTTGTCATATAGGCTTGTCATATAGGTCTGCTCACAGGGAGAAGGGACACTGATAGTGTTAGAGGGACTGTATCAAATTTAAGTTGTTCATAATGTTTTTAATACTTTGGTGTTTAGTGTTTATTTTATTTTTATAAAGGCATCTTAAGGCAAGAGTGTATTTTCTACAGGAAATTCTATTGTACTAAAAGGCTTATATGATCAAAGCTTCTTCCTTTTGGTAAGGAATATAAGTGGTCTGAATGGTAGCATCCCAATAGTTAAAAAAGAGTACTCCCCCCCAAAAAATGATTATTTGTTAGAAAATGTTTTGCTGTCTTAACTGGATGTTTGAGCCAAAACACAAGTCATGAAAATAATGCTATAAATCTTTTGAAAATCACAAACTTTATTTCATGATATTATCTACATAGCTGAAAATTTTTCAAGGTACCTTTAGAAACTTACAAATATATAGCTCCACTATCCAGGTAACTGAAGATACCTGAAGCACTCAAAATAGCATCTAATCAGATGCTACTATAATTTTCATTATTTTCTGTGAAAGTTCTCTCAAGTATATATTAATGCTTCACTATTTCAGATTGCCTGTGGTCCAACACCTAATTTATTGGCATAGGAAGAGGCAAGGAAAATAAAGTTAAAATCCTCTACTACATTTCACTTTTGCTTAAACTATATAGATAGTAACTGTGTCATTTCTGATAAGCTTTAATGAACTTGCATTGAAGTGCCCAGCCTTTCATGAGTTGGGAAATGGGACGATCTTTGAAGTTGAAAAGATGAGATGAAACATACATACGCTACATCACTGACATTTCAGAACTGAGTACTGAACTGGGAAGTACAGGTTGTAGTGTCTGACATCTATGAGAAAATGCTTACTGTTTTTTATTTCAGTTCTGTCTTAGTCTTCTCAGGCTGCCATAACAAAATACCATAGACTGGGTGGCTTAAGCAACAGAAGTTTATTTTCTCACAGCTCTGGAGGTCGGGTTCTGGTAAGGGCTCAATTCCTGGCTTATGTACAGCAACCATCTCACTGTATACTCACATGGCCTTTCCTTGGTGCATGGAAAGGAGAGAGAAAGAGGTCTCTTTCTCTTCCTCTTCTTATAAGGCTGTGAATCCTATCAGATTAGGACCCATTCTTTATGAACTCATTTAACCCTTAATTATCTCCTAAAAGCCCTATCTCCAACCAAACATAGTCACATTGGGGGTGAAGTCTTCAACACATGAATGGCAGGGAAGGCACTTCAGTCCATAGCACGGTCTTTGCTACATAAGGTGCTGTTACACTCTATAATCTTAGAACTGATTAGACTATATCATATCAGTTTTGACGTCTCAATATATTTTTCCCAAGTATTTTTTCCTAGATTTCTCCTGGAAGATTTGTAATTCCTGTTGTATTAAACTGCTCCTCAGGGACAGATGCCGATCTCTAGCATTCAGTCAGGTTTATGTGACTTTCAACAGCTTTGTAGCACTCTATTTGGTGGGCTTAATGAAATATAATCCTAAAATATATTCAAACTATATCTCTGTTTAATAATTAATTGGTTTTTAATCTACAAATATTAGCCATAATTCTGCAGGTGTGGTCCCAGTTCATTTGAATATTTTATGCATGTTGAAGTAAGAAATCACTAATTGACATAACAAAGATGAACATAGAATAAATATGTTTATAATAATTTTATATTTATTGATTAATATTCACTTTACTATGAGACACAGCTTATAATTTTTTATTTAAAACATTTATTAATGATTTAATGTATATATGTCTGGTATTGAGCTAACTGGGTACGCTGTAGGGAAAGGTATGTTTGCTACGTGAAGGAGTTTACCAACTCATAGCTAAGACAGTCCAAAAATCACAAAGTAGTGTGTCAAGAGCTCTGAGAAGAATCTCTGCAGCTAGGAGTCGAAACACAGACTGAGGCTTTACACAGAACAACTTTTCTAAAGGTCTCCTTCAAAAGCATTTCATTCCTCCCACAAAACTTTTAAAGATCATAAGGAATTATAACATATGTTTAAAAGCATTGGAGGGAAAACTACATAAATGAGCTGTATTCATGAGCTTTTGATGCTCATTAACAACCCTTTTCTAAAAGAATATTAAAGGTTTCAATTGATGCTTTTATTTTACTATTTTAAAAAGTTTAAAAAAATATTTTAAAGAGAAATTTTGGATTTAAATGATGACATATTTGAGGTTTTGAGGTGAATATTTTTTACCAGTGCTCCTTTTCTGGTGCTGAAGTTTACATCGTCCACTCTATTTTGTGATGTACATTTAAAAAGAAAGTTTTAGATGAAGATCTGAAGTTTATCTATTCCCTCCTTTCCATTCATTTTGCCCTCCCCACTCTCATCCAGAGTTCAGATCAATTTGCCTCCTCAGGGACACTTTCTCTAAGCTCTCAAGGTAGGTCAAAACCCCTCAGATATACAGTCACCAGAAAAATTATAGGACATTCAGTTAAATTTGAACTTTAGATAAGCAACAAATAATTTTATGGCATAAGTATATTCTATATATTGTGTGGGACATACTTATACTAAGATTTTTTTTTCATTGTTTATCTAAAATTCAAAGTTCACTGTACACCCTTTATTTTATTTGCTAAATTTGGCAACCCTCCTCAAGTGTATAGCTTCATGGAACCCTACCCTTTCCTTCATTTCACTCAGCAGGTTTTATAGTTTAATATTGCTAAGGTCCTTGGACTCTGTGTGTTCCTAAAGATCTGAGACCGTGTTTAAAGCTCTTTTAGCTCATCATTGTATTATTAGTACCTAATCTAGTGCTGGCCTTCACAAGTATTTGTTGAATGAACTAATAAACATGGGCATGAATGATAAATAGTTGGTACACTTCACTCTTAAAGGAGATGTGTTTTATCTTCTACACACATCCTGGCAACTATTTCCCAACTCTAGTATAAACTCTTCTTACCAGTGTTTTTTTTTTTTTTTTTTTTTTTGAGACAGAGTCTTACTCTGTTACCCAGGCTAGAGTACCGTGGCATCAGCCTAGCTCACAGCAACCTCAAACTCCTGGGCTCAAGCGATCCTTCTGCCTCAGCCTCCCAAGTAGCTGGGACTACAGGCATGCGCCACCATGCCCGGCTAATTTTTTTTCTATATATATTTTTAGTTGGCCAATTAATTTCTTTCTATTTTTAGTAGAGACGGGGTCTCGCTCTTCTGAGCTCAAGCAATCCTCCCGCCTCTGCCTCCTAGAGTGCTAGGATTACAGGCGTGAGCTACCGCGCCCGGCCCTTACCAGTGTTTAAACCTTTACTTAGTACTGCCAGTGTCTATTTTTCTGACATTAATTCCCACACAATCTGGACTGTTCACCATTTCCTCAGCTAATGTGGCACTTTTCCATATCATTTACCCCTTCCCAGTGCTGATAGGACCATCTTATGTGTTACTTCCTTCTTAAGCACTTTCCTGATCATCAACCACATTATATATCCTTATACCTTTTAACTCCTGTGCCATCTCTCTTCTACACTGGATCGTTGTTATTTTTCTCAACCTTTAGATCAGTGTTTTTTGTTTTTTTTTTTAATTTGAGTGTGTCCTGAAATTGCTTTAGTTTGAAAACCTATAAAAGGCTATATACCCTACAAGGCATATATTTATCTTTTGTCCCCTCTAATCCCCAAATATTAGACATAGCAGCCATAAATATTATAAATATTTATATTTATATTATTATATTATAAATATTTATATTTATTTATTTATTTATATTTATAAATTATATTTATCAGATAAATATAAATAGATTAGATTTATATTTAGAGTTATATTTCACTGTCCCCTAACATGTTAAAAGTGAAGTCACTGTAGAAATTAGGCACAACTAAGATGATCTGTTCAATCTTATTTGATTTTTCTCAGCAGGTTAGTTTTTTTCAAAATGAGAGGCCTGATCGTTAATTTCTTAGGCATGTGGTCAAAGAAACCAAAAGTATCTGGGTCTAGATTTTATATAGACAGCCCAATGCCTCGTACATATTAAGCCTTTAATAAATGTTTACTGCTAGCTTAAACATTTTTAAACCATGCATTTTAACTGTGCATAGTAAATAGGCATATTTCTTAGAATTTATTGACATAGGCTGACTCTGCTTCAATTTATATGGTCTTTAAAATATAACTCATAAACTGTGAAATAGATTTTCTTAATTTAACCTCTCAGTTGCTACCTATATTTGGAGGCATGATAAGATCTCTTTTCCATGAAACTAGTAGACATTCTTCTTCTTCTTTTTTATTTTATTTATTTATTTTTTGAGGTGGGGGTCTCGCTCTGTCACCCAGACTAGAGTGCAGTGGTATGATCATAGCTCACCATAGCCTCGAATTCCTGGACTCAAGCTATCCTCCAGCCCCGGTCTCCCAAGAAGTTGGGACTGCAGATGTGTACCACCATGCCAGGCTAATTTTTTTTTCTTAATTTTTTGTAGAAATTGGGTCTTGCTATGTTGCTCAGGCTGGTCTCAAACTCCTGGCCTCAGTGATCCTCCCACCTTGCCCTCCCAAAGTGGTGGGATTATAGATGTGAACGATCACACCTGGACCTTTTCCATTTCCTGATACCCTAATTTTGCCACTATATCTTTAATAATTGAGATTCTCAGGGTTCTTTTGAATCCCTAGACTCATTGTAACAGGGACCTGGATGGGAAGTTCCTTTTGATCTCAAGCAGCCATTAGCTCATTTCATCCTTTGGGCTGTGATCTCCTCAAGTCCTCAACTCTTCTCTTACTTTGTTTGTGATTCTCAGACTCCCCACTGAGTCCAAGAGCCTCTTTCCTGACCTAATTTGGTCCCTGGTGCCGAATTGGATCTAGTCCTTTGTGCCTTAAGCAAGCATCAGGTTTCCATCTTGATCTATCCTGGGACTTAATGTGGCCCTTTAGCTCAGTTAGTTAGAGTGTGGTGCTAATATCCTAGGATTTCACTTTTGTTCTTATTGAAAATTCTTTGGCAATAGGATTCATCTGTCATTCAGTGACAAGAGTCAAGTAACTTTTGCTGGGGACCACTCATGTGATAGCTGCTTTATCATTTACATTCCTCAGTAATCACTTACCAAATGGGTGGCTTAGCCTTATTTCACACAGGGTGGTATTGAAATGCACTGAGGTTAAGTGAGTAGCAAGGTTATACAGCTAGCTTGAGGCAAATCTATGGTTGGATCCCAGGTCTTTCTGCATTCAGAGCAAAATGGGGCTTCCTACATTGTAGAACATTTTGTTTATTTGTTTGTTACCTTAGTCTATCACCAGCTGAGCTATTGGACCTCTAGCCAGAGTTGCAGAATTAACGTAATGTCACACAGAAGGTGCCCACTAGTAAAGTGGTCATCATCGCTGCCTTCTGCCATTTAGAGGGGATCGTATCTCCCTTCAAAGTAACTTTTAGGTTAGAGTTGCGTGAATTCCAGATAAGCTATTTAAATAATGCAAGCATAAGTCTTTAATATGGGCTAGTTTGGGTCAGCTGTCCAGAAATTTTGTTTCTTGATGATATGGGTTGCCACTAGAAAGACAGTGCCGGACTGGATGAGAATATATTGGCTCTCTGCAGCACCGTTAAGTATGAGGCAATTCAACTGGGGATGTTAGCCCTCTCAGTTATGCTTTGGAATAAAATCAGAACTCCATTAAAAAAATAAATATACATATGAATTAGCCCCTGATACGAATCTCCCTCTCATTTTTTAAAGTATGGAATAAGAGCTAATTTAACACTTATATATTGAGTTAACTGATCTGGACTTGTGAATTGCTTTAGATCCTTCTGACTGACATTTTGAGCCAATTTGGGGTAAGAAGCTGTTAAGCTGTTAAGAACTGTTAAGCTGTACACTGAGTGCTTAAGGAGAGGGTGGTCCTATCTGACATGTTGTCAGGGGCAGATCAATGCTGACCGATAATGACCATCTAAAGCACTGATGGCTTGCTGCCTCTGACTACCTTCTATATTCTTTAATTCATAGCAGTAAAGAGATGGGAGATTATTTAGGGCTAGAAAGGGGTTGGGACTCAAGCTTTCTTACTATCTCACCAAGTAAACACTCCCTTTAGCAATTTACATCTAAGTCACTGGAGTCTAGAGATCTGCTGCTGTTTTTAACAGTAGCAGTTTTTAACAGCAGCAGAAATAACAAGCAAACTCAAGAATAGCCCAGCAAGCACCTTGCCTTATAACTTAAGCAGTTTTTGCACAGCTCGCTAAATTAATACCTACTTCTTGGTAGAATTATAAGCCAACTTTGTCAAATTTAACCTTACATTTATGATTAAATGGAATCTAACCGAGTTTTTAAATCATCCAATTATTTATTTATTTACTTAACCACAGTTCTCTATTGCAGAATGTGGATCCTGAAATAACAGACACATCATACATTTCGATTTTAGCACATTACTTTCTTGTGTACAGAATATTAAAACAAGAATGGTACTTAGATATTATAAATCCAACTATCTACTCAGTTTAGAAATTCTCCTTATAATATTTCAAACAAGTAACTAACTAATCTTTCCTTGGATACTTTCAATAAGTAAACTCTTAATCACTTCAGAAGTCAACTGGTTTCCTCTTTTAACAGCACTAGTTATTAGAAAGTTCTCTCTTTCCTTTGCATTTATCATTTTTCTAAAGCAAGATCAATCACCTTGGATCATGCTTTTGAGACAGATGATAAATTAAAAATTATAGAAGAATTATATGAAGCATTTTGATTTAATATCTTCAAAATACTAGATAACATTGTGAGTAGATAAGAAAAGTATACAACATGGTCTTTATTCTTAGGATCCTTAAGATTCAAAGTAAATATATAATAATTAAAAAGAATTTAATAGAGCCTACAATTAAACATCAAAAGTAATGATACAAACATTTTATGCTATAGGACTTATAGAATAATCAGGAACACATTATTATATGTGGTAGAATTTGTGTTGGTCCTTAGAGGACAGAAATAGTGGGGCTACGTAAGACTGGAACAAATTATAGACAAAAGGCTTTGAAGGTGGTTTGCCTTAGGGTCATTGAGGAAATACATAATGCTTTCAATACCAAGGGAAGATTTTATAATTTTATTTGCTTAAAATATCGTAGAGTAAGTTGTCCCCTATGGTAGCTACTAGCTAGCTACGGTGGCTATTGAGTACTTGAAATGTGGCTAGTCTGAACTGAGATGTGCTTTAAGTACAAAATACACACTGGATTCCAGCAATTTAATATGAAAAATATGAATGTAAAATATCTCTTTAATAATTTTTATGTTGATGATATTTTTTAAATAATACTTTTTGTATATCTTGGGTTAAGTGAAATACTATTAGAATTAATTTCACCTGTTCCTTTTTTATATATTACTATTGGAAAATTTTAAATTAAAACGTTGGCTTACATTGTATTTCTGTTGGGTGACACTACTATAAAAAGCAGTAATCTGTTATTTTTAATTACGTGTTACCTGAGTCTTATCATTTGCAGCCTAGTAGATAATCAGAGACACTCAGATGTTAATTTTGATCTGACATTTGCTCCTTTATATATAAGTTTGTAGATACTACTTTTTATTCTGTGACTGTCTATAAATTCAAAGTAAAGTGGAGTGCTAAGAAAATTACACAATTTATCACATTTGAAGTTTTCGAAAGCCTAGTATATAGAAAGCAATATGGAAAATAAACACTTAACCTATGTACCTATATGATATTAATGCTTAATTTTGAAAGTAAGATGGACATATGTATGTTAAGAGTGTATTACTACAGTTATTTCTCAACAGACTATTGTAACGGGAGGGAAGAGTAAAATGGATAGCTCTTCTAGCTTTAAAAACAAAATACAAAACAATACAGGTTCATTATAGGAAGTTAGAATAGAAGGTAAGTTATATATATATATACACACACACACATATATATATAATCATCTGTTATTTCCCTTATTAAAAATAAAATAACCACTGTTAATCATTTGGTGATTATCTCTGTGTGTGTATATGTATATGTATAATAAAAATGAGATCAAGCAGTTTTATAATTAGCTTTTGTCACTTAATATATTATAAACATCTTCCTAGGCCCATAAATGTCTTTTTAAAACAGTGGTTTTCAGAACTTTAGTTTTAATATCATTAATACACTTTTTTCAAACAAAAGCTTTACTCAGAAGCTCAGTATATAAAATTGATAAAAGCAAAGTTAGCTGGGCTGAAACAAGGTTGGAGGTCTGGAATCCCACCTATCTGGCTGTCCCATCACACCTCACTTCCATCAGTACCTTCGGCACTGCACAGAATAGTCTCAAAATAACTAATCTACTATTAGCTACTTCCCTGGTGTGTGTGTTTTATTCAAGGTATTAATTTTTGTCTAACATGCAATAAATATTCCCCAATTTGCAGTTTGTCTTCCATTTTTGGTGCTTATTATTGTTTTGGTATGTTGAAATGCTTATCTTTTATATAATCTAATTTTGCTTTGCTTAGGCATCATTGACTGGCAGTAAGCATGAGGAATAACTGAGAGAAGGTGAAGTTTCAGGATTAAAACTTCATTTTAGAGAATGGGAATATTCATTCTTATACAAACAAATGGCTATAAAAAGAATAGCTCTCAGTCTTTAGTGGTTTTGCTTCCCCGTAGCAAATTATTCATTTACGAAATATATTGCTGAGCTTTTCATAAAGACTGTATTAGAGATGAAGTCAGACAAATTGTGAAGAGAATCAACAGGAACTCAATATTTCAACAATTATCTCTTTGTAACATGAAGTATTTGCTTGACACTCCAGTGTTTATGATTACTTGCTCTTTTTCTTAAACCTTTGTGTCTTTGACTTTTTAATAACTTTTAAAATAATCCTACTACTGGGATCTTAGCTTGCAATCAACTTTCTTAGATGTCAATAGAGGCTGTGCCTTCCTTTCTGTTATGGTGGAAATTATGATTATACTTATTGCTGTTGATGTTAATGAATGGAAGTATCCAGCTGAGTATTCTATGTATTTGCAAATGTCTGTGTCAATGGGATTCTACATGGCTTCCTGCTGCCCAATCTACTTGAATGAGCTTTGTAGAAAATGTATTTTGGTAGAAAAAGCCTGTGAACTTAAGGGCACAGTAGATGATGTGAAAAATGCATATCAAGACAAAGTGAAGAAATGGCATTTTGATGCTTTCAATTTGCCAGTTTGTGTTAAGCTGTTGAAAGTAGAATGATTATAATTACTTTTATAAAAACATTTTATTTTTTCTTGTGTTGGAATTATTTATTTATTACTATATATAACCCCAAACATTTAAAAAAGCTGATTTCTCATAATATAGAAAGTATTTTCCTTTGGAGAGCTAATGATGCTATTTAAAGAATTGTTTAATGTAAAAATGTGGCTCCAGTCTTTCTAAGATTTAAGGTGGATATACATTTGCATAGAACTCAAATAGTATTAAATTTTGAATATTAATTTGTGGATTGTATTTTTAAAAAAATATTTTCACATAGTAAATACTCAAGAGAATTTTCACTCGGTTAGTAGTTTATAGAAGCAGATATAAGAACATACTGTGGACCCTCTGGGTTTGAATCCATGGTCCATATGGTAGATGAATATATTTCAAAGAATGGTGCCTAAGGAGGCATAAGTAATGTGAATTTCCTAGCTTCCCATAATATCTTACAAGACTGTGTGTCACCTACAAGGTCTGGGACTGGTATACAGATATATGAATTTCTTCTAGGTATTAGGCTCCTCATATTTGATAACACAGATAAAGAAAGTTTTATGACCTAAATGTAAATGTTTCAGCCCAAGGAAAAGGCTCTCCTTGAATGTATATACCTGAGAGATACAGGTGTGTATTATAAAAAATTCAACCATTACTTGATTTCCTTCAAAGGTATAATATCTAATCCAGTAGCATATTCAGTCAACCTTAAATTCTACATCTAAAATATGATTGATCAAATGCAAAATGTCATCATATGAATGAATCATTATTAAACTCATCTGTTATACCAGTGATCACATGGACTTTCCTTTACTAGGGGGTGGTACAGAACATTTCCATTGTCTCTGGTTCCTCATCTGCGTCAGCCTCTTCCTAGTCTTCTCAGCAGAAGGAAGCAGCGAATTGCCTCCTTAAAGCTGCCCCATAATTACAAACAGTTCTTGTTCTCTTTTAATCACCCCCACAAAGATCATTTTTAATATCAACTAGCAAAGGCTACTTTTCTTTTCTTTTTCTGTTTCTTTCTTTT